>CM046880.1:561715039-562315039 GCA_025667525.1 Glebionis coronaria | reverse complement strand
GATCTCCTCATTGAGAGGATGGACTAGGAATAAAAGTAGAATATAGCTCTCTTAGAAAATAATTGTGAAGGGAAAAATTATTAAGTGGATTTAAAGCTTTGCCCATTAGATAAATCTCTTTCTAATGAGAATTTAAGATTTTTTTTTTCATGACATTGCTAAACTGTTTATACGCCATGGTCAGAGATACTACATTAACCTTGTGTGACCTAAGTTACAGGGTCACTTTGACCGAACCTGCACCAGTGCCACATAAGTGACAATCTCCAAGGCTAGCCATTGTGTGCAAGATTAAAAAAGTAAATGAGTAAACGGATAATAATTTTCCCTATGAGGTTACCCGAGGAGGACAAGTCTTTGACTCAAATGTACGCGGCCTAATTAGGTTGAAATTGTGCTTAAAATATCATATAATCTTATTCCTATATATCCTTCTTAGAAGTGTAGATGTAATTTCCCATCCTTTAATTCAGTTTGCAATTAGATAACCATAAGGACATGCTTTAAATATAATCCAACTCCATTTTACTATTCTTGAGAATAAAAGGACACTTAAATATGAAATGTGGCAAGTTGTTTAATTCTATTTAACGTTCAACACCTCATGTTTAGGTGATAAAGCAACTTTTCCTATCACTCAATCATTGCCTAAGGATGGATATGCCCTTCTCCATGCCATTACTAATATATGATATATCTTTAAAAGCTGTAGGGGCAATTTGATCAACATCTTAGTGAGTATCTACTCCATGTAAAAAAGACAAAACACTTCTTTAAAAGATGCAAATAGCTAAAGAAATAAGAGCTTGCAACTTTATTAACAACGTTAACTATTCAGCCTAACACAACAGATGTAAATTAAAGTCACAATTCCATGAAATAGTTGACACTTGACACATTCTTTGGCAGCCCTAACACAACAGAGGAGACCAAGACACCAACACTATAAAACATTCGCAAACAAAATGATTGCTAAATTTGCATTTTTATCATCTTCCAACGCTCGCTGACATTCACATGTTATACTTAATATATACTATTTTATAAGCACATTCTATGAAAATTAATTACATCACATAAGTACACAAGACCACTAACATGATCTTTCGCAAGGCAAACATGAGTATTGAGTACACATTTATAGCATGGCAGATACATTAAGAAACAAAAAAAAATACCTTCAATACTCCAACCACAGGTCCGAGGAGCAGATGAAAGCATTGAAGTCAGCAACGCAGAAGCAGTAGCTGTGTGGAATGGAAGCATTGATTCAACTGACACAGCACTCAGCTCTACTGGTGACCTAGTTTTAGCAATCACAATCCAAAATTAAACAACTAAGTTGAAATTTAATCCCCTCGTTATATCATCACTAACAAGAACAGTAATTCATATCAAAAGAGCACATGTCAGAAACTCAGAATTACATGTCCTCACTGGTTCCACATAATAATACACACTTCAACATTCTATGCCACAAATTTACATATCAAATCAGACTAATAACATTTAGAGGTACATTAATACCTACAGCGACAACTAGAAAATATAAAAATGTCATCAAGCGGCACCCCTTTGTGACTACAGACTAAAATAACATAATTCTCAATAGTATTACATCTTTCTTGAGGTTTAGTTACACCAAGTCACCAACAAGCAACTTGATTTGAACTTTTAATTCTCCTCTCGTAGTAAGAAAAAAAGATTATGTTACTAACCCTCTAACCTTCTAGGCAGGTAAAATAGTGAAATGCTACCAAAGGCTTTTTACATCAACGGTTAAAACGTATAAGTTACATTGTGTCATTGTAGTTAGTGTAGTGAACCTTCTTTAAATATTAATTTAAAATGTATTTAATGGTGATATTAATACTCAAAGTTTAGTTAATTAGTATAAGGACCTAAGAAGGTCTTATGTTGGATCATCCAATCTGCTTGATCTTCTTACTTTATAACAGTTTTTCATTAAACAGGTTGGGAGATTTCAAATTTCTTTACACGAGATAATGGGTGTTTGTATAAGCTTATTTTTGTATTTACGGGCTTAGGTGATTTAGGCTTATGTTTTATAAGCCTGTCTTTTTCCGGTTTATAGTGATACTTATTGGCTTATATAAGCATATTATGATATGATTATAAACCCAAAAGTTTCAAAATAATTTTAAAAAAGGGACTTTTGAACCATAAGCTAAAAACAAGTAGGCACAAAAATAAGCTTATAGACACCATTAAGGGGTGTTTTTTTCAGCTTGGTATGTGCTTAACAGCTTATTTGTTTTCGGGTTACATTTCATAAGCTTAATTTTTTCGGCTTATTTTCGAACTTATATAAGTAATAAACTTACATAAGCCCAAAAGTCCCTAAAAAAACCAAAAAGTGAGGCTTATGAAACATAAGCCGAATGCAAATAAGCTCATAAGCACATAAATAAGCTTATACAAACACTCCCGGGGGTGTTAGCTTCGGATTATATTTCATACGCCCCAATTTTGTGGCTTATTTGGAGACTTATATAAGTTTATTATATGATGAAAAACTCATATAAGCCCATAAGTCTCAAAAGAAGCCACAAATTAGAGGCTTATGAAATATAAGCAGAAAATAAGCATTTTCGGCTTATATTTCATAAACCCCAATTTATAAACCCACAAGATAAGCCATTGGGGCTTATGAAATACTCCGTATAAGCCGAAACAAACCCCCCACCTCTTAATAAAAAAAAGTTAAAATATTTATCGTTACATCTAAAGTAGAAATAAAATAATAAAAACTGCATTTTTCACAAAAGAAGCAAATCCAGATATTAAAAGCGCTTGTTTATGAAATGAAAGAGAAACCTGAAAATGCGATGAGAGATGGGTTTCTGTGAAGGGAAACGGAAGGCAGAGCGAGCAGATGACGTGGCATTAGGTTTAGCAGCGGTGGCTGTGGTTCTAAAAGCCGCTGTACGGAATGAACGGAAAACGGACCTTGCTGCGCCGGCGGATGCCATTTCTCTTGGTGAAATAAATTGGTATTTGGGTTTTGGGATCTGTAGACAGAGGAGGCTGGCTGGGGGTTTTGGGGATGGACCTAGTTACATATTTGGTCCTTTCAAGTTTCATAATGTCCTTTCAAGTTTCATACTGGCTAGAATGACGCAAAAGCTCAAAACGGCTCCCACGGTATGACATGTCGCGTTATTGTATCGAGATCTCTAAGGGATTGTTTAGTTCACGAATTCGATGTAATTGTAATTTGAATTACAATTACATAATTTGTTTGTTTGATTAATAGATGTAAATGTAATTATCTAAATTACATTGGGTCCACCTATTTGATGTAATGTTAATTACATCACTTTTGTGACGTAAAGTTTCAATTACAATGTAATCTATACACATTTACAAAATAACCTTGCTATTTATATCCTCTTATCAACTTTTTAATTTAATAATATATATTTTTGTCCTTTAATTAATACTAGGGATGGTGCCCGCGCTTCGCCGCGACGGGCTGTGTTTGTGTTTGGTAACGTTTTTAGGGGGCGATTGAGAAGTCGCATAACTGAGCTCCCTTGAGCATTTTCTAAAGTTTTGTTCTTTTAATTCGACCGTCGCTTCTCCTTTCTGCATAACTGAGCTTCCTTCCTGCAGGCTCAATTGGTCAGGCTCAATTTTGAGCAGAAACATGTTCATATCAGTTTGTCCATAGAAACATGTTCATATCAGTTATACCTCAGTAGGGTATCCCACAGCGTGAGAACCGCCTAAATTCCATGAGTCCTCCAAACCGTCTGCTTATCTTCTACAATCTGCTTACTATTCGACAAACCTAAAATCAAAAACCAAACGTTTATTAGTTTCAAATTATCTTTCATCCCAACTTGCCGCTACTTTTTAGTAAGCAGCTTAATTTTAAGTGCTTATTTTAGCACCCAACTAAAATTACCAAGATAGCATTTTTTTTAATTTCTTTTATCATTGTCAAGCAAATCCCAGCTAAAATTTCTTTTCAAAAAGCAAATAAAGCCCGTAAGCGGGGTAAACAACCTAATCCAAACAATAAACCCCAATTTTCGGGCTTCTTTAAAGACTTATGGGCTTATATAAGTCGATTTCGATACGATAAGCTTATTTCAGTTTATTTCCCGGCTTATATAAGTTTATTTCGAACTAAACAAATAACACCCTATCATCTAAACAATCGAAATTTAAAAAAAAAGGTAATTAAAAGGACCTTTGGATTTGCCGATGACGTCAGCAAAGATGAGACGGAATTGATGTTCTTTGAGTGGGCCACGTGATAACAGAGCTTGGATCAGCGTGTGTTGTCTCCAGCTTAACGGTGGCATTGATTTCGTAGACAGACTATCGGCGGCTTTCAAATAAACCGGAGGTTGTTGGAGTCGCATTAAGAACCTAAGAAAAAAGACGAAACGAACATCACTTTAGTTATTACCTTATCGGTCATAAAACTGAAAACATTCGTGATGTCTACACAGTACCCATAGGGTCAAAAGTTGATCAAGTTACCACGTATTTGTTTGCTGAGATTTCAACCTATAAACAACTAATTTGAGAAAAATATATGTGTATGCTTACCTCGGCGGATCTGAGCTCAGGCTGAGTTGCACGTGCCACAACTGCCACATTCTTCACATATGTATGTTCCTTCATAAAAGGTAAATAAAATAAGCCACCAATCTCAAAACCCAGCCGTAACCAAGTTGTACTATCAGAATACCTCAACTATACAAAGGCAGTAGTTTGGAATTGCTTAACACTTCTGGAATTTCTTAATACTTTCTAAAAAATAATCAGTAACGAATTTAGATAAGCAAATCCAACCTATGCTGATCTCCATCATCAATAATGAACTCAATATCTGATAGGCTAATTCTAAATTTAATGGGCTTATGACCGTTTATTTGGTAGCAGTATATTACAAATTCAACGAATTATTTATAGTATATTTGTAGTATAAGCCGAAACTGATAGGCTAATTCTAAAATTAATGTAGCAACATCGAGAGTTTCTAATGGAAATTAAGTACTATATTATAGCATCGCCTAATATTTGAAAAATGTGATAAAACTTACATTGTACCAGCAATTTCGCGTACAACTATGTGCATTCTTATCTTCATCAACTCCTGCGCCTGTAAAACAGTTCCAACACGTTACATTTTTTTAGAGGGATTTTTTTTTATAATTAGGTGAGGTACAATTAATGAATCAGCTACATGCACGACCTGTAAGTGGTTGAAAGGTTTTCGTATTTTTATGGGGTATAACGTAGGCTCAGATAAAGCGCTAATTGGGAAAAACAGTCATAACCCGGCATGGCTGCAACCTTGAAAGGTCGCCACGCCAAGATCCGGGTTTTGTTATCTTTACCCGCGCCCGTTTAACCTCATCACAGCCCGCTATTATTATATAACCATACAACTACTCATCACAGTGTTTTACATACATTATGACAGTTAACGAACAAAATGTGAACTGCAAATGGACTTGTGCAGCACGGAAGACGCCAAGGAAAATCTATTTCGGCATCTTCCTATTTATTGTTAATCAAGTAAATGCAAAAACAGATGCCAACAAATTAGCAATTTGAAATTTATAACGCATACAAACCCCAATAATCAAAGCAAACTACCACTTGCGGTAAATAAATCTGGATACACCTATGCAAGCTTACCAATCGTGTTCAAAGATACTGAAAGAATGGCAGCCAGCTTACCAACCATGCGATATCAAAGAGAGTCTAAACACAACAATTTTTCAGCTACGGGATATACTAGACGGTAAACCTGTCGTGGCTGCAAATCGAAAGATCTGCCATGACAAACTGTATCTGAGAATGTTGCGCATATATTGGTTTTAAAGCAATATCGAAAGCCAACTATATTTCCAGGTTCTAATTCATAAAGGTTACAAAAACTTAACAAAAGTAAAGTTACTCGAAACCCCAAGTTACGTGAAATCTTAAATCAAATTACTATCAACTCTTAATGTTACTGTAAGTTAAAAAAGCGTGCACGGCGTTTTAACAATCCAGAAGATAAAAGGTAATATCCTAACTTACCTCGAGTAGGTGATCGCCTTTGCCTACTGCATCAAAAATCTTCATCTGTGCGGCGGGTGACGTATGGAAATTCATTTCCTTCCAATTCAACGACAAACGATAGTAGGCTCAGATAAGGCACCATTGAAGGAAAACCGGATACACACGTCATGGCTGCAACCTCAAGAGGTTGCCCTGCCAAGATACGTGTAATCTCGCGCTTAACCCGGGTCGGTCATGCTCATCACAGCCTCAACTAATACATATCAGGTAACGGTTCATTTCCATGTCATGAACACAGCTTATACGCGACTGATAATCCACACCTTTTATTTTTCACAATTTATAAACTCAAAATTATGCCTGAAATCAACTCCTAAACATATAGTTAATAGAAAACCTAGCTCAATTGGCTAGAGCATATGAAGTCCCGAAGAAAACAACAGAAATAAGAAATCCCATCAATACCTTCAGTTCTGTTAGGACGGCCCAGACATCCAACAACAACCAGCATTATTTTGTGTACCATATTATAACTTCTATATAAGAGGAGAGATCAATCCATTATAGGCTCATATAGGGCACCTTTAAGGGGAAATTGGATAGGCACGCCATGGCTGCAACCTCAAGAGGTTACCCCGCCAAGATACGTGTATCTCAAGTTCATCCCGGGCCATCAAAACTCATCATAGCCCCAGCGATCGCATATTCTAACGATACATACTAACATTGGAGTACAATGTATGTGAGAATCATCACAGCCTTTCAAAACCAATACCGCCACCAAGATAAGAAAGGCAATATAGCTAGAAACGAATAATAGGCAGATGAACATCTTTTAAATAAATGTGCCATAGCACAACACTATCCGAGGTTGTCTGTTCCACTAAAGCAACAGATACACCCATGAAAAATCTGTAGCAGGGTCGTCACAATTGCCACACACCGCGAGCAGCGGCAACAAAAAAAGGGAGGGGGCAACGCAGCGACATTTCAGGGTCGCAGACCCACGAACCATTTAAGTTGAAACATTATCCTAAAACCAATTAACCCGTGAACCGGATACATAAACGGAAACGCTCAGAAATCAAATGAATTTGACCATCCGATAATCCAAAACCAACCAAGTTTGTATCAAAGGTGTAAAGTCAGCCGTTGTATTTTGTAGCCAATAACCCTACCACCATCGTCACCGAACCAACACATTATAAAATCAAAGCCTCACCATGCTCGGCTCAGACAGAAACCCTTCAAGAAAGACCGGATACACACGTCATGGCTGCAACCTCGAAAGGTTGCCCCGCCAAGATACGTGGAATCGCAGGGTTAACCCGGGCCATTCAAGGTCATCATAGCCTAAACCATTGCACAGTCCAACGGCTAAATAATCATGTGGCCTAATTACAAATGTACCGATAATTACCGCAATAATCCGTCTACAAAAACTGCAAGAATCCGTATAATCCTAGGTTTAGGCCGAGTCCATCAGGTCATGACAACCTAAACAACTACACATTCCAGTAAAACCCGTCGCGGCTGCAAATCTAAATAAATGCCACGCCTAGCGACGGGTACCACCAAAAACAGTTATCATAAAGCCATTGGTTGCTTATGCAGCCACACATGAGATGTAGGTGATACCACCATAAACAAATATCATGAAGCAAAGCAGGATCAAATGACGCCACCAACATCAGAAACCCACAACGTATATCATGACATTTAAGTTATCAAATATTATCCGAGAACCAATTAATCCATGAGGCAGGCACCTAAACAGAAACTCTCAGAATTAATGGAACTGAACATCCGATAATCAAAACTCAACTAACTTGCTTATCAAACTAACCCAGTGGATGTAACATATATATGGAGCAAGGATTCCACAAATGCGTTCCAGCAATAAAAAACCCTCTTTTTTCTTGTATGCCATCAGGCGCCAATAAACCTAGCACCATCATCACACACACACACACACTTGTCTATTAACCCATCTCACATAAACATCTCACAAACTATCACTGTGCCTCTCTCTCAATATCACTGTTTCTGACAAATATCTACTTTATAACAAAGATACCCACATCTCAATATCACTCTTTTTTACAGATATCCACTTTATTAAAGATACAGTATCTACTTTATAAAAAAGGAAAAACAATCAGAGCTAAAAAATAAGGGTTTTTATGAAACCCAATAAAGGGTTTCCATCAAACCTGATATGAATTCAATATGTCCAGAAGAGCTAAAACAAATCAGGGTTTCCATCAAACCCAAGAGAGTGCCTCTAACAAACCCCAAAAACCACGGCTTCATGATACGAATCTGATTAGATCGATTAGATCTTGTTAGAGAGAGCAACAAATCACACGAAATCGGGGTTTCCATCAAAACCCAAGGGTTTCCTCGATTACATCGATGATATTAGATGAGCAACAAATCACACGAAATCAGAGTTTCCATCAAAACCCAAGGGTTTCCTCGATTACATTGATCATATTAGATCGTGTTAGAGAGAGACAGATCCAATAGAGATAGAAAGTTACACACAGAGAGAGAAAGAGTGATATTGAGAGAGAGATAGTTTGTGAGATTTTATGTGAGATGGGTTAATAGTGAAGTGCGTGTGTGAGGAGAATAATAAAATAATGAGTATGAGAGGGGGATCACTGTTCCTAGGGGAACGTGATTCTCCTCTATTATAAGGTATACAATTAATTACATTACATTACCAACCAAACACATTAACATATTTTAACAATTTAAATTACAATTTATCCACATTACAATTCCTTTCATAAATTACAATTACATCAAAAATATTCGACGAACCAAACGACCCCTAAGAATTATGAACACATGCAAGCACAAAAGAGCTTGCTAAATTACAAATAAGTTATATTTTACTACACTTGAAAATTCGACTTGCACAAGTCAAAATCATGACCGATATCAATAATATCGTGCCAAACTAGCAATTTGAAGCAGATGTCTATTTGTACAAAGTGATTGATGCAAATTTTAAGAATTCATTTTCATATGAAGTTTCTATTTCGAGAGCAATCTGAACAACCTACAAAGCTGAAAGTTTATGGACATAAAATTAATAGTCGTGTGATAGAATCGAACTCGAGATTGCACACAATACGTAAAAGGTTAATTTTATTTATTAAATATATTTATTATATTTATTAAATTGAACCGAAGCTTAACTAACGATCGTTAAATAAATTAAGAGTTAAGTTAAACGATCATTATGGAATTAAATAGAAGAAAAGAAGGGAACGGAAAATTCCGGAAGCCTCCTTTGGGTGGGATTAGGTCGGCGGCTACAAGGGCAAAAGGAGAAGAAAAAAAGATTTTCTTTCCTAAATTGTTTAGGTTTTCTAGCCTATATAAACAACCCGTTTGGCCTCATAATTTTTGCTCATCCATCTCTCTTCTTTCCTGCGATCAAACCAAAAGGCAAACACCTTTTTTAGGGTTCCTTTTAACCTCTTGGTTTTGATTTCTTCAGTCTAGTCCTAGCCCCTCTCTAGGGTTGTTGGGTAGATTATTCCACAAGTGTAGAAGCTTCGTTTATACGTGCTAGACTCACGGTTAGCCCGTCGCATTACATGTGTACAAGAGCGTAATATAGTTTTACATTAAACTATATCTTGGTATTGTTCTACATAAACCCTAATTGGTGATCTTGTGGATCTTTGCTAGGACAAAGGTATGTAACCCTAATTCGATTAATTATAATTGTGTTATTATGATCTTGTTAAATCGCTTCCGCTATTACGTGCTTTGATATTTGCTTATGATTATAATTATTATGAACTTCATAAACCTTCAGTGGCATTGAGAGCCGTTTTAACATGTTATAATTATCGAGATCTAAAGGTTTTTTAACTAATAATGATTTGAGTTAAAATTACATGTTGTTTTTTAGGTTTTAACAAAAATTAGGGTATTGTTTTGTTTTTTTTGTTTTTAAAAATCGGCCTAGCCGAATTTTTTTACAAAAAAAGTTATTTTTTTACAAAAAAAGTTATTTTTTTTGTAAACCCTAAAATTACATGGTATAATCTTTAGATGTTTGCATGGATTAATTGTTATGTCATGTATGGTTACGATTCGTAGTATTTAATTGTTAAGAGTATGTGGGAGATCCATGATGAACATGCATGTTTTTCACGGATCATATGATTTTATATGCTATTTGCTTTATTTGATTCAAAGTTTTTAAAATCAGGGAAGACTTTTATGTTTATAAAACCCTTGATTTGATGTTCTTTGAATAAATTTTTATGCATGTGGCTATTTGATTTAGTTTTTTTGTACATACTTGTTCTCATGCGTTTTTTTTATGTTGTAAAAAAGGGTAATTTTTTTAAGAAAATAAAAATGGACTAATTCATATAAAAATTAATGAATTGTTTTGAGATCTAAATTACATAGAATTACGTTGATTGATAATTTGCAATGATAATTTAACGACCTACTCCTTTTGACAAACTATAAAGTGGGTATAGCACAATCAAATAACATATAACAGCAACTCTAAACACTTATATCAGCAAAAAAAAGAACCAATGCTCAAACTTATATCAGCTACTGAGATGCAAACAAAATACAGTTTAAACCAGTAAGCAAAGCTTATATCAATTTATAAAACTAAATAATCTACTCATTAAGACCAAATAGCCAGCATACATAAACAATTGACCTCAAAGACTAACAGTCCTAAATAAAAGTAGTAAAAATAAAGCTAAATAATATGGATATTCAGCAAGCATGTGCAATTCTAAACCAGCATCACCACAATATTATCAGCAGACTATAGAATTATACCAAAACTCAGCAAAGAACATAACCTAAGTAGATTTATATCACTACAAAATGCAATACTCAACTTAAATCAAAAATCAGAAAACCTTAAAATCAACTAAAAGATTTGCAACCTTAAACAGGTTAAAGGGACTAACAGTTTAAACAATATATAAAAAACAGCAGCTTATGAAATAAATTCTCAAAAAAAACAGATTAACTAAAACATATAAATAAAAAGAAATCAAACCTGATGAAGAAATCCTTTGTGGAGTAGATCAGCGCTGAGTTGTCCAAGTGAATCAAATCAGCACCATTAAACCACCATCATCGAACGATCACCAAAACAAATGTCTCGAACCATAACCCAAACCGTACAATTTATATATCAAACCAATAGGGTTTGAATTCTTATTCCAATCTTACTTTGTATTTTAATTTTGCAAGTATTTAAAATAAACAAGAACAAAGCAGTAACAAAATTGATGGACGAAATAAAATTTTATTAATTCAAATTAAACCTTACAACTTTATAAAAGAAAATTACATTAATTCCTATTTCTAAATTAACATAAAAACAGTAAAGTAAAAAAATGGAATGGAATAAAAATTACAATATTGAGGGTTTTATAGGCAAACCCTAAAACTTGTTGAAGAAGATTTGTTGAGCAGCTTTTTAATCATGACCGTCAAATACATCTTTTCTCTTTCTTTCTTTTGATCTACGGCTGACATGACACCCCTTGCACACAGATTGCCAACGTGTCAAGGGGTTGTGCTTGTTGTGATTCTTAGGATATGACTTGGAATGATTTTAATTGGAGGGTTGTAAGATGGTGTGCTGTCTCATCCAATCACGAGCAAGATAAGAGCCTCGTCACTGCTTTTTCCCTATCTTCTTTGATTCGAGAAAGATGGGAATTAATTTCCCATGCGTGTCAAACACGCGATTGAATCAAATAAAGCCCCAAATATGATTTATCTAAGGTTTGGGTGGTAAAAGGGTTGGCTGCGTTTAATTTTTGTGGAGATGAGAGAGATAATAACTTTGGTGGTAACGAAAAGTGGTGTGAGGTGTGGTTTGACTAAAGTGAATAAGTACTTCACTTATATCTTATTTTTTTACCCGTCCTATCAAAGTGTATATTACTTCACCATCTCAAAAAGTTGTTATTTAGGCTTTGATGTGAATCTTGGACCCAATAATATTCTAAATCGTCCCAAATTTTAACACTTTTGGGCTTGAACTTCACATTTTTACTCCATCCGTTGCTTTTTTGTTGGATTTGGGCCCTTATTGGGATTTTGCAAGTTACATAAGTTTTTATCCCATAAATGGGCCTTAAAGCCCATTAACCAGATGTGGGTCCCACTTGTCTTCAAACTTTGATAAAACCGTGAACAAAATGAACTTGACTTTTGGCTTCTTGAAATTATCTTCAAAATCGTGTCGTTTTTGCCGGTTTTCGTGAACTTGGGTACCTTTGGAATTTATGCACTTTTGGTTCTTTGACTTTGACTTTTCTTCAACAATTGACCGTGAGATCCCGTGTTTTCTTTCCCTTTGATCTTTTGTACCTATTCCACACAAAAACACAAAACCACGCGTAATTCCAACTTTTACGATATTAAGCACATGATTAGGTCTTGTTTTTCGTTGATTTTAGTGGTAAAAGGATAAGTGTTTATACAGTTATTAAATCCCCTACACTTGACCATTGCAATGACCCCATGCAATGCATAATTTTAAAGCATAAAGTTACATTTTACTCATAATTAACCCATCTTGGCCTTTATTAAGATATACTATTACTAATAAAATAACAAGAAACTAAAGAACGGTGAAAAGATAAAAACTTTATTCAAGGAAACAAAAGTTATAATAATTTTCATTAATTTATTAACTTTGAAATTGTTTGATGGAAGAAACTTGCGAAGAAATCTAAGACTTAAATTAGGGCTTTGGTGTCATGAATATTAATCACCCTCAAGTTTCACGTTCCCCATACCAATCTTAAAAACAAGATCATTGTTTACCATAAGTTCTTAAGTTAAAACCACTTATATAAGATAATTATGTAATACTCTTTCTCCAATTCCTAAGTTGCATCTCTAGATTTTAAAGATTGTCATTCACCCGTAGGCTCATTTGACTTATTTAATAATCTTTAGTCAAAAAATGAAGGCAAAACGGTGCAAACCCGACACTCAGAACCTAACCTCGTCCTCAAAAACGTTGTCACTAAAGTAAGCCCACATCAAGGATAATTTAACACGATTTGGGGAATAAATTCCTGGATCCGAAATTTGGCCAATAGTACTACTTATTAATTCCTCCAAAGTCAAGTAGACTTTATGTGGAGTTTAGCAAGTTCACATCATATACCCTTTAGGCTCTTTAAGATGTAAAAATGCTCCTCATCTATGGTCCACACCCTAAGGCCCTTGAACCATAAACAAGGGAATTGATTTTTGATCAATTTTTATTCAACACTTACCATGCCATACACCCTAAGGCTCTAATGACAAGGTTCGTGCTACATGCCCCACACCCTAAGGCTCCTTGAGGTCATGTTTTAATCTTATTCTTTCTTTATTTATGATATATATATATATATATTAGGCCAAATTCCGCGGTCCCATGGTCTGAATACCTTCTACTTAGTGGTTATGAGCCACCTTAGTCGGAAGTCCACAATGCTGGCACCCTCAATGTGTTCATGCTTTAATTACTAGGAGATAAAAGATTTGGCTAAGAGCTCAGATATCAAATCTACACCGCAAAAATCCTCATTTATTAAGCAATTAAATATACAAGCGGGAAGAAAGAGCCACAAAAACTCATATAAGCAAGAATTAACCCTTAAACTTATTATCAACTCTATCATCTCTCGTTCTCCATAATTTAAAATCTCAAGGAATGAGACTCGTGGATGCTTAGCCTAATAAACCTATTAAGGTCCATATGGTTAAGGATACTAGCTAGAGTAAACTTGGATAAGTAAACTCGGGTTGAGTCAAAATATTCACGACGGGCCTAATATAACAAAGACATCTAAACTTGTTAAAACCATTTTATTTATTTATTTATTTTGACTTTATTCTTGAAATGGAATATATAAATACGATGCGATGATAAAAGGAAAGAAAATAAATGAAAAATACTACTAGGCCAAAATAGATCAAAAATTTGAAAAACATTGAAATTTTTTAATTTTCCGGTTAAATGAGGTCAAATTCATGGAAAAGTCCACTAAAATTCGATAGAAGTCCCCCTACACTTAATATAAACATTACCCTCAATGTTTAAGCATGTGGGCGTAAACTCCCCTACACTTAGGACATTGTGCACGTTGTTTAAATCGAGCTAAGGAAGAGACAACTAAAGTGATCATATTTTCGCGTTTTATTTATATACAAAATTGAATCACACTAGCAAAAACGTATCGAAGAAACCGGGTACACGGGAACACGGGATCACAGGTCGCGTCAAAAGTACCAAAAGTGGATCATTAAAGCACATATCCCTGCACAACATCACAAAACAAACAACCTACTTGGCTCCCCCTACACTTATTGGTGGAAATAGAAGAAGGTGAAAAAGGGTGGAAAAGGTGGAAAAGGTAAAAATCTAACCTAGTTAAACGATGCTTGATTTATTTATCACGAGTCTCTAGCTCGACTCAATTTCCCAAATATCATCATTCAAATGGGAAAATCGTGGAAAAATCGAGACTTCCAAGGGAGGAAAATCTCTCCATAGTCATATAAGGAATACCCCATAAAAATCCACCCGGGTCAAACACATAATTTCCATAACGAAAGGAAATAAACCTCGAGGTGGTAAAATCACACAAGGCAAATAAAAGTGGGGTAAACTTAGTCAAAAGTCTCTCATAAGGAAGGGTAAGGTGATTTGGCAATGAAAATACAAGAGTCTCTATTCCGGGATCAAACACCGGTTCCTTAACGGGAAAATAACAAGAGGTGTTGACATTAAAGCTCAAAATGTCATCATAATCCAAAGTGAGAAAGTCGTCCTCTTCCAAACTTGATGTGAAAACATAAGTATCATCGGAGTCATAGGAAAACTCTTCCTCGTGAGGAAAATAGGTATTTAGAAAGATATCTAAATCCTCCTCAAATGGAATATCCTCCAAAGTAGGAATGATCTCTAAGAGTAGAGGAGCCTCCTCGAAAGTCATGACTTCTAAAATTGGGGTATAAAAGTCAAAAGGAGTCTCCATAATGGAAGAATCACTCATAGAGATATGAGGTGTATTAAGGTCATGAGGTGGGTCATCAAAAATAATGAGACCGCTTAAAGAAGTGTCATCGTCGTAATCATCAAAGATTGATGGTGTAACACCCCATTTTGATAATGGAATGTCACGCGTAATTATGGCGTGTCATCAAAGCATACAAGGATAAATGTCTAAAACATTACATGACCATAGGGATAACCGGAATTAAACATCGGTTCCCAAACATAAGCCCAAAAAATAATAAAGCAAAAGAAATGAATGAAAGACTAAACAAGCATAAGTATATAAAGGCAAAAAGGAAAAGAAGTCTCTAGCAGCTTCCATCCTATGCACGTCCTCCAAATGCTCGAGTCTTTCCTAGGGTACCTGCCGTTTTGGGACATGGAAAGGGAAGTAACGGCTGAGCAAAACGCTCAGTGCACAGATATAGACATAGTATAAATAACTAAAACATAATAAATACTTAATAGCAGCGGAAATGTATACGTCCTGGAAAACCCGGAACATGTTCATAAAACTGGTTTTATAGTTTGAAAAGCCTTATGTTTATCTTATGAAAACTGTTTAACATATTTTACCATTAGCCAATATAGGTCATGAAAATCCACCGTGCATGAATACTTGGAGGGGTGACCTCATCATGCAAATTAGAGGGGATGCCTCTAATTTAATATACTGGTTTTGGGTAGGAGGGATTAGCTCCTTGTGAAGGATGCAAGACACACACCACATTCACACTGAGTAATCTGCTGAAAAACATGTAACTAGGATGCACCCATACGCCCCACATGATAAATATAATAATATGGCCAAAAGCTGAAGGGACGCCACGAGCAATCACTCCACCGTGGGGAAGTCATAACACCAGTGCCTATAGTGTTATGGTTATGGTACCTCCATAACTAGGTGAAACTGGTCATGCATGTATATGGCTTCAGGTATTCTAAATTAAACATAAGCAATCAAACATATAAACTTATACTACGGGAAAACAGTTGGCTGCATACGGGGAATCCTAATAAGGAAAGAATGTCCATACTGAAAGGACGGGAATCCGTACCTTATGTCTAGTGAACGAAGAAGACGAACGGAAGAGAGTCATACTTCGGTATCACTAATGCTACATAAATACATACGTGTATAAGTATCTGATTACTACATACGTAACTGGTTTTATGTCATGTCTTAGCTTATTTTATACGTTCATGTCATGTTTTACTGTTTTAAGCTTTATACTGTGTTTATCTTATATTCTGTCTGTTCTGATTAAGTATTACTTGTATTTCATGTATTATTATACTTACTGTGTAATAATAAGTAACTTTCTAAAAATAGCAGGTGTCCTAAAATAGAAAGTTACCAAAAATAGAAAGTTTCCAAAAAGTAGAAAGTTTCCAAAAATAGAAAGTTTCCAAAAATAGAATTACTGCTTAAAATAGATAAGTTTCTAAAAATAGAAAGTTTCCATAAATAGATTAACTGCCTTAATTAAATAAGTTTCTAAAAATAGAAAGTTTCCATAAATAGATTAGCTGCCTTAATTAAATAAGTTTCTAAAAATAAAAAGTTTCCATAATTAGATATAAGCTGGTTAAATAAGCTAATTATATAAGCTTAAGTATTTTCTGATTATTTTCTAAGTCATATTGATATAAGGTATAGTTTATTAATCATTACATGTAAATTAATTAAAATATAGGTTAAAAGTATTTAATTAAATATATCATGTTTTTAATTAAATAAGTTAAAATACTTAGGTTAAAACATGTATTATTAATTACTGATAATATAACCTAAGTCATGTTGATTAATTAATTATAGTCATGGTTTTAAATAATTAATTAGTTATAAAGTCTAATTAAAAATAAATACTTAGGTTAAAATTCATGATCTAATAATTAAATTTATAACCTAAGTCATGTTAATTAAATTAATTATGTCATGTTTTATTAATTTAATTTTTAACATATAACTATTAAAATCATAAACCTTAACATAATCAATGAACCGGATCGTGACTATAAACCATGAACCGGACTCGTAATCAACACCATACCCCGAACCAAGGTCGGGGTACCCCTTGTTTGCTGCTGCCGTGGGACCCACACCACCATACCGAGACCATGAGGTCTCGGTGGTGGTTCATACGCCAAGCCGAGACCCCCTTAGGGCTCGGTTTAGGCGTCGGCTAGAACAAACACCCCTAAAAAACCCTTGTTTTGATTTACCTTGTTAGCCTCAAAATATTGAGTCAAACAAGAATGTTCGGTCATAGGTTTCTATTGTAATATTTATTAGAACGTTGTAATAAGTAGTTATTTAGTCGTGGTTCACGGGCTTGGATTTAAACTAATTAAAGTCCAAAAGACAAGCCCGACCCAATATATAGTCCATTAAAGCCCGCATGTGGGTGGACTATATATACTACCCTCCTAGCATGTTAGGAGGGTGGATGGTCATTTGTAACTTCTTTTCTTAATCTAATCTCACCAAGTTAATCATCTCCTCTCTACTTTCTCTCACTACTTTCTCTCTCTAGGAATTCATCTCTTCTTCATCTATTTTCTTTCTTTATTCATTGCTTAATCATCACAAATATATGGGACAACATTTGGTATCAATCGCCATGGGGTAGTTTTGTGATTTGTTGTTGATTTTACTTGGTTCGTGTGATTTTCTATCATAATCATCTCGAATTCAATTTTTTTTTTGTGTTTTTTGTGCTCTATTTCTTCATCTACATCTTCTACATAGTTGTAGTAGTGATTTGGTATATTTACTTTGGCTAAAAACACAAAATTTTTGGGTTTTTTGATCATTTTTTGGCTTAAAATCACGTATTGGTTGAGTTTTGTCCGAGAAAAGGGGGATATATTCCGATCAGGTATTCCGATATGTGCAATCGGAAAAGGGTTTCAACATTTCGACCATCATTCCGACTGGACAACATTATTCCGATTGGCATTCAGATTTGCATTCCGATTGGTGTTTTCCGATTAGCACATTCCGATTGGTGTTTTCCGATTAGCTCATTCCGATTGGTGCATTCCGATTAGCTCATTCCGATTGGTGCATTCCGATTAGCTCATTCCGATTGGTGCATTCCGATAACATTCCGATTGGTGCATTCCGATTGGTGCATTCCGATAACATTCCGATTGGTGCATTCCGATTAGGGGACTTTTCGATGATGTATTTTGCTAAATTTTGTTTGAGTATTTTTTAGACTTAGCCACCATCTAGACTAGTTTCGGAATATCGTTTCCACGAAGATCAAAAAAAAAAAAAAAAAAAAAAAAAAAAAAAAAAAGAAAGAGTTAAAATTTTTCCGTCAAGTAAATTCAAATTTTTTCCATACTAGTTTTAGGACATTTCTAGCTCAATTTCAAAATTTGGCAATACAAAATTTTTTGGTCTACCGTTTTTGTCGGACTGGAGAATTTATTGTCGGACTGGAGAAAAATTGCAATTTTCGGAATTTAAACCACAACAACAATCACAACAAATCTACTTAAGATCCATATTCACTTCATCATTTCAGAGAATATTGAGATGGATTCTACTGCCGAATATCGTGTGACGAACAACAACATAATGGTGGCGGGTAACAAAGAGAGACCACCAATGCTTGTATCTGAACGGTATGCTCAATGGCAATCACGTTTCATACGATACCTTGACACAAGACCTAATGGTGATGCCTTGAGGAAATGTATTACTCATGGACCATATATATTCAAAAAGATCTCAATTCCTCCAAGAGCAGCCACAGATACTGCTGATCCAATACCTGCAAGTGAACGTGATGAAACAAGAGCTGATCTCACACCTGAAAATTGTGCTTGGCATGATGCGGAGAAGGAAGCCATCTATATGGTTTTAAGTGGGATTGGAGATGATATTTACTCCACGGTTGATGCATGCCCGACAGCACATGAAATGTGGACTGCTATTGAACGCTTGCAACAAGGAGAATCACTCAACAAACAAGATGTCAAAACTAACTTGTTTTGGAATTTTGGCAAGTTTACTTCAAGGGATGGAGAATCAATTGACTCTTACTACTCCAGGTTTTATAAGATGATGAATGACATGACAAGAAATAATCTTCAAGTCTCCACCATGCAAGTCAATGTCCAATTTCTTCAACAACTTCAACCCGAGTGGACACGGTTCGTCAATTTGGTGAAACAACAAGAAAAGTTAGACGAGGTCTCATATCATCGACTCTTTGACATCTTGAAGCAATTTCAGAATGAAGCAAATGAGATTCGAGCTGAACGTGTTGCCAAGACGGCTAATCCACTTGCTTTACTGACTACCACTCAACATGTTCAAGATCCTCACTCTCGTGCTCCTAAGCCATACTCCAATATATCATCTTCACCACGATATTCCACATCATCTAAGTCTTCATCTTCCACAAAATCTCGAGGTAAAGCGCCAAGAGCACCATCACCACCATCTGAGTCCTCATCTGAAGAAGATAGTGATGAAGACCAAGCTCAAAAGAACCGAGAGATGAAACAACAAATTGCTTACATAATGAAGACTTACAAGAAAATCTACAAACCCACCAACAACAATCTTCGCACATCATCTAACACAAAGAACCGATATGTTGAGAGTCCTCCAAGGTATGACACACGTCGACGTGGTGAAAGTCCTTCTAGGTATGATCGACATAATCCAACACATGTTGAGGGTTCTGCAAGATATGATCGACAAACTGCTAAGTATGATGCTCAGAGGATTGCTGCTGCTACTGGGAATAGGGAAACGGTTGGAAGTCAAGTGGTTCAGCAGAGTGGGATTCAATGTTTTAATTGCCAAGGTTATGGGCATATGGCAAAGGAATGCAGGAAGCCGAAAAGGGTTAGAGACTCCAGCTATCACAAGGAAAAGATGCTGCTATGCAAGAAAATGGAAGCAGGGGTTAAATTGTCAGCTGAGGAAGGAGCAATGCTTGATGATACTGATGATGAAGATTCTGATCAAGAGCTTGATGCACATTACTCGTACATGGCAAAGGTTGAAGAAGTTCTCAAAGTCACTGAAGATGACAATGGCCCTATCTTTGACACTGAGCCAATCGATAAGGTACACACTACTGATGAATATAATGTGTTTGGTGATATTCCTGAGCATAGTGATTTACCCAATGCCATTAATGACATGTGTATGATGGAAACGGTTGATAGCAATACCACACCCGATTCATCAGACATGTGCAATAATGAGTCTGAGGATGATCAACATGCAAATGAATATGATGAAGAGGAACGTATTGCGCTTGCTAATTTAATTGCTACTTTACAAAAAGATGTCACTGAAAATAAAAAGAGTCAAAAGCAATTAAAAAAGGCAAACGCTACGCTCACTCAAAGCTTTGAAGAATGCAAAGCTGCTCTTATCAAATCTACTGAGATGACTGAAACCTATAGAGATGAGCTCCTTCAGAAAACCAAAGAGCTTGAGGGGTACAAGGGAAGTGCGTTAAAAAGTCAAAAGGACGATTTTGAAAACAAATATAATACCACTCTTGAGTTATTAGCTAAAGAGAAGCGTCAATATAATGTTTTCTTAATGGATGAACGTCAAAAAACGTACCTTGCCAATACCAAAGTTAATGAACTTGAACAAAAGCTCTCTATGACCACTACTGATTCTGCTAAAATTCTAGAGGATAAGAAAAAAGAGGTAGATGCGTTAAAACAAGACTTCAAAAGTAGATATGATAAAGAAACCGAAACTGTTACGAAACTAGAAGCACAAGTCGACTTTTTGAAGAACGTTGTTTATAAAACGCATGATTCTATTCAATCCGTAAGAATGCTAGCACCTCCATCGATGTTTAAGGGTCAAGCTAGCTTTGCAAGTCCTGAGTACCTTGCCAAAGCTCAAGCTGCGAACCCGTGTCTCTATCTTGATGAGACTGAAAGGACAGATCTTGATTGCATGCCTGTTAGTGTCAATAGTGAAGAGACTGCCCTTTGGGATGCTGATAGTCAACCACTTGTTAATAAGGAGTTTGTTAAACCATATAATTATGCTTATGAGAATAGTCTTTATGGCCTGTTCAACAAACAAACTCAGAAAACTCGTGAGGAAGTGTTCTTAGAATGCAAACAAAAGAGAATTCAATGGAAGAAAGCTTTTGCCCCTAAGAAATCTAATGTTTACAAATACATAAACTACCTCCCTCTAGATGAATCTAAAAGCAAGAGTAGGAAAACATTAGGTATTCTTAAAGACCACATAGATAATGTTAAATCTATTGTTGAACGAGACTGGGCAAAACGTGAAAATGCTGAGTGGACACGTCCGATTCCTCAAGATATTACCTTGCTTGTCAAAGAACTCTTAATTCCAAACACGGCATTGATTAAAGAAACTGTTCTTCAACTTGAGGAGTTCATTCGGACTGAAATGTTTGATGATTTAAAATATGTTGAATCTATTGAGAAACACATTGATGATCTTCAAATGGAGAAGTCTGATTTCTCAGATGAATATGATTTACTCTTGCAAGAATGCGTTTCTAAAGATGTTATGTGTGCTTATTTTACATCTTGTGCTGATATTGATGAATATTTTGAAGTTGCATGCCAATATCTTGATAAGATCAAAGAATGTGAACGTCTTGAAATTGAGCTTTCGAAACGTAAAGAAAATGTTGACAAAAAGGCTTTTGAGTTACTTCAACACAAAACTGATTTCCTTCAAAAACATTGCCATTCACTTGAACTTGCTTTGCAAAAAGATGTTGGTCGTTTTCCACATGATAATAAATTGCAAGAAAAACTTTCCAAAACATTTCGAGAAATGAATGAACAGAATTTGGAAATTAAAGGGTTGAAAGCTCAATTACAAGACAGGGACAGAGCGATAGCAGAGTTGCAGAAACTCATTGCTAAAATGGGTGGGAAAATTGTGGAACCTAGCATTAAGAAAAATGTTGTTAGACAACCAAATGCCTCTAAAGAGAATAGATCCTCTATCTTGGGAAAACCATCTGCTTTATCTAATTCCTCGTTTGCAAAACCTGTGTTTGCCCCCAAGATGGATGGAAAGGAAAGGTTACCACAAGCTCAACCCATAAGGAATCCTGTAGCACCAAGCGTTAAGCACAATAATGTGATTAAACCAGGGATGTATAGAATGCCCACTAAGCCCACAAACAAAGATACTCACTCGCCTCAGACTTCTAGAAACACTAATATTCGTGTGTCTTCTACTACAGGAATAGTCTCCACTACTAGTGTTAGCCGGCCTCAGATTAAGCGCACTCAAGTGAATGATAAGGTCTGGAAACACAAGAATCAAGGGGAGATGCAGGAAGTAGAAGAACACCCTAGGAATTTGAACGTTTTTAAGAATAAAAAGTCTGTAATCGCATGTAATGACGATTTGAATGCTGTGAATGATTTGGATGCTATGAATGTGAAATTTGTTTGTGTCAAATGTGGCAAGTGTGCTAATGCTAATCATTCTATGTGTGCTATAAATAAAGTCAAAGGCGTAGATACTAGAACTAAGAAGCAAGTTGCAATGCCTATTAGAGCTAGTAAACCCACACGCAAAGTGAACCATTCTGGTGCAACCCCCACTAAGAAAAGTAATGCATCAGACTCCACCACTAAGAATCCTAGAAGCAAAATTAAGGAATTATATGAGTCTGCCAGTAAGTCTTGGAAATGGTGGTTTGCTAATCAATGTCCTCCCGGATATAAATGGATGCCTAATGTTAGGACAGAAAATGTGAAAACGAGTGTTAGTTTGTCTTTAAATGTTGATAAGGACACTAATGATTCTACTATCACAACTAATGTGGTATCCAATTTAGCAAATGCTCAATCGTGTTCTAACTCTTCTGCAGGTCATACAAATAATTCTCTTCATAATGGACTCCGGATGCACGAAGCACATGACGGGGAATCTCAAGCTTCTAATTAACTTCGTGGAGAAGTTCCTAGGTACGGTCCGATTCGGAAATGATCAATTTGCACCAATCCTAGGATATGGAGATTTGGTTCAGGGGAATATCACGATTAAAAGGGTATACTACGTCGAAGGGCTCAATCACAATCTTTTCTCGGTTGGTCAATTCTGTGATGCGGATTTGGAGGTTGCTTTCAGAAAGAAGACATGTTTTGTTCGTGATTATGATGGGAATGACTTACTTACTGGTACACGGGGTACTGATCTTTACACAATTTCACTTCAAGACACAACTTCAACAACTCCAATTTGCTTCATGGCTAAAGCTTCATCGACTCAGGCATGGTTATGGCATCAACGTCTTTCTCATCTCAACTTTGATACCATTAACTTGCTTTCCAAGAAAGATATTGTGAGAGGCCTTCCAAGCTTGAAATTTATCAAAGATCATCTTTGTTCTTCTTGTGAACTTTGTAAAGCTAAACGAAGTAGCTTCAAAACAAAGACCACACCAAGCTCTAAAGGACGGTTAGATCTTCTTCATATGGATCTATGTGGTCCCATGCGTGTTCAGAGTATCAATGGAAAGAAATATATTCTGGTAATTGTCGATGATTACTCAAGGTACACATGGACTCACTTCTTGAGGTCCAAGGATGAAACACCTGAAGTTCTCATCAGCTTTCTTAAACTGATACAACGTGGTCTTCAAGCTCAAGTTAAAGTGGTTCGTACTGACAGAGGTACAGAATTTTTGAATTCAAATCTGAGAAAGTATTTTGAAGCCGAAGGGATTGAACATGAAACATCTATTGCTCGAACACCCGAACAAAACGGCGTTGTTGAAAGACGAAACCGTACTTTGGTTGAAGCTGCTCGAACATTATTATCCGCTTCAAAACTTCCACTATATTTTTGGGCCGAAGCTGTGTCAACCGCATGCTACACACAAAACCGATCCTTAATTATCCCAAGACACGAAAAGACACCATATCACATAATTCATGATCGAAAACCTTCACTCAAACACCTTCATGTTTTTGGATGTACTTGCTACATTATTCGAGATGGTGAAAATTTGGATAAAATGAAAGAGAAAGGTGATGCATGTATTCTTGTGGGATATGCAACTCAGTCTAAGGGATATAGAGTGTTCAACAAAAGAACAAAATTGATTGTCGAGACAATTCACATCCGATTTGATGAATCTCAAGAAATGGCACTTGAACAAAGCAGTTTAAGTCCCGATCCACAACTACAAACGACTTCCGTTCACAACCGCACGGAACTCGGAACTCACGACCACAACAATGAACCGTCAAGTTCAAAGCTGGTTCCTGAACATGTTCCTAGAGCAGATATGACAGTGGACACGACACTTGAAGAGTTGGAAATGTTATATGGACCAATGTATGATGAATATTTCACGGGGGAGAAACAAGTTGCATCGAAGTCTTCCGCTGTCACTCATGATACGAATGATGATACCGATCATCATCAACAAAAGGATACAACTTCATCTACTTCAACACGGGTTGTTGCAGATTTACCTCCTCAGAATTTCACTTCAACAATCGATCCTACAACATCCACAACTACTGTCATTGCTCCAGAGAACACAAATCAAGCAGACGGTGCTTTATCTGACGATGACGATTTTCACAACCCATTCGGTACATCGATACACGAAACTGGAGAGTCTTCTACTCGCCATGTTGATCCGTCAAATATGCATACGTTCTATCAACGACATCCGTCAACACATCATTGGACCCGAGATCATCCTTTGGTTCACGTAATTGGAAACCCTTCACAGCCTGTTCGTACAAGACGACAACTAGCAACCGATGGCGATGTTTGTATGTTCGCACTCGCCGTGAGTACGGCTGAACCGAAAAACATCAAAGAAGCCATGGCTGATCATGCTTGGATTGAATCGATGACGAATGAACTTCAACAATTTGAAAGACTTAAAGTCTGGGAACTTGTTGACAGACCATACGATGTGACTCCATTAAATCTTTGTTGGATCTGGAAAAACAAGATGGATGAAGAGAATACGATCATCAAGAACAAAGCTAGGCTAGTGGCTAAGGGGTATGGCCAGAAAGAGGGAATTGATTTTGATGAATCATTTGCACCAGTTGCTCGTATGGAAGCAGTCAGGATTTTTCTTGCTTATGCTGCACATAAGGGATTCACTGTCTATCAAATGGACGTAAAGACGACATTTCTTAACGGTCCTTTGAAGGAAGAAGTCTATGTCACGCAACCGGAAGGATTCGTCAATCCTCATTATCCTGACAAGGTGTATCGTCTCCACAAAGCACTATATGGACTCAAGCAAGCTCCAAGGGCGTGGTACGACGAGCTCTCGAAATATCTGGTCTCCAAAGGTTTCTCAAAAGGTTCCATTGATTTAACTTTGTTCACTTATAAACATGGGGATGACATTCTGCTAGTGCAAATTTATGTTGATGACATTATTTTTGGGTCTACAAACCCAAAACTTTCAAAATGGTTTGAAAAAGTAATGCACAGCAGATTTGAAATGTCTATGATGGGCGAACTAAAATTCTTTCTAGGAATTCAAGTTCACCAATCCCCAAGTGGTATCTTTATCAACCAAGCTAAGTATTGTCAAGAGATAATCAAAAAGCATGGTATGACTTCATGTGACCCCGTTGGGACACCATTATCAACCACATCGCTAGATGCTGACTTGGAGGGAAATGTCATCGATCAAACGAGATATCATTCCATGATTGGTTCCCTCATGTACTTGACAGCAAGCAGACCTGATATTCATCATGCTACATGTTATTGTGCATGATATCAAGCACGACCCACTGAAAAGCACCTCAAGGAGGTTAAACGGATCTTTCGGTACCTCAAGAATACCATTCATTTGGGACTCTGGTATCCGAGGGAAACCGGTTTCTTTCTAACGGCCTATTCAGATTCTGATCATGCAGGGTGTCTTGATACACGTAAAAGTACTTCTGGTGGTGCACAATTTCTAGGTCAAGATAAGCTTGTGGGATGGTCTTCCAAGAAGCAGGATTGCACGTCACTTTCATCAGCTGAAGCAGAGTATGTGTCTCTATCTGCGTGTTGTGCTCAAGTTCTTTGGATGAGAACACAACTCACGGATTATGGCTTCCACTTTGATAAAGTACCTATGTACTGTGACTCAAATTCGGCCATAGCCATCTCCTGCAATCCGGTACAGCATTCCCGCACGAAGCACATCGATGTCAGATACCACTTCATAAAGGACCAAGTTGAAAGAGGTATCGTTGAATTATACTTTGTTGGAACGGATTACCAATTAGCCGACTTGTTTACGAAAGCCCTGTCGAAAGATAGATTTGAGTACCTCGTTAGGCAAATTGGTATGAGATGTTTGACTCCAGCAGACCTGGAGATTCTGGCAAAGGTACCTGCTTGATTTATCTATCAAACATCAACTTGTAAATATCTTTGAAAAAGCAAAATACAAAAATATAAAACACATAAAAGCAAAACACAAAATTAAAAAAAATCTTTCAAAATCCAAAAATATTCTTCTCGACATGTCTTTCAGTATCGATAATATGGACGTACCTAGAAATGTCGCTCAACAACGACACGGGTGTGTACATAAAGCTCGAATGAAAGTTGTAAATATTTTTCAAAACATGTCATTTCTATCTTTTCAAACGGAAATTGTCTATTTTGGACAATATTTCCAACAACGGGTAGAGCAATCTATCACAGGTTGAGCTTGTCACAAAACATTCAACGTTTTGAGCTCAACAGAATGGCTTGTAATCACTTTCAGATTGCAACCCGGATCGATATTCACGGGGGAGTGTACGATCTAGTACCCTTACCCTCAGCAAAAGAAGAGAAATCTTCTTACACTTGAGTGGATTCGTCAAGACATTCAAAGTCTATGAACTCAAGTTTATGCTTTAGAAAAACCTTTCGACAAAAAGAAATGATTTTTCAAAAGCGTTGAACACAATTTTTTTTTCAAGAATTTTTCAATGATATTCAAAATCTTTCAAAAACTGTGTGTTCAACAACTCCCATCCTCAAAAAGCGAAATGTGGATCATATCCTCATAATGACAATTCAATTGGATCAATTTTTGAGGGGGAGCATTTTAACTTCATGCAAAAGATTAACACATCTTTCTCCCAGAGATTTCAAGACTATATTTTCAAAATATATTTTAATCAAATTTGGTATCTCTAATATCAAAAAAAAATAAAAAATTATATATTAGAGATAGGGGAGAAAGTGTGATTAAAATGTGATCTTTAGACTCAAGCACGTTAACTCTTACCCACATGTGCAAAATGTTTACTTAAATTCTTTCGCATTTTAATGCACATGTGAAGGGGGAGTTTTTTTCTGAAACAACAAAACTAGCAAGGTGTTAAATGTTTTTCAAACACTTTGTTAGAATTTAAAGTGCTTTTCATGGTTACGATCAAATACCCACAACATCTTTAATTCACGACGTTATTGGTGTCAAAAGGGTGGTTAGGTTTAAGTCCTATGATCCAACCAGAACCGGAGGGATCTTCCCAGGGACAATCCAATAGATTATTAGAAGTCCTTAGGAAAGATGAAGTAGAATGTGAACGTAGCTGAATGCCGACTAAGTACTGATGATAGCACTGGAACAATCACAACAAGGTGCTATTAATGATGTCTTGGTAAGCATTGAAGGGGTTGAAGAATGAAAAAGAAATGTAAGGATAAAGGGTCTAAAGAAAGAAGCCCTCCATACAACTTAGGCAGAAACCGGGTCAACCCATCATGAAGACAAACTCATCATGGACCCAATGATGTGAAGCACAACCCTTTCCTAGCTACTCAGGCTTCTCTCAAAAGAAGTTTGTTTTATTGTCACGGAGATCAACACGACTTCTATTGACTTTCTCACTCCGAGATAGTTGATATTGAATAGGTGGCATCTGCTCCAGCCTCCAACCACTAAAAGTGCACAAATCGAGTCTAGAGCCAAGAGATCAATCAAATCTCGTTAGGACACACGGATGAAGATCAAGAGAGTCCTACGCTATATCCTTGCGATATTGCTAGAACACTCAGAGTGATACTACTTAGTATTCACAATGATGAGTGGAAATCCTTCCAGTGTTAACATCAAACAGCACTGCGGTAGGTCATATGCAAGATTCTTTATGAATTGAACATATGTAAAACTGAAAAGCAACAGTGGTTTGATTCTGAATTGATTCAAACTCGTTTCAGGTTTCTACGCAATATCTTTATGGTCTTGCCAGAACATTCAGAGTGATATTTATTAATATTCACAGTGACGAATGGAAATCCTTCTAGCGTCAACATCAAACAGCGCTACGGTAGGTGACTTGTGAGATTCTTATGAATCAAACTTGTGTCAACTGAAAAGAAACAATGGTAAGATTCTTAATGAATCAAACTTGTTCCAGGAATTTGAATTGACGACTTTAATCAAGCGGATATTTATCCAATTGATTCACTCTTTATGTTCGCAGTCTTGCTTTGAGACGGTCGAGTAAAGAGAACGGCTAGTACAGCCGCGAAACCCTGTCAAGGAGATTCTTGATTCAATCTACCTGATCACAGGTACGATATTTAATATCATATAACGGTCTTCACCGACCGGAGGTAAAACGCTACCGATTTAGGACGAATGTCAAAGCCATTCAGTCTGTGTCTATGTTTTGTCTCGAGAAGGTGGCGTCACGGTGTACTCAGCAAAGTCAAAGATTCACAACCACATATTCATGCCCAAAGACTTATCCAACAATTGATAGTGTGAGCATGTGGATAAAGACACAAGATCGCAAGATGGCAATGACAAGTCAAGGATGATTTGAAGATCTCAAGACCTAAAGACAAAGTCGAAAGACAACGACAAAGGCTCAAAGATCACAGCATGAAGGAACAAAACTATTGTTACACGTTCAAGACTCATTTATGACGAAATTCATAAATCTCCATTGGAATCCAAATATCAAAGAGGAATGACCTCACATTGGGGGAGATTGTTAGCCTCAAAATATTGAGTCAAACAAGAATGTTCGGTCATAGGTTTCTATTGTAATATTTATTAGAACGTTGTAATAAGTAGTTATTTAGTCGTGGTTCACGGGCTTGGATTTAAACTAATTAAAGTCCAAAAGACAAGCCCGGCCCAATATATAGTCCATTAAAGCCCGCATGTGGGTGGACTATATATACTACCCTCCTAGCATGTTAGGAGGGTGGATGGTCATTTGTAACTTCTTTTCTTAATCTAATCTCACCAAGTTAATCATCTCCTCTCTACTTTCTCTCACTACTTTCTCTCTCTAGGAATTCATCTCTTCTTCATCTATTTTCTTTCTTTATTCATTGCTTAATCATCACAAATATATGGGACAACATACCTCATAACCAATTACATGTTTTAATAAATGTTTTTAATTAGTTTTTAAAAACATCATGATTTTATGTGATTTATTAAATCAAAACATAAAAGAAAAGGATTAAAAGGTTATACCGAATCTGTGGATCGATCAAGGATGAACACACACGAATGCTTGTACAAAATTCAAGATCAAAAATCAAGCCGAACACCTCTTTGGTGTTATTAAAAGTGGCGGCCAAAAGAGGGAGAAGGAAGAAGAATTAGGGTTTTTGTTTATTTTCTTGTTTTGTGATAAATGACATGTTTTTCCTAATTTTTCTTGTTTAGTAAAAAAAACAATGGGCTTGGCCCTTTTTCTTCCTACTTTCGTGGGTAGGGGCCCACATAAGGGTAACCCGTACATTTCTCGAGTCTAAATATTATAGTGTATGTTCGTGTTTTATCGTGTTCATATTTTATGTGTTCTAATTAATTATTGATCGTGACTTAATATATTTATTCGTGTTCGTAATAAATATATATACGTAAATAATATTATCTCGTGATTAAATTACGTTCATGATTTCATGATCGCATGTTCGTGTTTATAATTATTATTGGAATAATTATCGTGTGTTCATGCGTAATAAATACTTATCGTGTTCTAACACGTACGTAATACTCAAAATTCTTATACGTGAAACGTAAACAAGTTATAAAAGGAACGTTCTAATCATATACGTACGATCTTAAGGGTACTATTCATGGTAAAAGTATGCGGGTTTTACAGGTGGATCAAAAGTGGGTGGGTCAAAAGATAGGTCGTCTAAACCGAAGATAGTGTGATCACTTAAAGAAGTGTCATCACTATAAGTTTCATAAATAGGAGTTTCAAAAATTTGAGGCTCTAAGGGAAGAGATGAATTTATCACAAAATCAATTTGATTAGACTTTTAAATTCTAAAAGGATTAATAAAAATATCTTCATTATCATAATTAAGAACATCAATCATATTGATCGACTATTTTCCATTTTATTTAGTTGTGACTTTTCCCATTTTAAAATCTTGTTGTTCATCCCTAACCCTAAGAATTAACTCCCCTTCGGCCACATCAACTAAGGCTTTTCCGGAACGTAAGAATGGTCTTCCAAGTATTAACGGAATACGAGGATCCATCTCATAATCGACGACGACAAAGTCCACGGGAAAAGTGAATGTACCAACTCGAACAAAAACGTCCTCGGCAATACCAACGGGGTATGCGAGAGTTCTATTAGCTAACTCGAGATTCATGCGAGTCGGTACAAGGTCGAGTAATGATAATTGTTTCCATACCGAGAGTGGCATAAGATTGATGCTAGCGCCGAGATCCGCTAAAGCCATACAATCATCAATTTGAGGAAACGAGCAAGGTAACACGAATCGTCCAGGATCTCCTATCTTTTCGGGAAGCTCTTTGAGAAGAACCACGGAACAATTCTCATTTAAACGAGTGTTAACGAGCTCAACCATTTTTTCCTTCTTATTAAGCAAATCTTTGAACATTTTCACAAATAAGGCTAATGTTAACATTCACTTGGGAAATCATTTTCAAAAAGTTGGAAACATGAACGTCATCTTTGGTGAGCACTTTAGCCTTGTCAAACCTAGAGGGATAAGGGATATTGGGCTTTGAAGTTGAAGGTTGAGAAGGAGAAGGAATCGCTTCTTGAACAACCTTAGGGTTAGGCTCATTAGGCAATGGAGAACTAGTACTAGGAGTGGTAGTGGGAGGAATCACCGAAGGGGGATTAGGACTACTCATTATGACCTCCGGGCCTTGTCTTTCCTTTATGGGCGAAGAGATGGAAGGTCCCACTAAAGTGGCTCCACTTAGAGTAGTGATAACACTCACATTAGCACGAGGGTTAGTCTCGGTATTAGAAGGTAAGGCTCCTTGGGGTCTAAGGGCTTGCAACATTTGCACGAACTTCCTATCGGTGGACTCTTGCATTTGTTTCATAGTTCTCTCATGTTCGGTCAATTTTTGTAGAACCAAGTCCATTTGAGGATTATGCATGTTCATTTGATTATACCCTTGATTTGGAAAACCTTGGTTTTGATATTTAGGTTGAAAATCATTGTTATTATGAAAACCTTGGTTGAAGTTATTATTTTGAAACCCTTGATTTTGACCATTAAAATTTCCTTGATTTTGACCATTAAAATTCCCTTGATTTGCATTCCCTTGAAAATTTCCTCTTTGAGGAGCTTGGTTCCTATTTTGGGCGGGTGGGGGTGGTCTTTGTGGAGCTACAAAACCCGGGGGAGCCAAATAGTTAGTACTCTTATAAGACAAATGGTTAACATCAACGTTTTGGTTTAAAGTGAACCCTCTCATTTTCATTGGTGTTATAAGCATAAACTTGTTGTTGTTGATTGTAAACCTTGTCACAATTATAGTACGAATGTGGTCTACCACAAGTTTCACACGTTTCACAAGTCTCTTTTAAGGCATTTACTTGCACATTGTTCTTAACATGTAAAGCAAGGTCGGTCATGATTGAAGTAAGCTTGTCAATTTTCTTGTCGGCCTCACTAGTACTAGCACTTGCCATAGTAGCCCTAACACTCTTGGTTTGCACTTTTGCCTTGTTTTCAATTATTGCCCAAGCCTCGTTCATAGATTTCACAAGAATATTACCCCCGCGGCACCATTAAGTGAGTCTTGGTCATTAAGAGTTAAACCATTGTAAAACGTATTGATTTGATGCACTTTTGTAAAACCATGTTGTGGATATTTTCGTAAAAGCTCCTTAAAACGGTCCCAAGACTCACTAAACGTTTCCCCATATTGTTGTTCGAAGGTAATGATGTCATTCCTTAAAGAGGTGGTCGGTGATGGTGGGAAAAAGTAGTTAATGAACTTGGTCTCTAAATCAATCCATGTGGTGATACTTTGGGGTGGTTCCTTATCAAGCCAAATCCGGGCTTGTCCCTCGAGGGAAAAAGGAAAGAGGAGTAAACGAATGGCCTCTTGTGGCACCCCATTGTATTTGACGGTGTTTGCCAATTGTATGAAACGTTTTATATGAGCGTGTGGGTCATCATTAGTACGGCCTAAAAATGGTGTAGCGGAAACCATTTGAATAAAACCCGTTTTTAGTTCAAAATTATTCGCTCCAATATCCGGCACCACAATCGCGTCATCATTTCCTTCAACGTGAGATTGTAAAATCTCAATCATTGGTCGATTATCCGTTTCCATCGTGTTGTTCAAAGCTCGATTCTCGGGATCGGCTTGAGTGACGGTCTTTTTGTTCTTTTTCTTCATTTTGGAAGAATTATAAGTATTTGGTACACCACTCGGTATCTGTGCACGCGCGCGAGTGCGCATACAACTAAACACGAGGAATGAGGTAGGGGACCTCGGTCGACTTTGAGAGGAAATGGATTATCCCTCTCGAGGTTCAATATCAAAAAGCTACAAAAAATATATACGTAATACTACTTGAGTTGCCAAACTAATAATCGGTCGTCCCTCTCAATATACGCACAAGCAAGCGGGGAAACGAGGTGGCACAAAGCACTTAAAAACCTTTTTCCTTAGACGGCCTTTTATAGCTCGTCGCCTTATACCCACCTTATAGTTTGTATAAATCGAGTTCAAACTTTTTATTAGTATTTATCTATTTTGCCTTTATTTTTCTTTGATCGATACACGTATAAGGAACCGGAACGCCTCCAAATACGGTGTAATGCGTCGGCAATACTTTTGGAATGTTGTGTATTAAAGTTCTATACGTAATATCTAATAGTAAAAGAAAAATCTTTTTGTATTTTTTAAGAAAAATATATATTCACAATAAAAAGCGAAAGAAATCGAAATAAGAAAAATAACAATAATACGTAATATTTTTGGTGTAATACTTTAGGAGAAGTATTACATTTGGATTTTTTAATTTTTTTTGGTGCAAATCTTAGGAAGAAATTGCTTTTGTGATTTTTTATTTTTTTGTATTTTTAAGTTTTTGATTTTTTTATGTTTTTTGATTTTTTTAACAAGAAAAAAATAACGTTCAAAATTGAACGGATCCCAAAATCCAAAAATTCTCACGAAAAATCGTCAATCGTAACGAGCGAAGCGGCAGCGGCGCCAATTTAATGTATGAATTTTTCAATTCTTTTTAAAGTCGATTTTTCGTTCATCGACTCGACTCGAATTGATTTCCAATTTTATCGTAAAATTAATTGTTTTTGGTGAATAGTACTTTTTTTTGGTAATTAAAACTAAAAACTATTTAATCTATTTAAAAAGAAAATACTTTTATACTATTAAAACCTTTATTAAAACTAATTAAACTAATTTAAAACTATTTAAGATTTATCAACTAATAAATTTATTTTGAAAATCACTTTTACTATTTAATAAGCAAAATCTATTTAAAACTATTTTTTATTTAAAAACAAAACTAAATTAATTAGAATCTAATGATTTTAAAAACTAATTTTAATAACTAATTAAATTTCTAAAAATTGATAAAACATTTTAAAAAAAAAAACTTGTAAAAGTAAATTAAATGATATTAACTAAAATTAAAACTAGGTATTTAAACAAAAGTTAAAAACTGACAGCTACTGTATGAAGTGACTATATTAATAAGAAAAAACTGTAATTAAACACAATAGAAGAGCTAGACTAGTTGGTTAACGCGTTTGGCAGATACCCGTGAGGTCACGAGGTCGAGTCCCTTGGTGGACTTTTTTTGGATTATATATATATATATATATATATATATATATATATATATATATATATATATATATATATATATATATATATATATATATATATATATATATATATATATATATATATATATATATATATATATATATATATATATATATATATATATATATATATATATATATATATATATATATATATATATATATATATATATATATATATATTAAACGAACCAAACAGACCAAGAGGATCTGTTGGCTAAACTCACAAAGCTAGCACAATCAAATAACAGATAACAACAACTCTAAACACTTATATCAGCAAAAAAAAGAACCAATGCTCAAACTTATATCAGCTACTGAGATGCAAACAAAATACAGTTTAAACCAGTAATCAAAGCTTATATCAGTTTATAAAACTAAATAATCTACTCATTAAGACCAAATAGCCAGCATACATAAACAATTGACCTCAAAGACTAACAGTCCTAAATAAAAGTAGTAAAAACAAAGCTAAACAATATGGATATTCAGCAAGCATGTGCAATTCTAAACCAGCATCACCACAATATTATCAGCAGACTATAGAATTATACCAAAACTCAGCAATGAACATAACCTAAGCAGATTTATATCACTACAAAATGCAATACTCAACTTAAATCAAAAATCAGAAAACCTTAAAATCAACTAAAAGATTTGCAACCTTAAACAGATTAAAGGGACTAACAGTTTAAACAATATATAAAAAAAACAGCAGCTTATGAAATAAATTCTCAAAAAAAACAGATTAACTAAATCATATAAATAAAAAGAAATCAAACTTGATGAAGAAATCCTTTATGGAGTAAGCGCTGAGCTGTTTAAGTGAACCGAATCAGCACCATTAAACCACCATCATCGAACCATCACCAAAACAAATGTCTCGAACCATAACCCGAACCGTACAGTTTATATATCAAACCAGTAGGGTTTGAATTCTTATTCCAATCTTACTTTATCTTTTAATTTTGCAAGTATTTAAAATAAACAAGAACAAAGCAATAACAAAATTGATGGACGAAATAAAATTTTATTAATTCAAATTAAACCTCACAACTTTATAAAAGAAAATTACATTAATTCTTATTTCTAAATTAACATAAAAACAGTAAAGTAAAAAATGGAATGGAATAAAAATTACAATATTGGGGGTTTTATAGGCAAACCCTAAAACTTGTTGATGAAGATTTGTTGAGCAGCTTTTTAATCATGACCGTCAAATACATCTTTTCTCTTTGTTTCTTTTGATCTACGGCTGACATGACACCCCTTGCATACGGATTGCCAACGTGTCAAGGGGTTGTGCTTGTTGTGCTTCTTAGGATATGACTTGGCATGATTTAATTGGAGGATTGTAAGATGGTGTGATGTCTCATCCAATCACGAGCAAGATAAGAGCCTCGTCACTGCTTTTTCCCCATCTTCTTTGATCCGAGAAAGATGGGAATTAATTTCCCATGCGTGTCAATCACGCGCTTGAATCAAATAAAGCCCCAAATATGATTTATCTAGGGTTTGGGTGGTAAAAGGGTTGGCTGCGTTTAATTTTTGTGGAGATGAGAGAGATAGTAACTTTGGTGGTAACGAAAAGTGGTGTGAGGTGAGGTTTGACTAAAGTGAATAAGTACTTCACTTATATCTTATTTTTTACCCATCCCATTAAAATGTATATTACTTCACCGTCCCAAAAAGTTGTTATTTGGGCTTTGATGTGAATCTTGGACCCAATAATATTCCAAACCGTCCCAAATTTTAACACTTTTGGGCTTGAACTTCACATTTTTACTCCATCCATTGCTTTGTTGTTGGATTTGGGCCCTTATTGGGCTTTTGCAAGTTACATAAGTTTTTATCCCATAAATGGGCCTTAAAGCCCATTAACCAGATGTGGGTCCCACTTGTCTTCAAACTTTGATAAAACCGTGAACAAAACGAACCTTACTTTTGGCTTCTTGAAATTATCTTCAAAATCGTGTCGTTTTTGCCGGTTTTCGTGAACTTGGGTACCTTTGGAATTTATGCACTTTTGGTTCTTTGACTTTGACTTTGTCTCTTTCTTTGACTTTGTCTCTTTCTTTGACTTTTCTTCAACAATTGACCGTGAAATCCTGTGTTTTCTTTCCCTTTGATCTTTTGTACCTATTTCACACAAAAACACAAAACCACGCGTAATTCCGACTTTTATGATATTAAACACAGGATTAGGTCTTGTTTTTCATTGATTTTAGTGGTAAAAGGATAAGTGTTTACACACTTATTAAAATACTATGATTTTTTTTACCAGAGTAATTTTATTTTCTTGAATGGTATTATCGAAAATACTAATATTCGAACTTATTTCTGTAGAAATGGCTCAACCAGAAAACAATATGACTATAAGTTCTGCGTTCAAAGCTTTCTTTGATCGTTCTGAACTTACTGGCCCAAACTTCAATGATTGGTATCGCTCACTAATAATTATCTTGAGAGTAACGGGTACTATCGATATTTTGACTACTCCTTATCCGGAGGATCTTGCTGAAGGAGCATCTGATGCGCAAAGGCTTGAACATGCTGCTAATGTTAAGAAGCACTCTGAGCTGGTTGCCTTACTGTTAGGAAAAATGGCTGCTCCACTTCAATAGAAGTATGAGCTATTTTCACCTAAGCGAATGCTTGATGAGCTCAAGGCTATGTTTGAAATGCCGCAAGCTGTGGTGATCTATGACTTGGTAGATGCTTTGCATAGTTGCAAGCAAGCTCCTGTAAAGTCTATAAGTGCCCATTATATAGAAATGAGGGGTTATATGGAATAGCTCATTGCACTAGGACAACCCTATGATCATAATATGGCTATCAACTTGATCAATAGGTCCTTTAACAAGGACTTCAATGATTTTGTTCGAAACTATAATATGAATTGCACGGGGAAGACAATTAATGGTTTGCGTACAATGCTCATTGACTATGAAAAGGGGTTAAAGGACAAGGCATTTGCTTCTACTCCTCCTGTGTTTTATGTACAAAAGGGTAGAGTGAATAAGCCAAAAACGCAAGCGAACAAGAAGAAAGGCAAAGGCAAGGGTGATAAGGACAAACAAGTTGCGACTTATTCTAAACCTAAGCAAAACTTTGTCAAGAAGAATCAATCTCAGAAGGATGAGACTTGTCACCATTGCAAAGCAAGTGGTCACTGGAAGATGAACTGCCCTCTTTATCTCGATGAGTTGCGAGAAATAAAGAAGAAGGCTGAGCTTAGTGCTGCAGCACCTTCAGGTAACTTATTTATGATAGAGTTATTTAATCTTACATACAAATCAAATTCCTGGGTATATGATACGGGATGTGGTATTAACATTTGTAATACCTTGCAGGGATTTGAGTTGGAAAGGAAGCTTACCTATGGGGAACAATTTCTACAAGTGGGCAATGGCGCACAAGCAGCGGTTGAAGCCATATGATCATTTAATCTAGTTTTACCTTCGGGTTTAGTACTGAGTTTAAATAATTGTCATTATGAACCTACAATTGTTAGGGGTGTTATTTCCTATTCGTGTATGTTGGATCTTGGATTTATTCACACTATTGATAATAATAGAATTTATGTTTTAAAAGATGGTTTATTGTATTTTGATGCAATTTATCTGAATGGTGTTTTTGAAATTAACATGCATGATAATAATTCCAAGAGAAAAAATAATTATGTTTTTAGCATGAATAAGAAGAGAAAGTTAGACAAGAACTCTTCTTATCTTTGGCATTGTAGACTTGCCCATATTGGGAAGACTCGCATACAAAAACTTCAACGTGATGATCTTTTGAAAAATATCAATGATGAATCATTTGATAAATGTGAGTCTTGTAGAATATTGATAATCAATGAAACTATGAAGGGGTTTGTTGATTTCTAGAGAGAGAAAGTTAGAGAGAGAAAGTGAGAGAAACTATGTGTATTTTATTAAATGGAAACTAGGAAATGACAACAACCAACCCCTTTCCATGGTGGAAAGGGGTATTTATAGTTCCAAGCAAACATGGGCTTGGGCCGGTCCATGACAAGCCCATGGACCGGTTCTTACTTAAGTTAATAAGCAACTAACAACTATTTTCTAACTACGAGCTATTACAACATAAATATTATTGTGGAGTGACCGATACTTCTAATATACGTAAAAAACGTATTTCTAACAATCTCCCCCTAAGGGAGGTCACTCCACGTTTACAAAGTTCTAAACCTAGCATACTATACTAAGTCTTCGTTCTTTAGCTCGTAGTCCATTCTTCTTTTCTTTCTTTTGTTGTGAGTATGTTGGTTTGATCTTTTTGGCTTTGGCTTGAGAGCATTGTTCTTTGGCCTTTCACGTGCGATCTTTGCCTCTCTTGTGAATTTGCCTCCTCGTGACTCCATGTTCCACACACTTATGTCTTTTTGTTGAATTCTCGAAAGTTTCAGAGTTTGGTACAGCGGAAGACTTTATCTTGTACTTTCTTGAATTTTTTGCTAAACTTTGATGCAGAAAAACATAAGCATGTGGGAACGACTTCTACAGGTACACCGCAACACCACCGTCTTTACTGGTACTCAGCAACGCCACCGTCTTCAACAGGTACACAACAACGCCACCGTCTTTAACAGGTACACAGCAACGACACGAATAAAATGGCTTTGAACATTTTATTCTAATTCGGTAGCATTTTACCTCCGGTCGGTAAAGACCGTTGGACGATATTAGATATCGTACCCGTGACGGATAGTTTCAATTAAGTAACTTCCTGACAGGATTTCGCGGGTAAACCCGTTCTCTTTATTCGACCGTCCAAAGCTGACTGCGAACATAAAGAGTGAATCACTTGGATAAATTATCCTTGTGATTTGAAGCCGTCAATTCATGAAACCTGGAACAAGTGAATTTCAATTAAGATTTTCACCATCGTTGCTTTCCAGTTGTCACGAGCTCAATTCATAAAGAATCTTGCACGTTACCTACCAAGTGCTGTTTGATGTTGACACTAGAAGGATTTCCACTCGTCACTGTGGTCAATAAAGAGTCACTCTGAGTGTTCTGGCAAGATCATATGATAATGCGAAGAGGCCTGGAACGAGTTTAAGTTCATTTAAGAATTAAACCACTGTTACCTTCCAGTTTTTCACAAGATTGGTTCTAAAAGAACCGCACGTGTAACCTACCATGAGCTTGTTTGATGTTGGCTCAAGCAGGATTTCCATCTTCATTGTAATACTTGCGTATTACTCGGATGTTCTGGCAATATTACAGGAATACTGCGTAGGACTCATAAAAATCTCTTACTTTTCACAGTGTGTGAGAAAGTAAGGAATAAATGGAAAGTGTCCTAATGAGACTTTTGATGATCTCTTGGCTCTAGACTCGATTGTGCGTTTTGATTTAGTGAGCGATGGCTGGAGAGGAGTGCCACCTTTTCAATACCAGTCTATTCGGAGTGAATAAACCAATAGATAACGTGTTGATCTCCGTGTGATTAAAACAAATATCTTTTGAGAGATATTTGAGTTAGCTGGGAAGGGTTGTGCATTGCATCACTGGGTCCATGATGTCTTTCTTCAATACCGAGAATCATTAGCAAAAATGACCTCAATAGCATATGTATTGACCCGGTTTCTGCCTAAAGTTGTAAGGAGGGCTTCTTTCTTTACACCCTTTATCTTTACATTTCTTTTTCATTCTTCAACCCCTTTAATGCTTACCAATACGTCATCACTAGCACCTTGTTGTGATTGTTCCAGTGCTAGCTTAAGTACTTGGTCGGCATTCAGCTACGTTCACATTCTTTCTCCATCTTTCCTAAGACTTCTAATTCTAATTAGGGAATTGTCCTTGGGAAGATTCCATCGGCTCTGATGAATCATTGGACTAAACCTATTCCTACCACCCTTTTGTCACCACATTCGTCGTGAATTAAGCGTGTTTTGGGAAGGAATTGCCACCATGAAAAATCATTGAAAATCACCTAAAGTACTTGTGATATTGAAATCAAAAGTTTTGTACCTTAGGTGTTTTGTTCATCAAAAACGCTCCCCCTTAACACGTGCTTTACACATATTAAGTTGGATAATCTTTAAGTCTTTTTCATCTTTTAGCCAAGTATCACTTACGTCTCCTTAATCCCATTTTCTCCCCTTATCCAAAATGTTAACCATTAATATTTGGGATATTGAATGGATTAACCGGTCTTTGGGTAAAAAATGAAATCGATGTTTGGCCATAGAACAAGTTATTGCTCCCCCTTAATTTAATAAGGGATAGTTGTAGTGCTTTGGTATGATATATTTTGAAAGATTTAGAATCTCGTGAGAAATTCTTGAAAAATTATCATACCTTAACACTACATCAAGCCATTAAAGCACATTATTCACAAATATACATATTCACAATTGAAAACCAATATAAAGTGGACCTGAAATGTACGACCCATTAGATGGATCGTTGCAGTAGCTTGTGGTGCACTAAATACGGTCTTCCACCCACGAACCTTTCCAAGCTCCTCATCAATCTACGTTCACGGAGCTTTTGATCAATCTTCTTGATCACGTACTTTGCCATCTGCCGGTAACCCGGATGCCAATCCTCCGTCATCTCTGGCAAAGTCCCACCTGAGTTCAGATGCTCCAACTTTCCTCTGACTTGTAGAAGAGTTCCATCACTATACTTGTGAAGCTCCCCCACCCTCATAAACTTCATCAAACCTCGACTGTTCAAGTAGAAAATGCCGTAATTCGGGACAGAAATGCCGGTATAGGGACATCTTTCTACATGTTGAGGTAGCACTTGATTCACAGGACGGGTTAAGTTGAGCTTCCTTTGATAGCTTTCGACTCCCAACTGAAGATCTTCAACTCGTGATTTGATGACAACGCTTCGTGTGAACATGCGAAGTGCTGTATTCAAAGCAATCAGGTCTTCACGAGGAATATGTGTGAGTTGATCTCGGGTCATCAGAAGCAGCATATCTTCGATATCCTCAAGGCGAATGATGGAAAAATCTCCTTGCTGGATTTTGTATTCCCTGTCATCCTCCCTTTTCAAGCGAATCTCCGTCACATGATAATAGCCGTTCTTGGCTTCAGTTTTCATTCCTAAGATGCTGGAGATGCGGATGTCGGATCTAACATTGCTTCCAGAATTGACCAAGCAGCAACCCCTGTACGCCCTTCGGACTCGTTCGTCCCAATGAGATGCACCTATGACAACATACATATCATAATTACGATTCATTTTTGGGACCCATAGTCGATTTACCTTTTCCTCGATAAAGGGTATTGTCCCCCAGTTGGCAGCTTTCAGCAAGGTCAGGGAGGTTGCGTACTTTGATGACCCCTTCAGTAGATACACAAGATCATTGGTGACGAAGAAGTCAAGAGCAATCTGATTATCTTGAGCAGGATCCATTGGAGGTGGAGCTCTTTCTGATTCATGAAGACCTGGCCGTTGAACGGTATTCAGAGCCTTCAGGATCTCATCAGCATAATATTCAAACTCCATTCGGGTCAACCGGGTTTTGGCGCGAAGTCTCTTATCATTCAGCGCTTTCTTCACCAACGATGGAGTAACCGAAGTCTTATACTCATGAGCAAGAAATGCACATAAGTCAATAGGACTGCGGATACGGAGATACAACACATCTTTGTCAGCATCTGTGATCGGATCATATTGTGCTGCTGCCGTGATCCAAGCCTGTGGTGGTGCAGTCTCGTCTATCTCCAACGTGTCTGCCCAATCTCGTGTGCTTGGTTCAGGAACCATAGTTTGTTGTGCTTGTTGTAGAGGAGTTGAAGTGCGAACATCTGTTGGTTCAGTTTCAGGCATTTCGGCAGTGTCGTGAACTGGAGAGTGTTGTGCAGCTTCGGGTTCCGTCACTGATTCTGCAATCACAGGAGCTACAACAACAGAACTAATGGGGTTAGTGGTAATAGGTAAAGATACAGCGATAGAGATACCGGGAACCGATGACGCTGTAGTGGCATTCACATCGTGGCGCCACTTAGTTCATCTTGATTCCGATGATGTAGATTTGTCCTTCTGCGCTGCATCTTTCTTGGACTTGGTTCCAGTCTTAGCAGTTTTCTTGGAGCTGGTAACCTTGTCTCCCTCTTTCGGCTGTTCACCCCCATCATCATCCTGATTGTCATCCCCGTTACTACCCCTAGCACTCTCCTGATTCCCATCACCACCATCATCGCCATCATCATCATCCTCATCCTCGTCATCATCATCCTCATCCTTGTCCTCATCATCACCATCATCGTCATCCTTTTCCTCTTCTTCTCCTTCTTCTTCCTCTTCCTCTTCACCAGTACCCTCTTCCTCCTCACTTTCTTCCCTTTCCTCTTCAGGTAGAATGTGATAAGGTACCACACTTCCAAACGTTTTGAATAACCTATCATCCTCCTTGATAGCATCATTCAGGGATTTGTATAGAGCCCGTTGAATCCTAGACTTATCAAACGACCCAAGTTCCACCATACGAGCCTTAAGGATCTTCTTCAATTCAAAATCCGTCAGGTCATAAGCAATCTTGTAGGCGGCTTCTGAAGGATTGGATGATTTGATCATCAAGTTGTCAGCAGCAAGTGTCTTCAACTCATCACGCAGTTTAGGCATTAGGGATTCAACGGATTCTTGCACTCTTTCTTTCACAGAGGCTTCAAGTGCTTCTTTTTGCTCTTTGTATTTATCCCTCATCGCTTGAAGTCTGGTGATACGTGCAGCATGCTTATCAGCCTCAGCCTGCTTAACCCGAGCTAGTTCTTCTGCATGTGCTTTTCGAGTCAACTCCATATCTGAAGCGAACCTAGCAATCATCTCCTCTTGGGCTTTCCTAGATGCTTCTTCACTTTGAGCTCGTCTTTGCAACTCTTGGCGAAGTTCATCCATTTCTCGTTTGTGAGTATCCACATGTTTGTCAAACATTTCGGCCATCACTAATGCAGCCATTGCAGATGTTGCAGAGCTGCTCTGGGTTGATTGAAGAGGCTCGGTTGTTACTGCGGTACTAAGGATGGGAATTATAGGTGGTGGAAGAAATGGTGTTGAAGCCGGTCTGGTTGGTAAGGGTTGTATGGGTGGAGGTTGAGTTGCTAAGGGTTGAGTTGACACCATGATCGTAGGAGCAACAGACTCCTTTTCCACACTTGCTGAAATAGGGATTGATGGCTCCTTCGAAGTGGAATAATGTTCAGGTGACCCAAACTCATCAACATCATCTGGTTCCACGTACTCATCCTCAATATCTACCCTTGCACCTGAACCACTACCGCCAGTATCTTTCCTACTCCTTTGAATAGCAATCTTCATCATTTGTTTCTCGGTTTTATCAAGAGTAGGATCAACAATGTCTTCTTCGTCACGTAGACGCATCTCATCAGCCTTACCCTTTCCCTTCTTACCCTCTGTCTTCTTCTTCTTGGTTTCGGGTTCAGGTAACGCAGCTGGTTGTTTGCGTTTACCTTTACTCTTAACCGTTGTAGACGAATCTTCTCCAGTCTGAAGGTTTGCTTTCAGCCTCTTGATTTCTATCTGCAGTAGCTTGTAATCAGCAGAACCTTTGATTTTCTCAGACAGAAGGTAATCAGGAATAGGACCCGGAATCACACCAATAGACGGTCCTTCATGCCTCAGATCCACAGTATCATCAACTTCTTCAGTGTGATAGCGACCTGCTGCACGCCTATCAATAGTAGCATCATTCTTCATAAAATAATTGATGATAAGCTTGATAAATCGAGGATAAGGAAAGAAGTTTGTCTTCAGCTTCTTGTTATAGAAGAGTTGAAAGGTGAATTCTTCCCATATCAACAAAGCATAATCTGAATTTGCAGCTTTGTACATGCCATAGAAGAGGTTGATTATAGGACTGCGCAAAGCATCATGGCCACTCGTTTTTGGTGTAAGACATTTGCTGAGAATACCCATCAATGCTCTCCAAGGTTGTCCTACCTTAGCAGTGGTAAACTCAGACGCAACTCGTATTTTCGGACATCCAAGTGCGTCAAATAACTCCACGAGTTCATCTTTAGTAGGATCCCTCGAGAATGACATGCCTTTAGGAGTATCCCGTATACCAAGAATCTTACGGAAGTCTGAGACTGTGAGTGTCTGCTGCTTGTTGTCGATGGTGAAGGTGATCTTGTTCGAAGTGATTTCCTTGGTAGCCCAAAATTCATACATATACTCATACGGCACCGAGGCTGTACTCCTAAGGGCGTTCTTGAAATGAGAGTTATCGAGGATGGCTATGGTGACCTTAAAACCATGGTGAGTGGATTTTGAGACTTGCTTCAGCCGGTAGTTGTTGGGTATAAACTTAAGAGTTCGTGCTTTAGCAATATCGGCTTCTCTAGATTCTTGGATTGCTTGTACTGTTGGATTAGTCATTGTATCTGCTTAAGATAAGACATGAAAGGTTGATGCACAAAAACATATAGATATATATCATTCTTACTTCTAAGCATAACACATTTCATAACATAATACAACAAGTACATATATAGCATGCAAACAATAAGAATCAAACTCTTCATCCGGAACTTTTCCTCATTCGGAACATCTTCATCCGGAACATTCCTTCATTCGGAACTTCTTCATCCGGAAGTTCTTCATTCGGAACTTCCTTCATCCGGAAGTTCTTCATTCGGAACTTCCTTCATCCGGAAGTTCTTCATTCGGAACTTCCTTCATCCGGAAGTTCTTCATTCGGAACTTCCTTCATCCGGAAGTTCTTCATTCGGAACTTCCTTCATTCGGAACATTCCTTCATTCGGAACTTCCTTCATCCGGAAGTTCTTCATTCGGAACTTCCTTCATCCGGAAGTTCTTCATTCGGAACTTCCTTCATCCGGAAGTTCTTCATTCGGAACTTCCTTCATTCGGAAGTTCTTCATTCGGAACTTCCTTCATTCGGAAGTCCTTCATTCGGAACTTCCTTCATTCGGAAGTTCTTCATTCGGAACTTCCTTCATTCGGAAGTCCTTCATTCGGAACTTCCTCATTCGGAAGTTTTTTCAGAAAAAATCCTTCATTCGGAAGTTCTTATCCATGTTCATCCGGAACTTTTTCAAACGAAACTAAGATGATTATTCTAGCGCGTTTGTGAGTTTCTAAGGCAAACTAAGGCATTTAAACATCATCTAACGCTAATCCGCATAAAACCCACCACAAAACCTAATCAATTAAGCCTAAATTGGGGCGAACGAACCCTAACTAGATTTAAATAGATTATCTGAATTAACCAGTTGGATTTGCATGATTTAAACGAATTAGAATTCACATAATTGATGTTATTTACCTTATTTGTTGAAAGAACAGGATCTAGATGGATTAAACGAGTGATTTGATCTCTTGTGTGTGTTATTTCAACAATGGCGGCAAAGTAGATGATAAACAGTGAGAATGAATAGTGAGGGGCGGGGGGGGGGGGGGGGGGGGGGGGGGGGGGTTTATGTTTTGACTTAGGTCAAAAATTTGACAAGTTTCAACAAGTTACACTTTTAGTCCCTCAATTATCTATTCTTTTCCTTTTTGTTTCCAACTTTTTCATTTCACTTAACCCTTGTTTAACTTACACACAACTTAGCAAACACAATCTATTAGCATATCCCCAAAATCTAAAAGCCATGCCTATCACTTAGAACGAACACAAGTCGTATTCTAAAGCAAAACCACTCAATTCCCATGTAGCCCTTAATTTTCACATTCACTTTTGAAAATCAATTTAATGACGAAGATGATTTTAATATTTTCTCCCCGTTAAACGATGACCCGTTTTCTATTTAAAGAGCTGTAGTCATTGTTTAAAGAGTCAAATATTGATGAAAGCATTTCCAATTTTTCTCTTGAAAAAGTTTGATTCGTGGTGTCAATAAGATTTCTCTTATTTTAATAAATTAATGCACTGAGACGTACACAAATTTGTGTTAGACCAAGTTGTAAAGTAAACTTGATCCCTTTGCATGATTTGGCTTGTAAATCACGCCCGAGAAAATTAATTCCCGTTCTGAGCCAACGTTTTCCAAGGAAATACGTGACTTTAATATGAAAACCGGGTTGCAGTCAGAAATAACTACAAGCCATAATGGGCATGTTTTAAAAATGTACAACTTTTATACGGACTCTATTTATGGCACCGTGTCAATATTGATCGACATTTCTAAGGCCGTAAATATTACCGTACTAAAAGACATGCCCGATTTAAAACGAAAAATATTTTTGGTTTTTCTTGATTTTATAATTTTTATGGTTTTTCTAGGTTTTATATTTTTTATGGTTTTTGTTGGTTTTAAATTTTTGTATTTTCTTTTTGTGGTTTATATATTTACGATAATATACATGATCACAACCAAAGGATACTCTGAATAGTTTACCACGACTATTCAGCTGATTCTTCTGCCAACTCTTTGAGAGTCGCTGGAGTGAATGATTTCATGCCAAGCTTGTCGATCAAAAACTCGATTCGTCCTCGATCTAAGGCTTTGGTGAACATATCCGCCAGCTGGTACTCAGTAGTGACAAAATACAGCTCGATCACTCCGTTCTCCACCTGCTCCTTAATGAAATGGTAGCGAATGTCTATGTGCTTGGCCCGGGAGTGTTGAACATAGTTGTAGCAAAGGGCAATGGCGCTCTTGTTGTCACAATACATCGGGATTTTGTTGAATCCCAAACCGTAGTCAGTTAATTGTGATCTCATCCAAAGGACTTGAGCACAACAACCGGACATGGCGATGTATTCAGCCTCCGTGCTTGATATTGCAGCGCTTTTCTGCCTTTTTGAAGACCAACTGATCAATCTATCTTCTAGGAGTTGCACAGATCCAGAAGTGCTACGCCTCGTGTCTTGACATCCAGCATGATCGGCATCTGCGTATGATATTAAAGCAATCGAGGAATCTTTCGGATACCATAGACCACGATGAAGTGTTCTTTTTAGATACCGAAAGATCCTTTTAACTACATGTAGGTGCTTTTCGGTAGGCCGAGCCTGATACCGGGCACACATGCATACAGCAAATTGCAAATCAGGCCTGCTAGCAGTCAGATATAGAAGGGTGCCGATCATCCCACGGTAAAGTTTTGGATCGACAATAGTCCCATTCCTATCATCATCTAACTTGGATTTCTCCACCATTGGAGTGTCTACGGGGTCACAATTCTCAAAGTTATATTTCTTAAGAGATTCTAGAGCATATTTGGATTGATTAATAAAGATGCCTCTGGGATTCTGAGAAATCTGTAATCCTAAGAAAAATGAAAATTTTCCCATCATCGACATCTGAAAGCGTGTGGACATTATCTTCTCAAATCGATTTGACAATTCAATGTTAGTGGCAGCAAATATTATATCATCAACATAAATTTGTACCAGAAGCATGTCGTTGCCTTCCTTGAGAGTGAATAGAGTGGGGTCCACTTTGCCTTTGGAGAAGCCTTCCGACATGAGATATGTTGACAGGAGATCATACCACGCGCGTGGAGCTTGTTTCAACCCATAGAGAGCCTTCTTAAGCTTGTACACATGATTAGGAGACTCCGTACTGACGAACCCATCCGGTTGACTAACATAAACTTCTTCCCTTAGTTCACCGTTCAAAAATGCCGTCTTCACATCCATTTGATAGACGATCATGTTCATATGAGCAGCAAATGCAAGGAATAGTCTAATCGCCTCCAATCTAGCCACAGGAGCAAAAGATTCCTCAAAGTCTATACCCAAGGCTTGTTTATATCCTCTAGCGACCAATCTAGCTTTATTCTTCAATACCGCACCCATCTCATCAAGTTTAACCTTATAAACCCATAACAAAGTAAGGATGTTAACCTTGTCAGGGCGAGGAACCAATTCCCATACTTCAAGTCGTTGGAATTCGTTTAGTTCCTCCTGCATAGCTTCAATCCAAGATGATTGGGTCATAGCCTGCTGCCAATTTTTGGGTTCAACTTCAGAGAGAAATGCATCAAAGTAACAATATAGTGCACTCTCTTGTAATTGATGGCGTGTAGAGACTGGTCGATCTAGATCTCCAATAACATTCCTAATTGGGTGATCTTTTGTCCATTTAGTGCTATGGTTTTCAATCCTAGGTGGTCTGGAGTGAACAATAGAAGGAGCTTCTTCTGAGGTAGACGCGGCTGAAGGGTTTTCAGGGATCGCTACACCAAAGAAAGGAAGCTCTTGCAAGTGAGCATATTCCAAGTCGTGATCAGTAGAATCCTCTTCCACATCATTAGGCACAAGTAGGGGTGATGATTCAGGTGTAGTTTGAGAATCACTTGGTGAAGGTGCATCCGGTTCAATGTGAATTGTAGATGCATTAGATAAAGGTTCATTAACTTGAGCAACCACTTCAGGTATTGGAGCAATTACTACAGGTGCTGGAACTTCATCAGTCGGGGGATCGAAGAATTCATCAAACAACGGTTGAAACAGTTTATCCCACTCGGGCCTTGATGGTGGTAAAAATGATGTAGAAGTAGGATTATTGGGAACTAATCCGGAACTAATAGCACCGGTTCCCATCTCATGAAGCGCGGGTTCAGAGCTGTGTTGCTCAGAAGCCATCGCTGTCAGCTCGTCGAAATCTGCGTCCATAGTTTCTACAATCTTGCCAAGACGACGGTTATAGATTCGGTATGCTCTTTTGGACGGTGAGTAACCAATGAAAATACCTATATCGGCTTTCGGTTGAAGCTTACCCAAGTTCTCACTATTGATGTTTGGATAACACAGAGCACCAAACACATGGAAAAATGAAACATCAGGTTTACGGTCATGTAAAAGCTCATAAGGTGTTTTTCCATGGCGTTTCCGAAGGATAGAACGGTTTTGGGTGAAACATGCAGTAGAAATAGCCTCTGCCCACAAGAACAATGGAGCGTTCGCATAAATAAGCATGGTCCTAGCAGCTTCCATAAGTGTACGATTCCGTCTTTCAACGACACCGTTTTGTTGTGGAGTGCGTGCAACGGATGTTTCATGTGATATACCAACTCCTTCATAATAATCACGAAGAGTCTGGTTGACGAACTCTGTACCATTGTCTGTACGAATACGGCGGACAGTGGTATTCAAACGTACCTGAATGAATTTCAGAAAAGTGATGATAGCCTTCGGTGCTTCATCCTTTGTACGTAGAAATTAACCCATGTAAACCTGGAAAAATCATCCACAATTACTAGAATGAATTTCTTACCGCTCACACTTTCAGTTCTCATCGGCCCACAAAGATCCATATGCAAAAGATGAAGTTTTTCTTGATTGGTGTCTTCAGCTTTGGGTTTGTAAGATTTCTTGGTGCTTTTCCCCCTTGAACACGCGGAACATAAATGGTCCTTGTGAAATTTAAGCTTTGGAAGACCACGAACTAATTCGTTTTTAGCCAGATGATTAATAGCATCAAAGTTAAGATGAGATAATCTGCGATGCCATAACCATGACTTGGTCTTAGATGCTTTAGAGAGAAGACATACTGGAGAGGCGGCCATCATGTCTTGTAAGGACAAAGTGTAAAGATTTGCACCACGAGATCCCTTCAACAAATCTTTCCCTTCCAAGTTGCGGATGAAACAAGTGTGTTGTCGAAAAGCAACCTCAAGGTTGGAATCACAAAACTGTCCTACTGAGAATAAGTTATGACCAAGACCTTCTACATATTATACCCTAGAAATCGTCACGTTTCCAATCTGATATTCACCATACCCCATAATCTTTGCTATATGATCATTCCCGAATTTAACCGTACCAAGAAACTTGCTGACGAAATTTCGGAGCATCGAGCGATTTCCGGTCATATGTTTTGAACAACCGGAGTCCAAATACCACAGGATGATTTGGACCACCTGAAAATATCACCACACAAAGACAATGTAGAGGTATCGGAATCTGAGTGTTCCTTGTTATTAGCAGGTACAGATTTAATAATCTTAGATTTGCTAACTCTAGGTTTCTTAGATTTCCTAGCCTTCTTCTTCTTAATAGGTGGTGTAGATTCTAGTTGGCTTAAATCCTGAGGTATTTCTTCACTGATAGGCACTATAGTGGGGGCTGACCTAATTAAAGGGCGCTGTTTCCATACTTGAGTGCGAGTGTTCCTAACTAAAGGACGCTCAGACCTAACCTCAATGGATGCATTCCTAGTTAAAGGGCACATTTTTCCATCTAATGTAAAGGTCCTACCAGTGGGACGCCATTGCCAGCCAACTTGGGCACGAGTTCTACCCGTTGGCTTCCATTCAAGACCATTCTTAATAGCATTCATTTCATTAACGTGATCAATCAGACACAAATCATGACGCTGGGAAAACATACATTCATTACAATTCCAACAATTTAAATCAGAATTCACGAATGGTTTAGGCTGCTGCACAGGCGCAGAGCTTTTAGTCTTAACATGATTCTTTTTATTTAAAACTGAACTAGCATTCCTATTGTGGACTTCTACTTTCTTCTTTGTGGCACTACTAGTGGAGGGCTTGATCTTAGCTTTCTTGAGTGGCGATCCTTTAGCCTTAGTAGTCTCTTTTAATCCTATAGAAGGCAAAGTGGGAACATTAGCAACAGATTTTAAAGGTGTCTTACTTGATTGTGCCAATGACGGTTTCACTCCTGGAGTCTTATTAAATGGAGTGACAGCAATGGGCCTATTATTAAGTAGTGCAGAACCTGGTGTACCTATGTATTGCAAATAAGCCAAGCAATATTGAACTCGCTTAACATATTCATGAGTCGAATAATAGTCGCTACTTGAGGGATCTAAGGCATAAAGATCGTCTAAAATATCCCTAAGAAGATCGACATGCTTAATGGCATTCCTCATATAATCATCATAGGTAACCGGGTTTCTCTTATGAAGCGGATTCTTATAAAGCACTACTGACTTGGTTGTTGGAGCACTAGTGGACGGTGCAGAGTCGGTAGCTAAGTTATCAACAACTTCTTGTCGGGTGAGAAGAAGTGTCTCCTTTAACTCAGCCAAAACCATATTTTTGTCTATGAGCAGGATGTTCAAATCAGAGATTTCCTCGCACTTTTGGTTCAGTTGTTCAACAAAAGATTGTTGCTGTGCCGCATTAAAAGCGAAGCGTTCTTCTAGTGAACCATAAAGAGCGGATAATCCCTGTCTTGTCCGATCCATCTCCCCTAGAACAGACGATAGTCTAATTTCTAAGACTTGGTTTTTAGACTCTGCAGCCTCTAGTTCCAATTTTAATGTTTCCTTTGATGATACCTCTCTCTTCAATCTCATGATTTCTTCCTCTAATGTCTTAACAATTGCAATCATCTTGTCACTAGTCTCAACACCGTTTTCACAAACATTTGATATCAAAAGATTCTCATTTTGAGTTTGTTGTTTTAATTCTAAAGATATACAATGTTGTTCTAGTTGATTAAAGCGTTTTGAAAGTAAATTGTAGGAATCTTGTAGCTTTAAAAACTCAGCGTTAGATTCGTGACAAGAATGATTATCTACCTCATTCACAGTATCAGCAACATTTACAAAAAGATTACAAACATCATCACAAATATCCTCACAAATATTCACAGCATCACAATTAATCATAGCGGATGTAAGCTCATTCAAATAATTAACATTTACAGTAGTAAGCACATCACACGAGATTACTGCAGACAAGAATCGGTCATATTCGGTTAAAATCTTTTCTTTTTCAACTAGTTGTAGTTCGTAAGCGGTGTCGATTTCATAAAACACTTTTTGAACTTCACCAATTTCAAACACAAGATTTTCCTTAAGAGATGCAAAAATTCCTTTTAGACTTTCGACAAACGGATTGATCTCAGTTTTAAACACCTCGTTCATATGTTCGAAAGCCCATTCTCCGGCGTTTAGGCCATTTGAAGTCGTACGTTCCAAAATGACCTTGTCAAAATTAGTAAAGTATTGATTAATCTCTTGCAAGTTTAACCATACAGTGCTAACTGGTGGAAGATCCTTTGGAATTTCCTTAGGACCTTCCATATTGACAAGTGTAGGAAAAGTACTAGGGTTTTCTTCATCTAATATGTAGGTTGGTGCTGTTATGAGATCTTTGTCCATATGGAATCGAATTCTAAAATCCGTTTTTGCAAGCTCCTTATTCAATTTAAAATAATCACACTCGGGATATTTTGCAGAATTATATGACCGATCCTCATCAACTAGTTCCTTACTTGTTCGATCACCAGGAAAAACAATCGGTTCTAAGGCCAATCCTAATTGAGTTGCATTATAAAGTCTAGGACTATGTCTTAAAGCTTGTTTTGCATACCGTGGATTAGGGGGAAGGCCTTTTTGACGTGATAAGTTAAATTCTCTAAATGAAGCATCAAATAAGTGAACTAGTTGAGAAGCAGCGTATTGTCTTAACAACAAGTAATCTAGACTTCTAATCTTATTAGTGGCATTAATCTCCATTTCATTCTTCTTAGATTCAAGTGATTCAAAATCCGTTTGAAGTTTTTGAAAATTAGTGACCACTAACTCCTTTTCTTTAAGTTCATTAGACAAATTTGCTCTTAAGTTTTCGATTTCTTGCAAGTGACCCATTTGTTTGTTTCTAAAATGATCATATTCGAGATTAGTTAGAACACTAGACGAGGGTACTAATTCCAAGGTTTGAACTTTCTCATTGCTTAAGGTAAGCTCATCAGACAAATTCTTATTCTTAGCTAAGGTTTCTAAGAGTGCAGCATTCATTTGGCTAAGTAATGTAGCAGGAACCATGACCAAATCTTGTTGAGCAGGAGTAGGCGTTAGCGAAATGGGTCCCGGTTGTGATTCACTCAAAGTCTGGGGACTCACATTGATATTGCTATCATTGTTTGTCTCCTCATTTGAAAGACTCACCACCGAAGATTCATTCGAGTCAGCACTCTCTTGCACAACTTGATGTGGTTGAATACTAGCATCAGTGGTATTATCGGTGGTATTAATAAGTACCTCAGATCTCTTTTCTGGCCCTAAGCTGGAGATAGTTGCCATGAGAGCAGCCTTTGCAGATTGAAAGTCATCACAGTCGGAGTCATACGCATCAAGATCATCGGCTTGGTAAGCTGCATTCTGCGTAGTGACAACGTCTTGTTCAGCAATCCCTGGGTCAGCAAGAAATGCAAGCTCCTCTTCATCAAGTTCCCTTCCTTGCGCCTGAGCATTTACCAGATAGATCTTTTCTGCAAACCACTGTCCATCCCTTCCCCTCTTGGGTTTCTTACAATCCCTGGACATATGACCCTCTTCCTTGCAGTTGTAGCATGTAATCATTCTCAACTTGCCTGTATTAGCCCGTGGAGGATTGTTGACCATTGGAGCAGGAGCAGGATTGACCATGCGAGCATTGGTGGTTGATGTGGTAGATCTCCCCTGATATGGTTGAATTGGCTGAACCATGACCCTGCCATTCTCAATAGTAGCTTGTTGACGAGAATTGGATGAATTCCTCAACTGATTGTTGGTAGGAGCTGATCCTCTGTATCCTCGTTTGCTTAAAGTTCTTGTGAGATAAGCAGACATAGTAGTTAGCACTTCAACTGGGTCAGCTCCTTGTTGGAATACAGGAACGGGGACTTCCTCATCATCACAATACAGTGCTTGATCTGGATGAGCTGCATAATCAGTAGAAGGAATACTCATTTGATCAGGGTAGCTTGTTGGATATGCTGCATTCTCTTGATAAGAAGAATATGAAGGCTGAGCATAAGGTGCAACATTTGCTGGATGAAGTTGTGAAGCATACTGTGGTGAAGGTGTATTGAACCGATATTGTTGCTGATGTGAGGTGGGTGGTTGTGGTAGAATCGAGTATTGTGGGAAGGTTGGTGTCATATAAGGTGATGGATGATAGGCTTGATGTCCCAAGATATAAGGTGTGTTGTTGTGTGACAAGCTTGGTTGATTCGCCATCAAAGCTAAGGAATCTGGGTACATACCGCGAGGAGAACGGTGCATAATCACATGCTTCTCATGCTGCTGAAGAAAAGCATAGATTTGATCTAAGTTGCACTTATGCAAATCCCGGGTTAACTTCACATCGGTAATATACTCCCCCCATTCAGCTTGAGGTAAAGTATTCAAGAACTTGGTGTTAACCTGGAATGGAGCGATTACAAGATTGTATACATTCAGATCATTCATTAGAGTAGTGAATCTGAAGTAATAATCGTGTAGTGTTTCCCCTGGGCTGTACGTGAATCTATCAAACAAATCATACAACTGACACTCCCTTTCCTGTTTGGTGAGAGACGTACCTTGTAGCAACACCTTTAAACGTTCCCATAAATCTTTGGCAACCGTATATTGACTAACCATACGATAAATATCATGCGGAAGAGCTTGGAGAAGTGTCTGTAGAGCCTTTTCATCAGCATCAGCAATGAGTTGTTGTGCCGGTGTGAGTTCTTCATATTCTCTTGGTCGAGACACGTTATTTGCCACAATGGTACCATAGTCGAGTGGACCATTCAAAATCGATTTGACCATAAGCCTTTCGTATGTTGGTTTGCCCTTCAAGTATTGCATCATACGGCCCTGCCATGCCTCAAACACCTCTTTGATAAGCATTGGTGGACGACTATCAGTCCCCGTTATGATCGAGATATCCGTAAGAGATGTCATCTGAGGCTTTAATGAACTTGGATTCATTTTGTTTTCTTCAAAGAAACAGAGATTATCGGTTGATCGAGCAGTGAAGTAAAGCTTGTGAATTGTGTTGTGTTTTTGTTGTAAGAAACCAAGATTAAATCCTCTAAAAAATCATCGAAAAAACAATCAAAATAACCCTTGATTCGGAACTTTTTGTTGATTCGGAAGTTTGATTCGGAAGATTACCTTGATTCGGAACTTTTTGTTGATTCGGAAGATTACCTTGATTCGGAACTTTTGGCTTGATCCGGAACTTCTTGATTCGGAAGTTCTTGGTTCGGAACTTTGGCTTGATCCGGAACTTCTTGATTCGGAAGTTCTTGGTTCGGAACTTTGGATTGATCCGGAACTTCTTGGTTCGGAAGTTCTTGGTTCGGAACTTTGGCTTGATCCGGAACTTCTTGGTTCGGAAGTTCTTGGTTCGGAACTTCTTGATCCGGAACTTCTTGACCCGGAACTTCTTGATTCGGAAGTTTCCTTGGTTCGGAACTTTCTTGATCCGAAACTTCTTGATCCGGAACTTCTTGATCCGGAACTTCTTGATCCGGAACTTGTTGGTTCGGAACTTTTGCTGGGTTAATCAGAAACTTTATACGATGAACAGTCGACCCTTAAAAATGATGATTAAGCCCAGATTTTGACCAAATAACCCAAAAAGTTTTGTGATTTCAACAATAATAAGTAAAAACTAATACTTATCCACTAATCCCAATCAAAAAAACACCAAAAATACCAAGAATCAAGATGATTTTTCTTAAAGAACACTAATACAATCAAAAACTAAAAAACCACACAAATCACTACCTTAAATCACCCCATAGCTCTTGATACCAAATGTAGAATATTGATAATCAATGAAACTATGAAGGGGTTTGTTGATTTCTAGAGAGAGAAAGTTAGAGAGAGAAAGTGAGAGAAACTATGTGTATTTTATTAAATGGAAACTAGGAAATGACAACAACCAACCCCTTTCCATGGTGGAAAGGGGTATTTATAGTTCCAAGCAAACATGGGCTTGGGCCGGTCCATGACAAGCCCATGGACCGGTTCTTACTTAAGTTAATAAGTAACTAACAACTATTTTCTAACTACGAGCTATTACAACATAAATATTATTGTGGAGTGACCGATACTTCTAATATACGTAAAAAACGTATTTCTAACAAGTCTTGTATCTCTGGAAAGATTACCAAGAAACCTTTTAATATCAATATTGAAAGGGCTACTGAACTACTTGGTTTAATATACACTGATGTGTGTGGACCACTTAGACATGTGTCAAGGAAAGGTGCTAGCTACTTCTTAACATTTACGGATGATTATAGCCGATATGGTTATGTTTATTTACTTAAGCATAAACATGAGGTATTTGAAACATTCAAAGTGTTTAAAACGGAAGTAGAATTGCAACTAGGAAAGAAGATTAAAGCTCTTCCTTCTGATCGAGGTGGTGAATATTTAAGTCAAGAGTTTAAAGATTATTTAAGTGAGAACGGACTTGTTTAGAAACTTACTTCTCCATATACTCCACAACAAAATGGTATATCCGAAAGGAGAAATAGTACATTATTGGATATGGTGCGATCTATGTTTAATCTTACAACTTTACCTTTATCCTTTTGGGATTATGCTCTAGAATCTGCTGTTCGTATTCTGAATATGGTTCCCACAAAGAAGGTTGATAAGACACCATATGAACTATGGCACAACAAAAAGCCATATTTGTCTTATTTAAAGATTTGGGGTTGTGAGGCGTATGTGAAACGTGACTCTAGAGATAAACTCCAACAACGCTCAGTAAAGTGTATCTTTGTAGGTTACCCTAAGGAAACTATAGGTTACTACTTTTATTATCCGCCTGAGAACAAAGTTATTGTTGCTAGGTATGGAGACTTCCTTGAAAATGATCTTGTAAATCAAGAATTCAGTGGGAGAAATTATGATCTTAAAGAAATTTAAGAAGATACATTGCCTTCTGAAAATACTAGCGAAGAAATTCCAATAGAGCCAGAAAGTCTGGGAGCTACACCGGAATTAATTCCTCCACGTAGGTCTGGAAGGACTATACGCGCGCCAAGCAAACTATGTCTTAACATAGAGGATGATGTGGAGGAAGTAGGGGATCTTGGTGAACCTGCTAACTATCGATCCACAATGCTTGATCCAGAAAAGTCAAAATGGATAGTTGCGATGAATGAGGAAATGAAATCCATGGAAATAAATGATGTTTGGATTCTTGTAGATGCGCCTTAAAATGCTAAAGTAGTGAAAAATAGGTGGATTTTCAAGAAGAAAACCGACATGGATGGTAAAGTACAATCCTATAAAGCACGTTTAGTAGCTAAAGGTTTTACTCAAACTTTTGGCATAGACTACGAGGAGACATTTTCTCCGGTAGCATACTTACGAGCTATTAGGATTTTCATAGCTATAGCAGCATACTATGACTATGAGATATGGCAAATGGATGTTAAAACTGCCTTCTTGAATGGTCGCTTAGATGAAGACATCTATATGCAACAACTGGAAGGGTATGTAGATCCTAAATATCCTAAACGCGTATGAAAACTTCAAAGATCTATTTATGGTTTGAATCAAGCATCACGTCAATGGAATAAACGATTTGATGAAGAAATCAAAAAGTTCGAATTTATTCAAAATTGTGAGGAGCCATGTGTATATCGCAAAGCCAGTGGGAGTAATGTAGTGTTCCTAATTTTTATATGTCAATGACATATTAATCATGGGAAGTAACATTCCAAGACTTAAGGAAGTTAAGGATTATCTTGGTAAATGTTTTTCTATGAAGGATTTGGGAGATGCTACATATATTCTGGGAATTAAAATCTATCGAGATAGGAAAAGACGGTTAATTGGTCTTAGTCAAGATGCTTATATTGATAAGTTATTGAAGAAGTATAACATGCATAACTCTAAGAAAGGTTTTCAACCTATGGAGGTTAACCATGAATTAAGTCATGAGTTAGATGCATCAACACCCGAAGAGGTGGCTTACATGCAGAAGGTGCCTTATGCTTTGGCTGTAGGATCTATTATGTATGATGTAAGATGCACAAGGCTTGATGTGGCGTTTGCTCAGAACTTGGTCAGTCGTTACCAACAAAATCTAGGGAAGCTTCACTGGACTGCTGTTAAACATATAGTAAAGTATTTGAGGAGTACGAAAGATATGTTTTTGGTATTTGGGGGTAAACTAGACACAGAACTGAATGTTACAGGTTTCTGTGATGCGTCCTGGCAATGTGATAAAGACGATACGAAGTCTCAGACGGGTTACATGTTTGTGATCAATGGAGGAGCAGTTGACTGGAAGAGCAAGAAGTAGACAACCATTGCTATGCATGTGACTCAATCGGAGTACATGGCTGCTTCAAAAGCTGTAATGGAAGCTTTTTGGATTAGGAAGTTTATTGGAGATCTTGGAGTGATGCCTTCAATTAAAGAACCTATTGATATATATTGTGACAATTCTGCTGCAATAATATTCGCCAATGATTCTAGAGTTATGAAAGGCGCTAGACACTTTAAACGTAGATATCACTACGTTCGAGAACAAGTTGAAGCTCGTGAAATAAAATTAATAAAAGTTCACACAGATGATAACGTAGCTGATCCTTTTACTAAGGCTTTGCCTAGACCAAAGGTAGTTAAGCATGCCAAGGCTATTGGGTTGCAACTAGCTAGCGAACTCATGCAATAAATCTGTGATTAGTATTTGGATAATGGATGTTAAGACATTATTGAATTGATGAAATAAAGATCGTGTTTCGTTTATTTTTTGTTATTTAATTTTGTATCCTATTTTACATGTTTTTAATCCATGGATAATTGTTATGTTCTAAATGTTCGTTGTCGATTAATAATATGAGAATATTATTAAACTAAGACAATTCAAAATAGTGATAGAGTATACTTGAAAGTATATTGGTCAATTTTGGATGATATTTGATGAATCAAATATTGGACTTATCCCAACTATATGATTTTACTTTATGGATCTTTGTCATTAAGTAAATCATAAATAGTTATCCTTAGAACTAAGATATTAGGAAACGACATTGAATGTAGTGCATTTATGTAAGGTAACCTAACGTTAAACGTAACTGGTAGCTATAAGGGTTATTTTCAGAAGTGTTGTAACAATCGTAAGTTTCACTTGTAGTCAAAATGGGATTTGTTTCCTTCAAATTATTTTGAAGTATAATACAGCTGGGCCCCTCGGGGGAGTAGTAAGATGTTTGTGTGGCCACACCAAAATTTGTTTTGGTAATCTTGCTATATCCGTAAACGAGAAACAGAACGGTTAATGAAGAAATGACTGAGATCCATATCCTATTAACGTTGTATTTGAAATGAAAGGATAATAATGATGAATCATTAAAAGGTTTTTCCAGGAGACCTTACTTGAGTTGTACTAGTGACATTGCTAGTGTAACTAGACGCTAGTCAATGTAATCACGATATTCGAATTTTGTCCTAGTGGGAGCTGAAAGTTTATGGACATAAAATTAATAGTCGTGTGAAAGGATCGAACTCGGGATTACGGGATTGCACACAATACGTAAAGGGTTAATTTTATTTATTAAATATATTTATTATATTTATTAAATTGAACCGAAGCTTAACTAACGATCGTTAAATAAATTAAGAGTTAAGTTAAACATTCGTTATGGAATTAAATAGAAGAAAAGAAGGGAACAGAAAATTCCGGAAGCTTCATTTGGGTGGGCTTAGGCCGGCGGCTACAAGGGCAAAAGGAGAAGAAAAAAAGATTTTCTTTCCTAAATTGTTTAGGTTTTTTAGCCTATATAAACAACCTTTTTGGCCTCATAATTTTTGCTCATCCCTCTCTCTTCTTTCCTGCGATCAAACCAAAAGGCAAACACCTTTTTAGGGTTCCTTTTAACATCTTGGTTTTGATTTATTGAATCTAGTCCTAGCCCCTCTCTAGGGTTGTTGGGTAGATTATTCCATAATTGTAGAAGCTTCGTTTATACGTGTTAGACTCATGGTTAGCCCGTCACATTACGTGTGTATAAGAGCGTAGTATAGTTTTACATTAAACTATATCTTGGTACTGTTCTACATAAACCCTAATTGGTGATCTTGTGGATCTTTTCTAGGACAAAGGTATGTAACCCGAATTCGATTAATTATAATTGTGTTATTATGATCTTGTTAAATCGCTTCCGCTATTACGTGCTTTGATCTTTGCTTATGATTATATAATTGTTATGAACTTCATAACCCTTAAAAAGCTATTCTAAATTCTGCAAGTTGAGTACTAATATTTACACTTTTTGCACCTAAAATTAGTACATTTCCCCCATGATTACGTTTTAAGAAAGCCAACCATGTTTTAACATTACCAGGCATCCGTGCAGCATTACAGTTCTATTTTATGAATTCTAGAATGGGACCGATTGAAGTATTTTTTACCATTATAAATTTGTGTTCTTGTGAAAAAACTTTTGAGTCGATTTTATTCTTTGCCTCAAAGTTAAATAACTATTACAAGATGCTACAGTATCTATAGCAAAGCATTGATTGGTATCTTTCTGGCACATTGGTTATGCTTCAAATGTATAGTTTTCTTGTCGTGTGACATTGTTGAGACTATATCAATAGATTTAAAAAAATATATAATTTGTGAGTTTCAAGTTTTCAATACACGATATGGAGAGAAAAAATGTGATATTTGCATTTTTTTATTTTAATGCATGAAAAAGAAAGAAAAAAATACACTTCTCAAGTATTTGCATGAAGTAGTATATAGATAATGGAGCACCTTTTAAAATTTTCCGTATATATGATCTCACACATTTGATAAACCAATGTACCAGTGAGAAATCAAGACAACCTCAAAGATGATCTTTTTACAAAGTTAAACACTTAGAAGGCCATTAGACTTAGTTCTTTTACATTAACCTATCTATTAAAGAGAGGAATCACGGTTCTCAATGAACAGTGATTCCCCTCACACACTGATGAAAGAATGGTTTCTTTCCCCTCTCACAGTTTCTCCCTTCCCTCACAAAATCTACACACACAAAACACGTACCGTTCATTCCAACGGCCATTATGTGACCCCGTTCCCCATTGATGAGTCTTTGGCTGTTTCCCCCTTTGCTCGTTACTTATTAATTTCTAAGTGCCCTTAATTAATTTGTTTTTCCCTTTCAAATTAGCCCCTTGCCCTTTGGTCACAAATCCTTAATTGCTATTGTTTGATTGTGTAGTGGCTACAGTAGATTAATCAGCCATATATATATACCCACAATAATACCTAATTTGTTGTAGGTTTGCATTATTTGTGGATTAGCTCCCATCCTCTGATTTTGATCCATGGAAACCCTAGCTCTTGAAATATGTGAAAAAGATTAGGGGTTTTGTGGGTTTTGTCTGATTACGGTTGTTGTGATGTGTGATGGTAACCCTTCGTTGCCGCCAATCACTTCATTGCCGCCTTCAACAGCGTGCAGTGATGTGGGTCGGTGTGTGGCGAGGTTGGATGCCTCATGATGGTATCTGGGTGGTGGCGATCTCTTCCTTAATGAGGTTGGATGATCAAACTCGCTTAACCAGCAGATGATAAGATCTTCAAATCGTTGTTGATTTGTTTTCTACCATTTTTATTTGTTCTTTGATATGTGCCACTGCGTACCCGCTGGATTAAAAGGTATTAAAGCATATTTTTTCATTTTTTTTGGGGATTCAATAAGTTCTAGAGTGTAGCCAAATAACTAGTCGTTCTTATATTAAATAACATATTGGCCCATTTTGTTTGGTTTCGATACCAAGATTTTGTTAACAAGTTAGGATTGTTTGTTGTGTGGGATTGATAATATGAGAAGGGTCACACGAACATTGGGTTTATGGACTAAAACAATTGGGGTTTTGGTTGATTAAGAGGTGATGCAAAGATGCCAACTGATATTTGCCTTGGCGTCTTCCGTGTGTTGAAAGAGTTTATTTTCAGATTGTATTTGTTTAATTTACTGTCCGGGATGAGTAATTGTACATTTCTATGATTATGTCGACTGTGATGAAACACGCGCGAGTAAAGAGAAGGTGGCTTGGATCTTGGCAGGGTGACCTTTGAAGGTTGCAGCCATGCCGGTTTACCACTCTTTGTACCAAATTACGCCTTATATGAGCCAACGCTATAAACCTCAAAATTGGTGGGGCGACCTATCAATGTCTCATTCACTTTGTGATCTAGCAAGCTGGGATTTGAATGATTAATAACCAATAGGCAGATGGCGGCTGATATTTGCCTTGGCATCTTCCGTCTACTCAAAGAGTGCACTTGCACTTTACATTTGTTAGATAGTCTGCCAGATAATCTTTGTCGCTCGCTGTCATGATTATTTGTATGCTTTTGTACTTATTTCGGGTCAGACCTGATCATTGGTCGGTATCTATTCATCCGTTTGATTTACCTATTGATTTGACCTGTTCATTGGTCGGTATAGTTGGTTGTCAGGTTTGATAAATCGATATAAATAGTTCCTTTAATTTATGATTGGTTGTCCTGTTATAGTCACTATGGTGTTCATTGTATGTTTGATTATGTTCATAGGACAATAATATCAGACCCCGTGATCAATAGTTACGCCCTTTTAGTAAGACTGCAGTCCGTAAAAACATTTGTGTCTTGGCGAGGCAAACTGTTAAGTTTGCAGCCATGGCGAGTGTAGCCACTTTTTGTGCCTCACAGACGCGACTTGGATCGATAAAGTGGACGAAACTCAGTTTTAACGATCCTGTCCAGGCGACCCTTTATGGTTGCTGGCATACAAAGCGTTTATGCATTATCGGGATTTGAGGCTATTGTTCTTTTTTAGATCCATGTCATACATCCGTGCCTTATTTGAACGTGGTCAAAGAAAAAAGGAAAGCCTTTATAGGGTGTGGCCATTCCCGAACTATGTTTTTTTGACAAAACAGTGGGTCCGAGTTAGTAATTGGCAATGAAGATATTGTTTCATGCGTGCGTTACCCGATTTCCAACTGTATTTGGTTGGGAGATGATAGTTGTAAACGGCCTGATTTCTGGCGTGGCATCATGGCGTCGTGTTTGCAGCCATATCAGGTCACTAACTTGAATCGTTCGTCTCACGTTCTCAGCTCTAAGCCACTACATTGTAACATCAGTGGTCTCGCGTTCCCAAAAGGTTTATGTTTTTAAAAAAGTGGCTGATTATAACAACTGTTAGTAAAATAGCCCGGTTTTTTTAATGCCTTGCAAAAGGAACTAATTAGGCTTCACTGGGAGTTTCCATTGTTGTCATTCCTATTTTTTTGGGTTGTCGGGTTGATGGCAGGCGACGATGGTGACGTTCGTGTCGTTCGTTGCCGCTGTTGATTCCGGTCGACGATAGTGGTAAACAAGTATCGGGCTATGATGAGTTGCAACGGACCGGGATCCCGCCCTCGCATCTCTAAGCTTATTCTTCCAAAAATATGGTTGGAACGAACGGTGCGTGTTTTATGTGTATGAGTTTTATGAGGGAAGGGAGAAACTGTGACAGGGGAAAGAAACCATTCTTTTATCAGTGTGTGAGGGAAATCACTGTTCATTGGGAACCGTGAATCCCATCTTTAGTAGATAGGTTAATGAAAGGTGACTAACTTACTAAAGTAGAATGCCAGCGTGTGTTGGGCCTAAAAGTTCATGCCTACCAGATGGGTGTTCGGGTAAGTTTAGGGAGACCGTTTATCGTCTTCCTGTTGTATCATGCACCAGCTATGGACTAGCGCTACGATTAGGTGTTTTTTGTTTCCCTATAACTTATATGATATTTTTATCTTGGCTGGGCACCCATGTGGTTGCAGCCATGACGGCTTTTGGTTATCGCTTCCATACTCCTACACCTGAGCCTCATTGATTTAGGCTGTGATGAGAGCCGTGTCGGTAGGTTGCTTTGGTAAGCATTGTTTGACAGAGGTCGTAGCTTGGCGGGGCGACCATGTGGTCGCAGCCATGACCAGTTTTGGGTGCGCCTTCCATTCTTCCAACTCTTAGCCTGTAATGCAATCCCGTTTGTTTTATGACTATTGATGTAGTATGCTATGATTTAGGGAACAAATATGAGTATGTGGGCGTATATCTTTTAGAAGATTAAAAAAGGCAATGATGATTAGACTTGAGCGTTTAACCGGATGATGTACTTCTTGGCGGGGAAATATTGGTGGGTTTGCAGCCACAGTACATGTCTCCTCATATCCGTTGCTCACTTATCCGAGCCTCCAAATACCAAAAAAAAGCCTACTCGCGTGTCAGCAAGTTATACAAGAGAACATGTAAATTATGCTTTTGTATTCCGCATCAACTGGCTGGTAAGTGTTACATTTTTTTCCTTTTAGTTAACGTTTTATTTTAACAAACTGACCTCTTTTATGTATCTGACATTTGCTTGCCACAGGTTAACGACCACATTGTAGTGGTGTGCTTTCCATATTGCCTTGATCGCGTATTCTAGCGGTTAGGACCTAGATTCATATTGACTTGATCGCATCCTAACTCAGCCAATGGTTGCGGCAAAGTGTCTAATCTTTATCCTAAATCACATGCTATCTGAGCCTATGGTGGAACCCAAAGAAAGGATGTTTCTGAAAAAAGAAGGTCCACTTTGAACGACGAGGTATGTCAATGTCAAGTTCCCGCTTAGAATATAAACCTTGTTACGATTAGGTGTTTTCTGTTTCCCTATAACTTTTATACTTTTATAACTTATAACTTATCGTCTTCCTGCTCTATCATGCAAAAGCTACCGACGGCTCCAGATGACTGTAAGTTTTTTCATTGTTGCATAAATGGTCTAAAAAAATGCCCATCTCGCATTACCTAATATTTGGTTGTTTATTTGTTCATGAAAGGTGACCAACCTGCCGAAACAGAATGACAACGCGTGTTGGGCCTAAAAGTTCATGCCTACCAGATGGGTATTCGGGCAAGTTTAAAGAGACCGTTTATCGTCTTTCCTGCTCTATCATGCACCAGATGTGGACTAGCGCTACCATTAGGTGTTTTCTGTTTCTCTATAACTTATATGATACTCTTATACGGCCTATGATAATTTTATACAGAAGAGACTGATAAGCTCCCACCTCCACATGTTTGCTAAAGTATACCCCTTCCCTAACGACAACAAAAAAACACAGCTGACTACGAAGGAACTTTTGTTTGTGAAGATGACGGAGAAATGTCACAAACAAAAAGTTGAAGAGAAACCTTTGTCTGCCCATCACGAACCACAAACAATAATTCCACCAGCTCTGTCGTTGAAATAAAAAAGAATGAACCTGGTAACACTCTATACTACACGTTTGTTACACAACAGCCTTTAGTTGTTTTCATGTTGCCTTCTTTAGAGTTTTTATCAATAAAACCAAAATAGAAAAGTAAATAAATAAACATTTGTCAGAAACAAACATACAAATACATTAAACCAAATAAATAAAGAAGCCTTGCCAATGAACCAACGTCATTGGCAGTACCAAAATAACAAACACCCAGGCACACACGCTTGGTCCATTCTTGGTAGACACGGAAACACAACACAATCAACATAATGCCCGAGGATGATTTATTCAACACACACAAAGTGAACACCTTCAGGCACATTCAAATAACCATTTCAATCAGAAATGTACCCTCGTAGCCGTTCAATGAATATTTCCATCTTACCGATGTGGTTGCCAGTTGCTACTACTTCGGTTGCGAGCTGTTCTCGAAAGGAACAGTCTTCACGTGTCAGGGTCCCTAAAAATGCCACCATCTGGTTAACTACCGGTTCCCCAACAACGGTCCTTAGCTCATAAACAAGATGAGTCCTATAAATGACACCACTATTCACCTCCTTCCACATTTGCTCCATCCTAGCTTTCCAGGCTGTTTTGCCTAGAATCTCATCCTATAGACGACAAATAAACATGTACGCCCAATCGTCAGTTCCTACTTCTTTCTCTAATGCATCACATTTTGGGCGGTACACCATTGGTTATTTCTATATAAAAGTTAACTATAAATGTGTGTAAAGATGTGTGAACTCTAGCCTATTAACACTCCTTTATATAGCAATGCCTCCTGGCTTACATCCTATAGTGTCCAGCACTAACAATCAACACTACCACTGAAAACAGTAACCGAATCCCGAATTGCATGATTCTCGGCTTAGCTTCCCAAAAGTATATTTAAAGAAACCACTATCCCCATTCACACACTGTTGCCATCATCTATTATTCTACCTTTTCTGTTTATTTTTTGCCACATTTAGACAATATAGAAAAACCCATTTATGGCCAAACACAAAAAACAAAAATAATGATGTTATGGGCCTCTGCACATCTTTACCACAAGTGGTGAAAAAACAAAGCACCAACAACAGTACCATACTATTGCTATGTTCTATAATGTATACTTTTCCTTCGATTAGACAACATATTATAACACACAAACACAACATTTTATAGAACTCGATTAGAACCTAATGAAAGAGCATTAGAACATAATGAAAGAGCACATTTAACACATAAACGATATTCGTTATATTACAAATAACATACAACAAAACTTAAAGCAAAAGAACATAACAACGAGTTTGGCCATATAAAAGACATACCACCAACAAATACGGCCAGACTATACACAATCAGATCCCACATGTCGTTTATTACAAACACACAAACAAGCTTCTTGCTCTAAACATCCGTTCTATCATTACATGGGTTACGAGGATCGGAAAAAACGATCCAGATCTTGAAGGCGCCCATCAGAATCATCCGCCAGTGCCTGTAGCTTCCATAGCTCCGCGACATCACGCTCTTGCATGTCACCTAGCAGCCAAAGCATTCGACTCACCCGGTGGTCCGGGCTAAGGCTAGACAGCTCACTTATAAACTGGGCCTTCTCATCAATGTCGTTTTTCTTTCGCGCATACAGATCTTCAATCCTTGCCCTCCACTCCGTCTCAGCCTCAATCTTCTTCTGCAGATAGAAATAGGAAACAAAGCAGTTGCAAAGCATGAAGCACTCCTCGCCAACTCATTTTTTTCCTTGACTGTTTTACCCTGGTTGCTGCCTGCAATGTGCTATACCCAACTGGAATGGCACACTTAAATAGACCATCTCCAACCCACTGTTGGCATGTCACATTGGATTCACTTTTTTTTAAAATTACTTGCTAGCCAACTAGCCACTAAAGCTTGCAACAGTTAGATTCTCAATAGCATGGAACTAAATAAGTGACACAGGTTCCAAGAAAAATGCCAAGTACATGTGCATCCAAAAATGTGCCAATACAATAACCAAGAGCCACAAATTAATTTAGTCTCATTTACATTGGTTCCTATCATTACAATTGTTCGATATAGTTAACCCTATAAACAACAAACTCTATAAACAATCATGTCCATATATGGGAAATAAAATCCCAACGACATGTATTAAAATTAAAAGATGTTCCGAATTTAAAGATAACCAACAACAACATAAACATATTGCAACATAAACATTGGTGGCGTACGACTGCCTAGAGTACGACAAATACACATAAAGTTAAAACAACGAAGACCAAACATAACCTTCCTACACACGCCTAAGAACAACAGTTTATTGAAAACAGACAAACACATAGACATTCACTCGGGCCGCCCTACAAAGACTTTTGATGATCACATATTACGGATGAAAAAATCCATATCGGTCACACGATTGTCAGACGCACCCATCAGTTCTTGCAGTTGGTGAAGCGCTGCCTCAGCTCGGTCTTGCATGTCCAACAGCAAAGAAACCATGCAGCTCAAAAGCGATTCTGGGCTGATACTAGATAACTCGCTTATCAACCCGTCCCTCTTAGCAATTGCAACCCTTTTATGGGCATACATACCTTCGAGTCTCCCCCTCGAATCCATCTCAGCAGCCACCTGTTCACGCAGGTAGAACCAAAAACAGTTACGGAACTCCTCAGAACCGCAAGCCATCTGCAAAGCACGCAACCTTCTCAACCAACATATTTTTTGTAACGGATTATCGGTTTCTCTGTGCACGGATATGTATTGCTAATACATGACATGACATCCTTATATACAACTACACCAGCCCACTGTTGAAACATACCATTGGGAGCTTATATTACTTTAAATATACACCTAAAAAAATCTGCAGCCCTTTCATGAGCAACCTGACCCTCATGATTCAGCATTATGTCACAGCTATAACACAAACTCCAACATAATCCCATGTGCATGCGCAGTTACAGGAATACAACTTAATAGGCGTTTGACTAAATCCTAACCACAAATGAAGGATGTCACCAACAGGTATGCTAGGCCTTCAAAATAACTATTACATACATGCCAATAAAGATCATACACATATGGCTTTTAATTTTAAATAAGTAGATACATTAACAGTTAATACTTGCAAGAAAATACAACAACACATATTACTGCCAAAAGAATTTCGTGTTTGAACTATAATGTTTTAGCTCATCCTAATGTTGCTTGGGTTTGAGTCAAAACTGTAACATTATATCATAGCATACAACTTTCAGATATAAAATAGGACTATTCATAAACTCCACTAATCGTATAGAATGCAGGGCCAATGGACGCATATTCACAGAAGTGCCAAAGTTAGTGTCAATTGCCCGCGGATTCAAAAGATTCTCCAACGAAGAGGGTGCCTGCACGAATGTGAATGATGTGTGTCTCTAAAAGATATGAAAACAATCCCAAAAACAGTTTATGTTGCATACAAACTATTTAGTTAAGCTTCCATATACAAGTGGTTCTATGTGACTAAAATAAATTTCCCTTTTTTCTTATTCACAATGGCTAGTAGCTACTTATAGTAAAGTATTGTGCTTAAATGTGAAGAACTGAGGATAAAATCGTTGTTGATCATTGGATTTTTTTTAAAACAGTGCATTATGTGTAGAATGATAGGGAAAATAATTTATGTGTGGCTCAAAGAAGTAAGGATAAAATGTTACAGTTTTGACTATTCATAAATGTTACACCTCATGTTTTATCAGGAATGAAAATATTAAAAGATATGTGTTGGTGTTTAAAAGGACTTCTATGATGATTTCCTAGAAACTAAGAAAATGATATCTTACTCACATGGCAACAAAAATAATCAATCATGGATTCAAAGAAGACTATGCGATCTTTGTTTTTATGTAGTTTTTTCCCGAGGTTTACGAAGACTGCAGTATCTATATTTTTCGTAAAAGCACCAAAACAAAACTCTTTTTTTGTTTCATGTAACACCTAAATTTACTTCACAACCCTTGCCAAAAGCGCCCGCCTTCGCCGCAGCGAAGCGCGGGCCAAAAATCCTAGTGTTAAATAGATATCAACAAGAAAGATTAAACTGACACTTCTAGTAGTTGTATACCAAAACCCCAAGAAGTCATGAGAATAGTAATACCTCCACCATTGCAGGTGAAAAGCAGGGCCGGTGAACACCCTATGCAAGCGGGGCAGCTGCACAGGGCCACCGATTCTATGGGGCCTCCGTTCAGGGGCGGATCCAGTACCACACATGAAAAAGATCCAGTACCACACATGAAAAACTCCGACGAGCTATAAACTTTATATATAAAATCAGATTTTTTAGCCCCGTCACTCTTAATACTATCTACTGGCCTTCCAATAATTGAAAAAAGTAAAATAAAACATATATGTGGATGGAATAAGATTGACTGATAATAGAGTGTATCCTGATGCTAATGACTAAATGTTGAGGTGAAGAAGAAATAGTAGTATATATGTGAGGAGTTGTGGGCCTTTAAAATATACTATTAGAATAACAAAATGTTGTTATAAACTTTTTTTCTTTTGGGGTTTGTAAAAATATATTTATATGAAAAAAGGTTGTTAAATATAAGATGAGGTTCAAGAAACAAAGATATGTTTAGTTTCTGGTAAATTAAGTCGGTTAAGAGCATCGGATAGTGTGGTGTGATAAAGAAAAGTGGTGACATAGTTGACACGTAGGATATGACACGACAATGTTATGGCACCATATTTTGTGGGGTAGCACATATACCTCAGTAATTAAAATAATGGGTCCACATATACCTCAGTAATTAAAATAAAGTTATGTCATAAGACTAAAAAGTGGTATAATAGGTATAATGGGTCCACATATAATTAGTATAATGGGTCCACATATAACTCAGTAATTAAAATAAAAAAATTCACAACGCCACTTTTGGTGGGTTGGGAAATACAGCTCAAGGGGTTTGGCACCACCCTTTGGTGTGGTAAGCCATGCATACTTTGGGTTGTTGGTGTTTGGCGCCAGGGATGGCACGACCATATACCCTCGGCTCTAAGAGTTAAATAGAAAAAGTATCGGTAGCGTTCAGTGAGAAGGAAAATGTTGATCATTCTTTGTTTTGTACGTGAAAACTCAAATCACATTATTCCATACAAAAATTTGTGTTCATGTTTGATGGGGCCTCTTTTGTCGGTGTCGCACAGGGCCACCGAAATCAAAGGGACAACACTGGTGAAAAGTAGTTAAACAATCTCATGTCATCATTCAACATTAACCAACTCGTACTCCACCAAAGACAAGTTGTTATCCTCCTTCACAGTGAAACTTGCGAGATGAGTGACCTTAATGCGTCCCCACTTATCAACAGCTAGTCTCATGGAGCCTTTGAACATGTCAATCTTAGCATTACGGATTATCACAGTATTTTCATCCTTCATCAAGTCAACTGTATTATAGGTATCATTCATCAGCAATAGAGTAACCACAAGATACATGGTACTATGGTAGTAACTAGTTAGTAATACAACATTGGTGACCCTGTACAAAACTAGAGACTTACAGCTAGGAGACGTCCAATGTATAAGACATAAATATGGGAAAGCATACATAAAAAGGTTAATTATGACCGTCATTCTGTCAAGCTAGACAGTGACTTATCTTCTATTAACATCACATGTTTATCAAACCAGACCAAAATAGATATTCTTGGCTGGCAGGAAAACATATTGTTTATCATCACTAACTGAAAGTAACCGGGCATATATATGACGAAAGTTCATAGTCAAGACAAATCCAAATGTAAAATTTGATAGATGACCGAAATAAATCAAGTTTACAGACCACAATCATTTCTGTTTTCTTTTCAACGTCAGACATAAACATGCCGTGAGATCATACAACCTACATATTAGTACAAAAATACTAGGTATACAGACCCAAAAGTCCTAAAAACTCTGATTAGCTTGTTATAAAGGTATTAAATTTGGTGTCGATCTATATAACTGATTCATAGCTGGTGGAATAACATTCTTTGTTTGAGATTGTTTAAAGTATTAGATTAGCTATCTCGTAGAAAGCTTTTACTTGTCAACTTTTTCAATGAAAATGGTTGTTCTTGTAGGTGTTGAGGAAAGCTTTAGAGTAGGATGTCAATGTTGGTCAATAAAGTGGAACTCGCGACTACAAAGTTCAAAACGACATATATGCCTTTAGTATGTTCCCAATCTATGTCTCAACTCTCAATAACACACCTTTTTTATACTTTTTATTCGTTATATTTATTGGAAGCTGCTGTTGTGGTAATGAATATGTGATTTATTGGAAGCTACTGTATTATGGTTATTAAGTTCCTAAAGTGACCCATTTCCTTATCATTCACGAAATGACCCATTTCCTCATCATTCACGAAATGACACATCCTATTTTATATATCAACAAGTGATTTTTAGTGTCTTTGAAAGCTCCCACTACAAGAAATCAGGCTTTATAAGACACCGGATAGTGTCCTATCAGGTTATTTTATAGGACCTTTCACATAATAAGACCAATCAAAGAAGTGTCACATATAAATGCGTGGTATTAAGTATAAAAATTATTAAGACACTTGTAAGCATCCTAATAAGTGTCAATATTATGAAACAAAAAATCATCCCATAAAATGTTTTCTACGACACAGTCTATGTCCTAGTAGACAATATAATAAGACACTTTAAAATGTTCTAAGATATGTTAACCTTCTATCATGTGTTGAGACGCATACATGTGTCCTAAAAAGGTTTTCTTAGGATGAAATTGTGTCCTAGTAGACAATATAATAAGACGCTTTAAACTGTTCTAAGATATGTTAACTTTCTATCATGTGTTGAGACGCATACATGTGTCCTAAAAATTGTTTTCTTAGGACGAAATCGTGTGTACCGTGAACTTTTATTTAAACACAAGAAAAAGGTCCTAATACACATGTGCATGTTGAGACCAAGCTTAGTGTCATGACATTATACAATATAAGACACTTTTATATCTACATAATTTTGTTTTTAATACACTTTCATGAGATCATTAGCACGTCCTAAGAAAAATTCTAACGAAACAAATATTAATAACTAAAAGTTGTAACAAGTATAAGCATAACGAATTTTCATATAGATAATAAGATTTTTTTTAACACAATAAGCTTAACAACATCCAAAATATTCTTCTAAATTTTGTTACATGGAAATTAAATGAAACTAAAGTCGATAATGAGTCATCATGGACCATCTTCATGCATCATCCTCACTTACCACCTACAATCATACAACCCACAAACATAAGATTTCAAGATTTAATCAATGAGCAATATGAAAGAAAGTTTCAGAAACACAAACAATATAGTTACTAAATTCCTAGAATTTAACAAGTTAACATACCGAAACAAAAGGGCAAGGCCATGCAACAGTTGCACCAACAACATCATAAACTGTGACAAACAAACCATATCGCCTCATGATAGGTGTGTAAACACCCATCTTTTCTACCACTTAATTACAATAATAACCGGACCAAAACGTGTATTTTATGTCTTTTATGTCGGAATTATGCGTGGTTTGTGTTTTTGTTGTGATTTAGGATGGAAAGGTGAAAAATGGAGAAAACACGGACATTCACGGGCATTTATGGACTTTTATTGAAGAAAAAGGATAAAAGACGAAGTCAAGAAGTCAAGAGTACAAAAGAACGGAAGTCCACGACCAATTCTGAAGATTTATCGAAGAAAAAGTCAAAAGACGGAAGTTTATCAAAAGCCGAAGAATTCAAGTCTATTTTATTGAAGAATTTAAAGACGAGTTCAAAAGAAATCCCGAAGTCAAAAGTCCCTTAAGTCCAAGATTAAAGAAGATTAGAAGAAAAGGACTAAGTACGCAATTAAAGAAGATTAAAAGAAGGAGGGACTTAATTATGCAATTAAGAGAAAAGGAAAGAGGGGAGGAAGCTTCCTAATCCTCCCCTATAAATAGATTAGGCTTGATTACTTTTCTTTGTTGTTGGCTAAGGTGACAATTAGTCTTCCACCATTTTAAATACTTGTCATTTACTTTTCATGTCATTTAAATTCATGTTATGCACCTTAATTACCATTTAATTCCAAGTAAGTTTTCATTTTAATTCTTGTCAAATCTTTATTTTATCTTGTCAATCTCTTATCTACCTTTCTTATTCTTTGATTCATGTGTTTATGTTATGTTCATGTTTATGCTTTTATTTTGATCTTAATGGTTTTTGATTATTGTGGTTAAAGTTGTTTGATTTCGTGTTTTAAATTGCTTGTTGATGTTTATTTGTTAAATCATTACTGTTTATATTTATACTTGTGTTTGATTTTGGTTACCTTGTGTTTATATCTGCTACTGTATCTATCTCCTTTTTCTTCGGGGGTTTTTGCTTTGTTTCTGATATTCCCAGGAGAAGTTCCGAACCAAAGAAGGAGGGAAGAGCTCATTCGGAACTCCCAAAGTTCCGAATCAAGGTTTCATCCGGAACTCCAAAAGTTCCGAACCAAGCTTGTTCATCCGGAACTTTCAAAGTTCCGGACGAAGTTAAAACTTCCGAACCAAAGAAATTCATTCGGAACTCCAAAGTTCCGAACCAAGGGTTTCATCCGGAACTTTTCAAAAGTTCCGAATCAACTTAAAGTTCTGAATCAAGGACCAAAGTTCTGAATAAAGGCTTTTCATTCGGAAGTCATAAACTTCCGAATCAAGGTTGTTCATTCGGAACTTCCAAAAGTTCCGGATCAAGGGTCATTTTCCGACTCAAGGAAGGTTCATTCGGAAGTTCAAAACTTCCGAATCAAGAGCTTCATCCGGAAACTTCCGAATTAAGGGGTGACCTAATACTTCCGAATCAAGGCAGATTTTACAAGTTCCGAATTAGTAAGTTCTGAACGAAGCATTGTTTTGGATAGGTGACATATTCAGACCAATTTGTTCCGGATCAAGGATTTTGGTAATATTCCAAGTGAAGAAGAATCATTTCAACCAAAGGTGACATTTAGGACGAGTGATTGTTCCAAACGAAGGTTTATTCCGAATGAGCTGTATTCAGGTTCTTATTAGCTTTCGTCTTTGATTTTTATTTTCAAGCTTTATTTTTCTTGCCCTTTTATTTAATTGCACTTTAAGATTATTTACCTTAGTTTTATTTTAGACTTGCCTTAGTTTTAATCGCACTTTAAGTTTGCCTTAGATAGATTTAAGTTTACGCCATTTACTTTAGTGCCCTTTTAAGTTCAGTCACGTTCTTAAATACTTGCATTTTATTTTAAATAGACTTAGATTTACTTTAAGAGCACTTTTACTTTTAAGTCTTTGCATTTAAATTTAAAATCACCCAAAAATATTATTTTTCACCAAAGATCAACTAAGTCACACATAGGGACCTAGATCAATTCGTTAAGATTCCGAGAACACGAACTTAATCTTTAATTTTTTATACGGGGTGTCAAAAACCTTGTTTCAAATGGCGCCGCTGCCGGCTCTTTTCGTTAAGATCAACAGTTTTCTGTGCTAGACACGTTGCTTTTTGGGATCCGTTTACTTGTGAACGTTACTTTTCTTGCATAAAAAATTCCGAAAAATCATAAAAATAAAAAATTAATAAAAAACCATAAAAAATTAAAAATTTCAAAAATCCAAAAAGATTTTATCTTTATTGTGTATATATATTGTATTTGTGTTTGGTTTCTTTTTCTTTTGCATTATCAGGTGTATGCGTACTAGATCTTCTAATTATCAAGAGCCCGAGCCTCAAGAAGATTTAGATATGGCAGGTGTTAACAACAACAACATTCCACCGAACCTGAATAACAACAATAACAACAATGCTCTTCCACAGCCCGATCTTCGGACCATGGAGGAACTTTGTCAACCAACAATGTTTGGACGAGGAGGACCGATTGCGCCGATGCAAATCAACGCTCCTGAGTTTTCGTTGAAGCACCACATGATTCAGCAAGTACAAACAAACCCTTTTAGAGGATTGCCTGATGATGATGCCAACAAACACCTCGACAAGTTCATTACAATCACCCAAAGCATGAAGTTGCCTGGTGCCACAATGGATGTACTCCGCCTACAACTCTTCCCACATACTTTATCGCATCATGCCGAGAAATGGTTTGATCGTCTCCCGAAGAATTCTATTCACACTTGGGATGATATGACTCAACGCTTTCTTTCGCGCTACTTTCCACCATCCATGGTCACAAGCCTTCGCAATCAGATCAGCGGTTTCATGCAAGATCCCGATGAATCTCTTTTTGACGCTTGGGAGAGATATAATGTCTTGATCGACCGTTGTCCAAACCACAACATGCTCCCCGTCACATTAATTGATACTTTCTACAACGGATTGACTTTTCGAGATCGTGATACGATAAATGCAGCCGCCAGTGGCACATTCATGAAAAGGAGACCCGAGGAGTGTAGAGAGTTAATTGAGAACATGACTACTCACCACAAGAATTGGGATTCCTCTGCTTCTTCTAGGAACAACCCGAGAGTCAATGTTTCCTCAACCTCAGCAAACCCTGAGATGATCGAACTTACCCGCATGATGGCCGAAATGAGCAAAAGTATTACGCTTCTCGCTTCAAACCAACAACAACAACAAGTTAAAGCAGTTGCTAATCCTTGTGAAACATGTGGCGGTCCTCACTCATACACCGATTGTTCTTCGACACAAGGAAATCCGGAAAATGTGTATGCAGCTTACGGTAATTATTCACCGGAAAATTACCAAGCTAGACAACAAGGGGATAGAAATCTGCTGAGCTACCGTTCCAACAACTACCTTTCACCCGGTTTTTCTCCTCAAAACCAAAACCCCGCCAACAACTACAATAGAAGCAACCAAATCCCACCTCGTGCTTCTAAACCTTATCAACCACCCACCCAACAACACCCACCCATTAATCCCGATGTTGATGCCATCATGAGAACTCAAGGTGAGCAAATCAAGAATCTACAGAGCCAAATAATCAATTTGAAAGGAGATATCTTGAAGCAAGGTAATGACATCAGAACCGAGGTTCGTGAAAATCTTCAATCTTCCTTCATCACTCAAACAACTGAATTAAAGAATCTGTTGGCTAGTTTCTTGCCCGAAGCTCAACCTTCTTCTTCTTCGGGTTCTCTACCTTCAAACACCGTCCCCAATCCGCGAGCTAATGTGAGTGCTATAACTACGCGTAGTGGAATTACCATTGTCAATCCACCTAGCCCACCACCATCATCTACACCTCCTCCACCACCATGTATCCCTACTCCTCCTACACCTAGTGTTAGCACACCATTACCCTCTCCGCCTCGTCATGACGATGTATCTCGGAAGGACTGTTCAACATCACAACCTTCACCAACTACACCTTCACCGTCTCCCTATCAACCCAGAATCCCATACCCTTCTCGCATAGGCAAGACCAACGAGCTAACCAAGAATGACTCTCAAATAACAAAATATATCAGTATGATTTATCAAATGGGATTCAACATTAGTTTTCTTGAAGCACTTGTCCACATGCCCAAATTTGTCAAAGCATTTAAGGACTTGCTTAACAAGAAGGAGAAGCTGATTGAACTCGCCAACACACGCTTAAATGAAAACTGCTCTGCAGTTATTCTTAAAGAACTTCCGGAAAAACTAGGGGATCCCGGTCGTTTTGTGTTTCCTTGCGTGTTCAACAAAACTGAAGAATTTACTGCCCTTGCTGATCTCGGGGCTAGTATTAATCTGATGCCTTTGAGTGTTTGGAAAACACTATCATTACCCGATCTCATTCCAACAAAGATGACTCTTGAACTTGCTAATCGCACTCTCGCTTACCCCGTTGGTATAGCCGAAGACGTATTCATTCAAGTTGGCGCATTTACTTTCCCGGTCGATTTTGTCGTAGTTGATTATGAAATGGACCCTCGTATTCCTTTAATACTTGGCCGGCCATTTTTGAGATCCGGACGTGCTTTAGTAGATGTGGCCGAAGGTGAGTTAATCTTAAGAGTCGGGAATGCCTCACAAAATTTCAAAATGGGAACGCCTACAAACAAATCCTTTGGAGGACGAGAATCAGTGAATATGATAAATGTGCTCGATGACTTTACCGTCTACGACAATCCTCTATTCGACTCTTGCATCGATAATCCACTTTTTCAAAATGATGTGGATGATTCTCTCCCTACTTTGGACGCTTCTCCCATTTTTGATTCTCCACCGGTCTTCGATGCTTATGATGATGATGATTCTAGCTCAGATTCGGATGATTTTGATTGTACTTCTGAGTATCCCGAGCTGCCTACTTTCGATGATTTTGATGAGGCTGATACTCTATCGAGCGATTCTTCACATGATGAAGATCCTCCGCCATCACTCGATCCTACTTTGGACGATTATTCATTTGAGGAAGATTTCTCTGAATTTCTCAACACATACTTCCCTCATGAGAGTGATGCTCCTCCTTTGGACTTTGAGGATTATCGTCTTGATCCTACTTTGGATTTGAAGAGCATTTTGTCCAAGGAGAAGAAACCGGTCAACAACGAAATCCGTTGCACTTATGATTTGACACCTCTTTGTCCCACTTCTGAGGACGAGGTTGTGCTTCTTTGCGGATCTTCTTCACACTCGGCTGAGCCTGAGTGCTATTTTTCCTTAAAGGAAAAGGTGTTCGATCCCGGTATTGAAGTTTTTAAGCCATCTCAGTATCCACCTGATGAAATAAAAGGAAAAATCTTTGGAATTTTTGAAGACATGCTTGCTCCACTTCAACTTTGCTTCCACCGTGCTCCATCGCTGCTTAAGGGAACCTTGCAATTTCTCTTTTGGCTTGCCTTGTTCGCCTTAAGCTTGTGCTATTTGATGGATGAAAACTATGTCTTTGATCCTGGTGGATATGTTTCATGCTACTTCCGATGATAATCAAGGTCGAGTCAGGCTAATGACTCGGTTAACAAAAATCTAGCGCTTCTTGGGAGGCAACCCATGCATCTATCTTTCCGCTTTCTTTACCATAAGTGTAGGGGGGACCCTTTGGATTGCTATTCCCTCTCCTCACTTCTTAATCAGGGATTCGAGCTTCAATGATCCACTCTTGATGATTCTTGACGACCCGTGATTCCGTGTTCTACTTCTTCCCGGTTCTATCCTAAACTCTTTTCGATTCACTATTTTATATTTTCTCAATATTAAAACAGGAATCTCTTTAGTTGTCTTTTCCTTAGCGAGATTTAAACAACGTGCACAATGTCCTAAGTGTAGGGGAGCTTACTCCCACATGCTTAAACATTGAGGACAATGTTTATCTTAAGTGTAGGGGGGACTTCTATCGAAGTTAAGTGGTCTTTTCCTTGTATTTGTCCTCATTTTAACCGGAAAATCAATTTTTCGACATTTTTCAAAATTTTTGATCTATCTTGGCCTATTAGTTTTTCCATTGTATAGTTATTTTCTTTCTTTGCTAGAATAAATCTTTGAATAAGTGGTTTTAATTTTCAAGCGTTATGAATCTTTTGACTCAATCCGAGTTTACTCTAGCTAGTATCCTTAACGTGTTTAAGTCAAGTTTTGCTAGGCTTTTATATAGGGAGCTATAAAACGCGAAAGTCTTAACTCTCACAGGTTAAGAACAAGAACTTTTCGCAAGTTCCTATAATTGATCTGTAGAAATGCTAAATAAGATCCGGTGGTCTAATGTGGTGGTAAATGGTGGTGGAAGCCATTGTTGGCTTAGAGAGAGAGAAAGAGAGGTTGAGAGTAAAAGTGTGTGTATTCCCAAATGAACAAAATACAATCAACACCCCTCCTTGGAAGCAAAGGAGGGGTATATATAGTCACGCACTTTACAACGAGCCTAGTCTAGTCTAAATGTGCGTGACTATGATAACTAACGGGAATTCTTAAATGTCGTCACATAAAGTGAGTTTCCAACAATCTTCCCCCATGGGACGACGTGTAGAATTCCTTACAATATTCTACCTATCAAGTACAAAATAATTAAGAACAAGAGCTTCCATGAAGCATCCAATGCTGATGATGTCTTCTGAGGCCTTTGACTTCAAAACGACTCATCTTTAACTTGTAGTAGAAATACTGTAACGGCACGAGCTAAGTAACCCATACACTTCTGGTTAAGGAGAAGCTTCTGAATTAGCTTCCCCCTAATTCATGCCACGTAAACTTGATGTAGAAGCATTTTAAATAGCTTCCCCCAAGTAGATCAACAACTTTTCATCTCACGCTTGAATAATTCTTCTGAATTTTTTTCTTCCCCCTGAGAATTCAAGTTATGCATACCAGAAAGAATCAAGACACTTCTTCCCCCACATAGTTGAAGAAGGTAAATCAATCCCAATTATGAAGCTCAAATACTAAAGTGGACACTTTTATCCCATTCATGAAGTCGACATCGTAACACCAGAGTCAATTAAGTCCCGGAAATGCACACGTCTTCTTCCGGAGATGCACCAGAGTCAATTAAGTCCCGGGAATGCATATAGGATAATGATGATGTTTAATTGCAACAATCAAACAATTAAACCTCGAATCAGTAGTGTACCGTTTGGAAATTGATAACAACACGAGTTAAAACACTGATTTTCTCTGCGGCTATGACAAATGTCATCCCGGAATATCTTCAATGTTGTACTCGTTGTACGTTCAATGTGTCTTCTTCTTCCCCCTTGATGGTTTCGAAACTCGGAACCATCAATAAATTGTACGCACATGAACCTGAAATCTCGTGAGAATAATAAATAAGCTGAATTATATATTTTGTGAGAATCAGCTGTTGATCGAAAATCTCTTCTCATAAACTCTCCATGGCCACCTTTACCATCCGACGTGAAAGCAATTTGAAGTGACCACTGAAAGAATGAACCGGATACATCAAACGTGAAGCTGAATAAAAATCCTTCGATCTTGTGACTTAAGCTTGCACTATTGTTGAATGAAGAACGGTGGAGAAATCTCTAAGTACTCAATGCATCACTGAAGAAGTCTATAAGCACAACACCTCTTGAAATTATCCACGTCGACTAAGCGCGTGACACTGAGTACAACAATGTAACCCCTTTAAGTGATAGTTATCCGAGTCATCAACCATCCACCCCGAACCCGGAAACCAGATAACCAAGTCTTCATTCTAGGATTAAGCACGAGCAAGTTATCTAGTAAAAGATAAAATAAATACACGCCTTCGAAAAATCCGTCTTCAACGTCACGTAATTAATACCCGATCAAACAAAATCTGAAGCCACTAAAAAATCGCCCATTTTTTCTTGGTCTCGTCAAAATAAATTCTTGTCACATTTGTCACGTCTTTTTGTCGCGTCACATTTCTCGTCAGCCCATCAGTGTCAAGAAAGAATTAAAGAACCACAAATGCGACAAAAAAACTACAAATTCAAAAAAGGAATTTGTTTGTTTGAGCATGCATTCTCCTTAATAATGTCTCGTCACTTTTTGTCTCGACCCGATGTCACAATGAATTAAAACTTAATACACAACAAATTTATTTAAAAATTTGTATGTTTAAAAAAATTTGTGTGTATGTGTTATAAAAACACACGGTTCAAATCATATTAACTTAGCCAAAAATGATATTGTAACCAACCAAAAATGAGGCCCAAATGAGAAACTGGTCCATCATCACCAAGTTAATTCAAACAGGGACAATAGCCCATTTAAATTCTCCCAATACCCGGTCCAAAATAGAGATAAATATCTCACACAACCCTAAATCAACTCACAGATAACATAACCCTTCCACATAGAATACTCCGTCCCACCAACTCCTTCCTTTTCTCTCCATTCACGCAGCTCACCAAAAAAACCGAATCCATGTCTTCCAACCTTGAACACATCGTCCATATTCTTCCCATCCCAAATCTTAAACTCAATCATTTTATCTCATTGAAGGGATGCAAATCCTCATCACCGAATATACTTAATCATCATGCTCATCAAACAAAAATACCAATCTGGACTCATCTCAATCCTTATCCGAATCAAATCATCTCAACCTAGTGGTTTAAATAATCCCATCTCCTTTCAACACAAAATCACTCGCTGCTGTGAAACCTCAAGACGATCCGACATGCATGTCTTCAAGATCTTGAGGATCTCGGGTAGGTTTATGAATTGCATGTGTGATTTTGTGTGTAGAAATCGAAAAGAAGAAAGATTGTAACATTTTTGTTATAAATCTTCTTGTATTTCGAATATAAAAAAAATGGGTATCCCATTAACATTGATCTGTGATGATTATTGACTTCTGTGTGGAAAAGATCTATAAAGATCTCACCATGAAAATGAATCTGAGATCATATTTAGTCAATTAAGTTTTGGTTTGAGTCTTAGATTAGTGTCCGAGTCTAGATGGGATATAAGTGACGAAGGGAATTAATTGAGTCGGGTTTTGAGTTGGTGTTGATACAAGATGTAGATGTTGGGTGAGGAGTAATAAGGTGGAAAGATTTGGTCGACTCAGTGAGTGATCTGAGTCAACTCGGTAATTACCGAGTTGACTCGGTAGGGGTGATTTTGGTTTAAGTCACAAAACTTTGGTTCACAAGTCTTTTTCAATACAGTCCAATCGGAATGACAATCAAAAAAATCCCATCGGAATAATTTTTATTTTAGAGTCAAAAATTATGTCCTACAAGTGAATCCCATCGGAAAGTCAATCGGAAAGTCATCGGAATTAAGCATACACCCCATCGGAATGACCAATCCGAAAGTACAATCGGAAAGGCAATCTGAAACCCAATCTGAAAGTTTAATCTGAAACCCAATCGGAAACCCAATCAGAAACCCAATCTGAAAAGGGTTTTGAAGGACCCGAAAAATGTGGAACTGCAAACTTTGTCCTTTTCTAACTTCATAAACCAGAAAGATATAAACCCAGAAAGATTGACCAAATGTGATAAGACTTTGACCAAGAAGATTATGATGAAACCGAGACACAAATGAATATGTTAAGACCCAAAAACGTGTGACTGAATGGACAGATGGACACAAAAATCATGACGTGACAAAAAATTTGTGTTAAAGTGGACAGAAATAATATAACGAGACACAAGAATAATATAGACCACCAAATCGCATAAATAAACACGATCCAAGGATAGAACCGAGGCTCTGATGCCAAATGTAGAAAAGCTAAATGAGATCCGGTGGTCTCACGTGGTGGTAAATGGTGGTAGAAGCCATTGATGGCTTAGAGAGAGAGAAAGAGAGGTTGAGAGTAAAAATGTGTGTGTTCCCAAATGAACAAAATACAATCAACACCCCTCCTAGGAAGCTAAGGAGGGGTATATATAGTCACGCACAGAACCTAAACTTTACAACGAGCCTAGTCTAGTCTAAATGTGCGTGACTATGATAACTAACGGGAATTCTTAAATGTTGTCACATAAAGTGAGTTTCCAACATGATCCTAGAGAGTCGTTTATCAAGGGAACTTTAAAATGCAATTTCTAAAACTTGAAAAAGTCTAAGAATTTGCAAGATCCTATAGGCGACTCGAAAACCCAAAATTTTGATTTAATAGGCTAAGTATCCACGAGTCTCATTACTTGAGATTTTAAACTGTGGAGAACGAGAGATGATAGAGCCAATTATAAGTTCGGTATTCTTTCGTGAATTTATGTGAGTTAATTATAAGCCTATTCTCCCATCGCTTGCTAATAATTTATTTGCTAATAAATAAGGTTGAACGATTTGAAAAGTTACTTAGCTTCTAGCCCCAGATCGTTTAAAAGTTGCTCGGTAATGACGAGAGTTCATAGCCAAGGCATAACTTATGAAGCGGGGCGCGAAGATTGGCGAGTCCGAAAAGGCCCTAACAAGGCATGAGGGCTATGTTTTGTTGCTAAAGATCCAAAGTGATGTGAAGAATCATTTATCAAAAATCAATATGAAGGATCGAGACACACGACGTAAAGCAAAACTCCCCAAAGTCATGGAGAAGTGTATCCGAAAAGACCCTAGCAAGGTATGAGGGTAAATAGATCCAAGTCAAATAAAGGAGGCGGATCGTTGTATATCAAAATCCAAAATAATGATTGGAGAAAAATGAAGAAGTCGTGGTCCAAGTATGAATCTCTCAAAACTTCAAGTGAAGAAATCCCAATTATGAAGAGAAGACCATTATTTCATGAACGTCTCTCAAGATTTGAAGTATGAAGTCGCTGCCAAATATCGGCCCGAGAAAGGTCTCAAATCGCGAACCAAGTTATGCCAAGATATGAACTTTTTGATATCCCGAGAAGCAGTTTTAAAAGATTTGGTCCTTTAGCTAACTATTGATTAAATCGTGCACTTTATTTTCAGACTAAATAATTATCGAAATAAGTCAAACAATGCATCTTCGTGATCATTCAAGACAAATAATAAAATATAAGAGATACACCTAGGAATAAGGGAGTCTAAGTGAGTAATTGGCCCATATGAGTTCGTGTTAGTCTACTAACTTATAATAACAATGATCTCGTTTTTAAGCTTGGTATGGAGAAAGTGAAAACTTGAGAATGATGATTATTCATAACATTTCTAAAACCCGAGGTATGCTTTTGATTTCTTTATTTTGTATGTTTTTATTTATTTTCTATCTCTTTAATAAAGGCTGACATGGATTAATTATGATGAAAAATGTAATCTTGCTTTGTAACTAATACATTGCATGAGGACATTGCAATGGTCAAGTGTAGGGGATTTGATAGGTGTGTAAACACCCATCTTTTCTACCACTTAATTACAATAATAACCAGACCAAAACGTGTATTTTATGTCTTTTATGTCGGAATTATGCGTGGTTTGTGTTTTTGTTGTGATTTAGGATGGAAAGGTGAAAAATGGAGAAAACACGGACATTCACAGGCATTTATGGACTTTTATTGAAGAAAAAGGATAAAAGACGAAGTCAAGAAGTCAAGAGTGCAAAAGAACGGAAGTCCACGACCAATTCTGAAGATTTATCGAAGAAAAAGTCAAAAGACGGAAGTTTATCAAAAGCCGAAGAATTCAAGTCTATTTTATTGAAGAATTTAAAGACGAGTTCAAAAGAAATCCCGAAGTCAAAAGTCCCTTAAGTCCAAGATTAAAGAAGATTAGAAGAAAGGGACTAAGTACGCAATTAAAGAAGATTAAAAGAAGGAGGGACTTAATTATGCAATTAAGAGAAAAAGGAAAGAGGGGAGGAAGCTTCCTAATCCTCCCCTATAAATAGATTAGGCTTGATTACTTTTCTTTGTTGTTGGCTAAGGTGACAATTAGTCTTCCACCATTTTAAATACTTGTCATTTACTTTTCATGTCATTTAAATTCATGTTATGCACCTTAATTACCATTTAATTCCAAGTAAGTTTTCATTTTAATTCTTGTCAAATCTTTATTTTATCTTGTCAATCTGTTATCTACCTTTCTTATTATTTGATTCATGTGTTTATGTTATGTTCATGTTTATGCTTTTATTTTGATCTTAATGGTTTTTGATTATTGTGGTTAAAGTTGTTTGATTTCGTGTTTTAAATTGCTTGTTGATGTTTATTTGTTAAATCATTACTGTTTATATTTATACTTGTGTTTGATTTTGGTTACCTTGTGTTTATATCTGCTACTGTATCTATCTCCTTGTTCTTCGGGGGTTTTTGCTTTGTTTCTGATATTCCCAGGAGAAGTTCCGAACCAAAGATGGAGGGAAGAGCTCATTCGGAACTCCCAAAGTTCCGAATCAAGGTTTCATCCGGAACTCCAAAAGTTCCGAACCAAGCTTGTTCATCCGGAACTTTCAAAGTTCCGGACGAAGTTAAAACTTCCGAACCAAAGGAATTCATTCGGAACTCCAAAGTTCCGAACCAAGGGTTTCATTCGGAACTTTTCAAAAGTTCCGAATCAAGGACAAAAGTTCCGAATAAAGGCTTTTCATTCGGAAGTCATAAACTTCCGAATCAAGGTTGTTCATTCGGAACTTCCAAAAGTTCCGGATCAAGGGTCATTTTCCGACTCAAGGAAGGTTCATTCGGAAGTTCAAAACTTCCGAATCAAGAGCTTCATCCGGAAACTTCCGAATCAAGGGGTGACCTAATACTTCCGAATCAAGGCAGATTTTACAAGTTCCGAATCAGTAAGTTCCGAACGAAGCATTGTTTTGGATAGGTGACATATTCAGACCAGTTTGTTCCGGATCAAGGATTTTGGTAATATTCCAAGTGAAGAAGAATCATTTCAACCAAAGGTGACATTTAGGACGAGTGATTGTTCCAAACGAAGGTTTATTCCGAATGAGCTGTATTCAGGTTCTTATTAGCTTTCGTCTTTGATTTTTATTTTCAAGCTTTATTTTTCTTGCCATTTTATTTAATTGCACTTTAAGATTATTTACCTTAGTTTTATTTTAGACTTGCCTTAGTTTTAATCGCACTTTAAGTTTGCCTTAGATAGATTTAAGTTTACGCCATTTACTTTAGTGCCCTTTTAAGTTCAGTCACGTTCTTAAATACTTGCATTTTATTTTAAATAGACTTAGATTTACTTTAAGAGCACTTTTACTTTTAAGTCTTTGCATTTAAATTTAAAATCACCCAAAAATATTCTTTTTCACCAAAGATCAACTAAGTCACACATAGGGACCTAGATCAATTCGTTAAGATTCCGAGAACACGAAATTAATCTTTAATTTTTTATACGGGGTGTCAAAAACCTTGTATCACCTCACCAAGTGTTCATATTTTTTATAGGCACTTGAATATTTACCTCACACCAATTTGGTCATATCTCTTCACCTCCAACAATCTCATTTGGATCTAAGCTGTTAATCCTTTCCTTCGCTACAATCTCGTTAGGGTTGAAGATGCTTTTGATGTATACCTGAGATCCAACCTACAATATACAGTATGTAGCACTAGATGTCATAGTTTAATTACTAAGGGTGCATATATCAATTAAGATAAAACACGTACATGTAAAGGTCGAGGTTCACTAGCTACATTTGTACCACAAGAAGCATTTTTCAGTTGAACCTTGCCTTTGAGAATCTCTCACTTTTAACTCAGCAAGCTCACGACTAAGTTGATCACATCTAGACTTATACATGAGCTTATCTCTATGACGAGTGGCGCAACTTGGAACTACACCCCAAACATCTGTAGCATGTACACCTAAACCATACAAGTCTGCTGGTCCATTGTTATCCTTAGCAATAACTTTTCAATATATGTCCTGTGGTCCAGGCTCATCAGTTTCACCCTCCGGAAGTTGAGAGCTTAATTCTTCCATTTATCCTATATAAACGATACCAAATATGTTAAGTGCCCATGAAACTAATACACTTGCAACAACAAACAAATTAACGTAAGTCTTGGTACATGTATTATCTTTGTAAAAATAAAGTATTAGGTAGATAGTACATACAATTGCATTTGCAGCTTACTCGTTTTTTGCAACTCCATCAGTAGAAAAGTATGCACGAAACAATTCTGTTCTTGTTCGTTCACGTCCACCTAAAGATTAATGTTTCACGACAAACAAAAATTCTCAATACAGACTGATATAAAACATCTAACACTTCTACAATTAGATAGATTACCTTAACTTCTTCACGCACTATAGCGTAACTTTTTTTACCCGTAACTTGAACCATCTTCTTTTTGCCCGGTTTGCCTTATTTTTTTTCACTCACTCTCTGTAGTAAAAAAAATAGATATGAGTAATCATCTAAGCATTGTATAAATGGATATATGTAGAACGTTTATATGTAAAACAATCTAAGTAAATTAGCAAACTATACATATGCACAACATCAGTAATTAAAAAGTACCTTTGAGTTTTCTTTATTCCAAGTCTTGACAAGTTTTTTCCAATGACCTGGGCGCACTCATTTTGGATTGATATTTAGTTGTCCACGATAAGACAAAGAGGGATCATAAAGGTCTTTTCTAACTCTGGCCCTCCAGTTCCTATCCTTTTTTGCAAAGGACTTTAAAATCCAATCATCACAGCCCATAGGAAGATCAAACTTATCCTACAAAACAAAATACATATAATGAAGTTAGATGTAGATATAAGGTATAAATTAGCCACTTATATTTGAATGTAATTTGAAGATACATTTAAGACATCCAGCAAATCCCGTTTCTTCACACTTCTAACTTTAGTCCATGGTTTATGTAGAAACTAGAGGGGGGGGGGGGGGGGGGTGAATAGTTTCTTAAAATTTACTTGTCAAGAGATGATTTTTAAAAATCCTTTTCAAAAACTTTGACTTGACTGATTATGTGAAACCTTCTTATACAAAATATGAACAAGGTATAATGCAACTAAACTAATAATCACAAGTATAAAGAATAATGAATGTAAAGACATAAGGGAAAGAAAGATCAAACCAAACACCAAGGATTTATAGTGGTTCGACAACGAAGCTCACTCCTCGTCCCTACACCACTCCTCGAGTACTCCTTACTCGAGAGTTCACTAATCAACAAGCTCCTTAAGGTGGAGAAACCATACACAACGTTGCTTATCCAATTTCTGACTCTAGGCTAAAAGTCGAGCCCTAATCTTAGCTAGGACCAATCTACACTAGTATACTTTAAGGACCAAGTATAAACTTTAGTACATACACAACTTCCAAATAAACACAACTACTTGGATCTTCCCAACAATGACTAAATAAGATTTGATCTTTAATGGATCTTTGAGGTAGATATAACACTTCAAGGATGAAAGTGTTCTTCTCTTTGCACTTGGAGAGGAAGAGATGGGAGAAGAAAGATTCACTTCTAAACAAGTAGTAATCAACCAAATGACCAAGGATTTGAGTGATTTTAGAAGTATGAAAGAATCTGGAATTATATGTGCAAAAGAGGTGAAGAGAAAATCTGAGAATGATCCACTATTTATGAGACAAGGCTCAAACGACTATATCTGCCCGCGGTTCTTTATTGCATCCCGCGGTTCCTTATCGATAAGGAACCGCATAGCCATTTAAGGAACTGCCGGAGTAGATTCTGCTCCTTTTTTGTCTTTTAGTGGTATGGTTTGAATCTGGTGATTAAAATATCCTGAAAGGATATTCAAAACCAAGATAGAATATGCCATTTTCAAATTTTCAAATATTTAATTTAATAAAACATTTTTCTTAAAAATAAAGTTTAATAAAAACTTGTCACACTTAATAAAAAGTGAGTTTTAAGAAAAGATTAAATCCTTGATCACTTAATTAGGATGAGTACTTGTTTGTACATACCTTAAGTGATAATTGTTGAAATGAAAAATATTTGAACTCAAGAATTCGTTTTTCGTTGTTTTCGTAAATGCTTGTTTTTACATATTGTCGTAATCAAAACAAAGCGAGACCGAAAAATGCAAGTAACGTTTTTAGGCATCATTGCATTAACAGTCTCCCCCTTTTTGATTTCGACAATACATAAACTCAATCACATGGAGAACAAGATTTTCGAAGACGAGTTTATTTCACTTCTCCCCCTTTGTCGAAGCAACAAGGTTGCAAAAGTATTTGTAGAAGAGAAGAATCGGACTTTGCAAATGATCCCCTTGGTGCTTACTTCCCCTTGCTTGGGGTACCAAGGAATTGAGATATGGTGACAAGCTACATAGAAGGGTTAGTAGAAGAGAAAAGACACCCAACAAGATATAGCAAAGGTCACACAAAAAAAATAAAAGAGAAGAGACCAAGATCCAAGATAAGTCATGTTCAAAAGAAAAACATGAATAAAATATACAAGGAAACAAAACATACAAAGATGTATGTAAGATAAAACAAGCCAAAAGAAAAGCATAAATCTAATCCTAGTTAAACTAGAACTCTAAGATTTGCTTGAACTAGATGTCTTGAAGATAAGCAACCAATGCTTCGATAAAAGACAAGGTAGTGGCGGAAAGAGGTGGTGGTGGCTTGGTAGTAATCTCATAGTCATCGTGAAGAGGAAGTTTGACTAAGAGACTTTTGATGTAATTCAACTCCTCATAGATATGAGCCATAGCAAGATGTTGATATTGACAACAAGGACAATATGTTACATGATGAATGACATTATCATGTGAAGGAGGAAGAACACTAAAGGGCAGAAGTGGAAGAAAAGAAGTTCCACAATCAACATTTTTATAAGGAGAAGAAATGTGATTTTGAGTGTTCTTGGGTGAATTGGGATTGAAAGCAATTGGAGAAAATGGAGGAGAATCAAGGCTTTTATTTGGAGAATAAGACATTTTGATTTGAGAAAGGATAAAAAATGCTTAGGGTTAAATAGAGAAAGCTCAAGATATTTTGAGGGTGGTAAATGGGTTGAAACAAAGATTGCAAAAAGTGTTGGAACAAATTTGGAGTTTCACAAATACCCGAAATAGGAAGCCCTGTACGTGGTTCCTTTTCTCTACTGGTGGTTCCATATCGATATGGAGTCGCGGTCTCTATAAAGAACCGCCCATAGTGGGTTGATTTTGGTGATGAAGGAGGATTTTCTAATTCAACAAATTCTTTTTTTAGTCTAACTAATCATAGAGATATGCTAAGAAGCATAGATAGACAAAGAAAACACACAAGAACTCACCAAACAATGTTTTGACCAAAATACATGGTTTTTAAAGAAAATCAATGTTGGAGGTGTGTAGAACTAGACAATAAGTCATGACACACTGATCCTCCATAGTTCATTTTTGTTCTTTCTATATTTGAGAGACACATACATATGAATTATGTAAGCTTAATATTAATAGCAAGAAGCTATAAAAACGTTTTTAGATTGAATTAACAATGCAAAAACATTTCTCGACCATTTTCGAAAGAACTTTGAGAATTTTTAAAAAGAGAAGAGAGGTTTTCCAAAAAGAGTTTACAAAACTCAATGACTCAAAGAAAGAAAAGACTCAAAAGAGAAAAAGACTCGATTAATAAAATGCGCAATTAAGGAATATGTTTCATTAAACCTAGACCTAGACGCAAATAATCAAAATGTTCCCTCTTAAGTGGCTTAATGAAGATATCGACTAAGTTTTCTACCAAGGGCACCTTCACAATCGAAATGTTCCGCTTTTGAACACTATCCCTAAGGAAATGGTGGCGAATCTCTATGTGCTTGGTTCGCGAATGTTGCACGGGATTCTTGCTAAGGTCTATTGCACCCTTGTTATCGCACATGATGGGAACATCATCAAAAGAAATCTCGTAATCAACAAGCGCTTGCTTCATACATAGAGCTTGTTGACAAGCTTTACTGGCACTCACATACTCGGCTTCCGTGGTGGATATAGCAAGAGCAGTTTGTTTCTTGGAGAACCAAGAAGTTAACAACAACCCATGAAGGTACAAACTTTACTATTGCTTTTCTGGTCCACATAGTCCCCCGCATGATCCGAGTCCGCGTAGACAATGGTTTCTACGCCGGTCCCTTTAGGATACCATAATCCTAAATGTATAGTGCCCTTAATGTATCAGAAGATACGCTTAACCGCTTCAAGATAAGAGGTTCTGGGAGCCTCCTGGAAGCGAGCACAAATGCAAACACTAAACATGATATCCGGTCGACTTGCCGTTAGGTACATCAAACTACCAATCATACCTCTATATTTGGTGTTGTCTACCGACTCGCAATCATCATCTACGGTGATTTTAGTATTGTTAGCCCTATATTTTATATAGTCGAACAAGAATGTAATAGGTCATCTTAGTCGTTAATGGTCTTGTATAGTAATAGGCTAGTCGGGTCAACCGGGCTTGGACTTAAGCTAATATTGTCTAAGGTAGGGGCTTTATGCCCAATATAGGCCAAGCCCGACCCAAGAAACAAGCCATGATCCCACCAAGCTCATGGGTATATAAGCCCCCTTCCATGTGTGGAAGAGGGTGTTGGTTCATTTACTTTCTCTCTCTAGTAAAGTTTAAACCTACCACCATCTCTCTACTTTTTTCTCTAACTTTCTTCTCTTTCTTTTTCTAAATCTTGTGTTATGGATTGAATTGGGATTAACATTTGGTATCAAGAGCCTATAGTAGATAGGTGATTGAAGTTTTATGGTTTGTTTTTCATTGATTTCGTGAGTTTTGATAGATTTTTACTCAAGTTCCAAAAAAATTTCGTGTTTTTGTTGTTCCAAGTGATCTACATATCTCCTACATAGTTGTGGTAGGAATTTGGGTGCTTTGGATTGGTCAAAATCACGAATTTCTTTGCAAGAAATCTCATCTTTCTTCAAAAATTTCGAAACAGTAACTTTTATTGCGAAATCTGGGCATTCAATTCCATCGCAATATTTGAGGGTTTTAATATTGCGAAATATCATCTCTCGCAATACATAAGGGTTTCTATATTGAAAAGATTGACTTTTGCATATTGCGAAGTCTAAATTTTCTGATACTGCGAAGATTGACTTTTGCATATTGCGAAGTCTGAATTTTCTGATATTGCGAAGATACAAGACTTGTTATTGCTAAGACTTCAATCTTTCGATTATTGCGAAGTAACATTTCTTGTGATATTGCGAAGGTTACTGTTTTAGGTATTGTGAAGATTGAAAGATTTGGATATTGCCAAGGTTACTGTTTTAGGTATTGCGAAGATTGAAAGATTTGGACATTGCGAAGATTATAATTTTTGAGTATTGTGAAGATTAGGAGTATTGCGAAGATTGGAAGCTTTTTTAGTATTGCGAAGATTGGGAGCATTGCGAAGATAAAAAGTTTTACATTACGAAATCCAGTCTTTGAGAATATTGCGAAATCCTTGATAACTTTGCTAAATTTTGTTCGAGTATTTTTCAGACTTAGCCACTATCTAGACTAGTCCCGGAACATAGTTTACCAAAAAAAAGAGTTAAAATTATTAGGTCAAGTAAAATCAAATTTTTTCTATACTAGTTTTTGGCTATTTCTAACTCGATTTCAAAATTTGGTGATACAAAATTTTCCGGTCTATCGTTTTGTCAGACTGAGGAATTTATTGTCGGACTGAAGATTCTCGGATCGCTACGAAATTTCAACCACACCTCATCACAACAAATATACTAAGATCTATAATCCATTCACAAGCATTTACCATGTCAAACAACAACAACATTGCGAATGCTAATCAAGTTCGTTTGGAACAAGGTAGCAACTGTAATCCACCTGTGCTGACAGCCGGTTGCTACTTTTAGTGGAGATCTCGTTTTCTAAGATTTCTCGACACTAAGGAGAACCGAACCGCTCTTCGTCATTGCCTTGAGAATGCACCTCCACTTTTTGAATTCAAACCCATTACCACACAAGCAGAGGATGGTACTTCATCAACTACACGAGCTATGGAGAATTTCGACACATGTCCTGCTGAGAAAAAGAAACCCCTCTAAGCTGAAGCTGATGCTGTGAACTACATACTCACCGGAATTGATAACGATATCTATTCCACGGTTGATGCATGTCCTAATGCTATGTAAATGTGGAATGCAATTCATCGATTGAAGCAAGGTGAGTCGATCAATGTTCAAGATCTCGAGACTAATCTACTTTGGGAGTTCGGAAATATCACATCCGAAGATGGTGAATCTATTGACTCATATTACTCGAGATTCTACAAAATGATGAATGAGCTTGTCAGAAATCAGTGCACCATCTCCAATCATCATGCCAATGTTCAGTTTTTACTTCAACTCAAACCGGAATGGCAAAGGTTTGTGAGTTTAGTTAAACAAAGGGGAGATATCAAGACTATCTCTTATCATAAACTTTATGATATCTTGAAACAACATCAGAATGAAGTGAATGAACTTAGGGCTGAAAAGGCAGAACGGTCTGCTAACTCTATTGCTTTTGTGGCTGCTACTTCAACACAACCCGTTCACCGTCAACATGCACCTTCTCACTCCTCAAGGTCCTCAAGGTCATCAAGCTCATCCACTAAACCTCTAGCTACTGCTAGAAACAAAGCAAAAGCAATTGTCCCCACTCCACCTCCAAAGTATGACACCGAGTCTGATGGAGACAGTAATGATGAACAAACTTCAAGGGATAAGAAGATTGAAGAACTCATGTCTTTACTCACCACAACATATAAGAAGATCTACAAAACTACCAACAACAACCTCAGATCATCCTCAAATGCTCGATATAAGGAAGTCGACAATACTCCAAGGTATGATCGTGATGCAAGGTATGATAATCAGAGGTTGCCTAATCCAGTTGAGGCTAGAGATAATGTAGGTACTCCGGTTGTGCAGAAGACTGGGATTCAATGCTTTAACTGCAAGGGATTTGGGCACATGGCTAGAGAATGCAAGAAGCCAAAACAGGTTAAGGATTCTGCATATCACAAGGAAAAGATGTTGATGTGTAAGAAAGAAGAAGCATGGATTCCACTCACAACAGATGAAGTTGATTGGCGTGACGACACTGATGATGAGGCCGATGATCAAGAGTTGTAGGCACATTACATGTACATGGCAAAGATTCAAGAAGTGATTCCAAAGAATGATGACAATTCTGGACCTATCTTTGATACTGATCCAATTGAAAAGGTACCATCATACGATAACTATAATGTGTTTGCTAATGAAGGATGGCATCCTGAGCAACTCGAAAGCATCAATGACACATATGTAATGGACGCGGAGGATAGCAACATCTCTACGGATTCACAGTATATGTGTAATGATGACGGTAATGCTACTCAAGATACCGAATCGGATGAGGACCGTGATTTGCTTGCATCTATTAATGAAACTTTGAAACATGAAATTGATGAAAACAAAGAGGCTAATAAACGTTTAAAGCAAGCAAACACATCCTTAGCCGAGGAGATAGGCATGCTTAAAGAGTGTGATTATGTAAAAGAAGCTGATCGATGAGTTACAATAGCTAATGGTTTGGTATATGAACGTAGCTCAACAAACAATATTGTTCTAAAGTAACACATGAAATTCATATGTCAAAACAAAAGATATCGGAACTTGAAGAACAACTGCTGTTGTATAAACTACAAATTTCTGAATTAGAGTCCGTTAACAAAGAACAAACTGAGCTTTATAAAACTCGTGAAGAAAATGACATTGAAAAAATTCTTGCTTTGGAAAAGAGAGTCGACACGTTAAACAACATTTTTTACAAAACGGGTCAATCTATTCAAACTATGAACATGCTCAATAGAAATATGAAAACGAGTTTTGTTAAGCCTGACTATCTCAAGTGTGACACCCCCAAATATGTCAAATACAGCGGAAATAATAATTAGGTGTCACGTAAGTGGATCAACAGCAGGTAGTATGTAGAGCAACAGATAAAAGATTATCAATACAATTATTACATGAACCAGAGTGCAAATGTTATAAAAATTGTCTTAAACATTATTCAAAAGTTTGATTATTTCCCCGTTTATAAAACCCCAGATGAGCTCTATAAATGCAGCCTATCATGATGCTTGACTCCATGCACATCAAATACCTGCTTCAGTTTCCTAAGAAAAACATGCTTAGAGAGTCAACATAAAGTTGGTGAATTCACAAGTTTATTAAACAAGTTTGGACAATAAACATTCACTGAAGTAGTAATAAACATAGCATCAATACTTAAAGGTAACTACATTTCCTATTGCCCGAAACTGACACTTGACGCGTTAAGCCCACAACAAATGAGGACCCTTCACATTAATAAAAATGCACCCAATACAATGTTCTGACATGATAAACATCTGTTGTCCTGGCCCAGGCACAGTGAGCGCTACTCACCCAGATGGGGATGGTCAATCCCAAATAGATCTATTTATACATTCAGGCAATTCAATAATTTTAACAGTTTCAGTTCCCGGGTAAGGGAGGCATTCTACAATAGGAAATTGTAATCAAAGGTTAACGTAGTTCAGTTTATGTCCATAAAATATGATGCATGTTTTCTTCCCCATAAAAGGTTTAAAAGTTTGTCAATATATAGTGTGGGGCCATGAACTCACCTCAGTAGTAGTACATCAATATATCACAAGTAATCCAACGTAATGCTCACGAAACAGTCAACAGCCTAAATAATTATACAGTCTCAGTATATGCAATAAATAATGCATAAAAGTGTGAATAAATCTGTGCATGCTTATACTGGTTTTAAGCATTTTATTACGATCTCTGTATTTTAATTAATCGTTGTACAAGTAATAAATATCCGTTATTAAGTACGTAGTTAATAATATCGTTTACGTAATTAATTCGTTACTTAATATTCTCGTACTTTTACTGTCGTAAATTAGTTTAAATATTTATAAAAGAATGTTTTTTATATATTTAAAAGATGGAAAAATAATAAATATAATTAATATACTTACTTTTATAATTTATTCATATTTAATTTATATGACTTATATAATTGACGTTTATAAAATCTATATCATTTTATTTAATTTAAATTAAAGTCCCCGAAGTTTCTATAACTTATAAAATATTTTCTAGGTTATTAGTTTAAGGAAATGACGGTTTTAGTCGTTATAATTTAGGGTTTTGTCATAATTTTGATATCAATATATATATATATATATATATATATATATATATATATATATATATATATATATATATATATATATATATATATATATATATATATATATATATATATATATATATATATATATATATATATATATATATATGAATTTAGGGCTTATATAAGTTTCATGAAATTGCATAATAGTCCTTCCATTTTATTTATACCCACGGTATTTACCATAAACACCCCTAGGGTTTCTATAAGTTACGATTAAAGGCAAAATAAGTCCCTCAAGTTATATATAGGGTTAGGGCTTGTAATACTTTCACGTATTGTCACTTTGAGTCCTTTAAATTTCGGACTAGGGTTATAGTATATACCAATTTACGAATCAGCCCCTAGGGCTCAAATATCTTTCGGCTTATAACAACTTTAGTCCCTAGGTTTAATGTTAATGTTTATAACTATAATACTTTGGCAAAACATCCCCCTAGGGCTCGAATAGGATTAGGAAAAGTGCAAAACTAGTCCCTAGGGTTGTATTATGGTTATAAAGTGTGTATTTAACTTATGTGAAATTACAAAAATGGTCCTTAGGGTTTGTTAAGTCTCGAGTAGAATTATTTCAACCCCTATACTTTCGGTTAATTACCATATTAGTCCTTTAATTTGATGTTTTATCAAAATAGGTTATAAAATTTTAACCTTAGACTTTATAAATTTCCATTTTTAGTCAGAAAGTTTTATAAGTTATATTTTTAGTCCGAAAGTTTCATAAATTATATTTTTGGTCCGAAAGTTTTATAAATTATAAATTTTGGTCCGAAAGTTCTATGCATTGTATTTTTGGCACATAAAGTTTATTTTAAGTATAAAAATACTAAATGGGCTTATAAAGCATAAATGGCCCTGGTGGGCTTCTAGGAGTGCTCGACTTATATTTTGGGCCTAATGGGCCTAACCTAAATTTGGTTACTATTCATTGGGCCTATAAGTCCACTAAGAAAAACTCGTTAGTTAACATAGATCTAAGGATTTGGCTAGGTTTAGTATAGCTTAACAAATTAACAAAAATCTCTAAATGTAGAACATAACCCACGTCCATAATTATTTGGAGGGTTTCAAGATGAAATCTAGGTTTGCTACAAGCTTTAACAAGTTAACTAAGTTATCCATAAACTCCAAAATACTCCATATAGCCCACAGATATATATATATATATAAACATGGGAGTGTTTTCATGATTTTTCTTGGTTTAGCATGGTTACATGATCATGTGTTTCATAGTCAAAGAAGTTTTTCATCAATCCTTGTGAACGACACAATATAGCCGTGACCTATTATGGGTATAGTTTTACTAGTTTTGGAGTTTTAACATGTTTATAGTATAAGCTCATGTGGATGAATAGTGAATGTAAGAATGAAAGTAAATAAAGTAGATGTAGGTTTCTATAACACTTACTTGTTAAATGAGGTTAAGGCAAGACAAGTGAACCAAAGGAGGACTTATGCTTATGATCAACAATGGTGAAAACCCTAGACAAAATCAAGCCGTAACCTCCTAGCTTATATATATACCCTTGGAGTTGTTTGAAGATCAAACATTTGTAGGAGTAACAATGATTGGTATTTATGTAGTAGAAGACATAGATTTAGGGTAGTAAATGAAGTAGTAAATGAGCTTTTTGGTGGATCTTGGTGTAGGAGAGAACAAGTCGTGAGTTGAGAGAGAGTAGGGAAGACTTGGAAATATTTTGTGTTGTATGTTTTGTGATATACGAATCTAAGGAAAGATATAGGAAAGATTGAGTATCCTAAAGTGGTACTAGGATATCCTTGTAAGATATATGAAGATATGTTTAGGATTTGTAAGTACAATACCATATTTAGCAAACATGGACTTTCCCTTCCACACTTGTTTCTTGCCGTGTAGTATTAAGTCAATGGGGATAAGACATGGCTCAAATAATGATATATGTATGGTAGTATAGTATGTTGTATGGTGCCATTGACTTTGTAACATAAGTTACTTACAAGTTTCGTAAGGTTTAATGTGTATGTATGCATGTACACGGCTATATATAAGTTTTAGGGTAGAAAATGTGTTTGACTTGTCTAAAAGTGGGAGTTAATATAAGTCTATGTAATATATTGTAGGTACCTATGAGGTTTCTAGGTATTTTGGTTAAGCTTTTAGATAATTTGGTGAAAGTATATAATGTGTATAATATTAAAAATATTATACTTGTTGAAAATAAATCAAATGTCAAAGTGAGGTAATAGATTTTATTTTTATGAAGACATATCATTTCTCATAGTATAAGGTATATGTAAATATATACATATAATATTAAGTCCGTGTACTTAGTAAAATTAAGTAAATAAGATCATGGTTTTCAAAAAATATGTACTGAGGTGGTGAGTCCTTGTTTATTATGTGGCCAGTCAATTGCCAGAGTAGTCAGAAAAAACTAAAGGTTCATATTGTAGGATATTATAAATCTAGCTTATGTTTTAGAGAGAGAAAGAGATAGAAAGTTGGTAGAATCAAACACACTTCTTGAGAGAGAAAGTAAGAACTATGTGTAAAAATGAAATGAATCCACACCCTCTCCATCTAAGGAGAGGGTTTATATACCCCAAACGCATGAGATGGGCTTGGGCTTACAAGTTGGGCCGGCCTCACAAGTTGTAGGCTTGACTTAGCATTGTTTGCTTAATATTAGTAAAACTAAACTACGAGCTATTACTTAGATTATCATTGGAGTGACTGATCCTTTCTAATACGTAAAACGTATTTCTAACAATCTCCCCCTAAGGGAGGTCACTCCAAACAAGGGCGTTACCCAAGTTACAAAAATAAAATAAACCTAGCATACTATGCTTGTCTTGAGCTCGTAGTCTTCGTCTTTCTTTTCTTTTTCTTTTTTTGGTGAACATGCTGATGTGATCTTTGATATCAATCTTTAGCATTAGTCTCTTGCCTTGTTCTTTTGCATCCATCACTTGTGATATCCGCCTCCTCGTGACTTCATGCCCCACATACTTATACCTTCGTAATTCTTGAAAGCTTCAGAGTTCGATACAGCGGAAGACTTGACTTTTAGGCTTTCTAGAATTAAATGAAGTATTAAGTGCATAGAGTATAAGCATGCGGGGACGACTCCTTCTCGGATTCCGCAACGCCATCGTCTTCAAATGCTGCAACATATGTAGATACGAACGAAATAGATTTGAACATTTCATTCTAATTCGATAGCTTTTTACCTCCGGTCGGTGAAGATCGTTGGAAGATACAAAATATCATACTAGTGGCAGGTAGATTTAATTAAAAATCTCCTTGACAAGATTTCGCGGGTAAACCCGTTCTCTTTACTCGACCGTCCAAATCTGACTACGAACGTAAAGAGTGAATCATTTGGATAAAATTATTCGCATGATTGAAGCCGTCAATTTCGATCCCAGGAACAAGTTTGATTCATTAAAGAATCACACCATCGTTGCTTTCCAGTTGTCATGAGCTCGATTCATATTGAATCTTGCAAGTTACCTACCAAGTGCTGTTTGATGTTAACACTAGAAGGATTTCCACTCATCACTGTGAACACTATAGAGTGTCACTATGAGTGTTCTGGCAAGATCACTAAGATATTGCGTAGAGGCCTGGAACGTGTTTAAATTCAATTAAGAATTAAACAACTTTTGCTTTCCAGTTATCACAAGTTTGATTCTTAAAGAATCACACAAGTCACCTACCATGAATGTTCGCTTAAGAAGGATTTCCATCTTCATTGTAAATACTTTCGTATTACTCGGATGTTCTGGCAAGATCATGAAGATTTTGCGTAGGACTCTTAATATCTTTCTTACTTTTCACAGTGTGTGAAGAAGCAAGGAATTATGAAAGTGTGTCCTAATGAGATATTTGATGATCTAAAATGGATCTAGACTCGATCGTGCATTTTGGATTTTAGTGATCGGAGGCTGGAGAGGAGTGCCACCATTTCAATACCAATTTATTCGGAGTGAATAAATCAATAGATAATGCGTTGTCTCCGTGTGAATAAAACAAATACCTTTTAATAGATATCTGAGTTAGCTGGGATGGGTTGTGCAATGCATCACTAGGTCCATGATGTATATCTTCAATATCAAGCATCATTAAAATGAGCTCAATAGCATTTGTGTTGACCCGGTTTTTGCCTAAGGTTGTAAGGAGTGCTTATTTCTTTAGACCCTTTATCTTTACAATTCTTTTTCATTCTTTAACCCCTTCAATGCTTACCAATACATCATAACTAGCACCTTGTTGTGATTGTTCCAGTGCTAACTTAAGTACTTGGTCGGCATTAAGCTACGTTCACAATCTTTCCCCATATTTCCTAAGGACTACTATTTCTAGCTATGGAATGTCCTTGGGAAGATTCCTCCGGTTGTGGAAGAATCATTGGACTTAACCTATCCTACCATCCTTATGTCACCACAATCTTCATCGTCGTGAAATAAATGGGTTTAGGGTAAGTATATGTCACCATGAAATCCATTTTGATATAACAAATCCATTTTGCTCCCCCTTAACATATGCCACGATATTCGAAAACATTTCGCATATGTCGGGATGAGCCATCACGTTAAGTCAAACCATTTGTGATAATTTCCCATATTAAATCACATTTTCTCCCCATATTAAAAATATAAACCCAATCGATGTTTTTAATATCAATTGGTTTAATGAAGTTTTAACAAAGGTTTTGGGAAGAAACATGCAAGTCCGTTTAATCTTCATGAGACCAATTTGTGAGATATGATACCGATTTGTAATAGGATCACATATTCACCATATAAGAATGAATTGACAAGGTTGGAACTGATTGATGAGAACATCATCTGATAAGATCAAATGGTTATTGTCGGTAAATGTTGGTCGCCTCGTCACGTCTGAAGTCATCTCTTGACACCACATGTACGATTGGTATTGTTGTCTTGACACCAATTAGTGAACTTGGCACTGTCGGCATCGAAGATTTTGAATTCTTGACAATTGCTCCCCCTCAATTGTTGACCCGTGTACTATTGAAAGAGGTGTAGTCGTCGTTTGAGTAGTCGCATCGTCGAGTATGTAGATACCAAATGTAGATAGCTATGGTTGTAGAGATGTTAACTTCATAAAAACAAGACTTCTCTTGTTTTAACAAATAAATGCACTGAAGCGTACATAGATTTGTGTTAGACCAAGTTATAAAGTAAACTTGATCCCTTACAAGGTTTTAAAATAAACCTTGCCCGAGAAAAAACTAATTCCCGTTGAGAGCCAAAGCTTTCATAAGAAATACTTGACTTTAATATGAAAAGCGGGTTGCAGTCTGAAATAACTACAAGCCATATAGGCATGTTTTATGAAATATTTATAAATTTTGTACGAACTCTATTTATGGCGCCGTGTCAATATTAATCGATATTTCTAAGGCCGTAAATATTATCGTACCAAAAGACATGCCTTTGAAAAATAAAGTAAAAATATTTTTGGATTTTTCTGAATTTTTCAATTTTTTTGCTTTTTATATGGTTTTATATTTTTGTATTTTGCTTTTGTGGATATAAATATAAACAATATATACAAATGATCACCAAGGATACGGAGAATAGTTTACCACCACTATTCTTTCGCTTCATCTGCCAATTCCTTCAGAGCCTCGGGCGAGAATATTCTCAAAACTAGGTTGTCGGCCAAAAATTCCATTCGAGCGCGATCTAAAGCCTTCGTGAAAATATCCACCAATTGATACTCAGATCGGACAAAGTAAAGCTCGATCACTCCATTTTCCACTTGCTCCTTGATGAAGTGGTAGCAAATGTCAATATGCTTTGACCGGGAGAATTGAACATTGTTGCAGCATAAGGCAATTGCATTTTTGTTGTCGTAGTACATCGGAATTTTGTTGAAACCTAGAACATAGTCGGTTAATTGTGATGTCATCCAAAGAACTTGAGCACAGCAACCGGACATAGCTATGTATTCTGCTTCCATACTTGAAATTGCAGCGCTTTTCTGCCTTTTCGATGCCCAACTGATTAGTCGATCTCCTAGTAGTTGCAAAGTTCCACTCGTGCTACGCCTTGTATCTTGACAACCCGCGTGATCCGCATCTGCATATGCCATAAGTGCAATCGAAGAGTCCTTCGAATACCAAAGTCCCCGATTAATGGTTCCTTTATGATATCGAAAGATCCGTTTAACAGTAGCTAAGTGTAACTCAGTAGGCCGAGTTTGATACCGAGCACACATACAAATAGCAAACTGAAGATCAGGTCGACTAGCTGTGATATACAAAAGGGTACCGATCATTCCACGATAAAGTGTCAGATCAACGGCAACTTCATGTGGATCTGCATCAAGCTTAGTTCGTTCCACCATTGGAGTATCCACGGGGTCGCAATATTCCATCTTATATTTCTTAAGCAATTTAAGGGCATACTTGGATTGATTGATAAAGATGCCTCTGGGATTCTGAGATATCTGAAGACCTAAGAAGAATGATACCTTGCCCATCATTGACATCTTAAACTTGGAAGACATGAGTGTCCCAAACTCATCTGATAAGGTTTGGGTCAAGGCAGAAAATATAATATCATCAACATATATTTGTACCATAATCATATCTTTACCTCGTTTCTGAATAAACAGCGTGGGATCCACCTTGCCTTTAGCGAAGTCTTGCGTAATGAGAAATTGTGACAATAGATCATACCATGCGCGTGGAGCTTTCTTCAACCCATAGAGAGCCTTCTTAAGCTTGTACACATGATTAGGATATTTAGGATTCACAAAACCATCCGGTTGTTGAACATAGACCTCTTCCTTGATTTCACCATTAAGAAATGTCGTCTTCACATCCATCTGATAGACGGTCATATTCATGTGGGCTGCATAAGCGAAGAATAGTCTAATAGCTTCCAAACGGGCAACAGGTGCAAAGGATTCCATAAAGTCGATGCCCAATAATTGCTTGTATCCACGAGCTACTAGTCGAGCTTTGTTCTTCAATATTACGCCTAACTCATCGAGTTTCACCTTGTAGACCCATTTCAAAGTGAGTAACTGCACTTGAACCGGGCATGGGACAAGTTCCCAAATATCAAGTCACATAAATTCATTAAGTTCTTCTTGCATAGCTTCTATCCAACAAGATTGGGTAAATGCTTGTTGCCATGTCTTAGGTTCAACTTCACTAAGAAAGGCATCAAAATGACAAAACATTGCACTTTGTTGTAACTGACTTCTTGTGGATACCTGACGATTAGGGTCACCAATAATAGAATCTATAGGATGATCCTTTTTCCACTTGCTGTCATGTTCACAAATTCGTGGATTGGAGTAGAACATACTAGGAGTTTCCTCTGAGGTGGACGGCCCGACTTGATTAGAGTCGGGAATTGGTACACCAAAGAATGGAAGTTCACGCATTCGAGCGAAATCCAAATCGTGATCATCATCACCCTCTTCATCATCAATAGGCATGACATGGGTAGTTGATTTGGTATCTGGTTGAGAATTACTCGTTGAAGGTATATCTTGACCAGTTGTAGGTGAAGACGTATCCGATTGTGCTTCGGTTGCTGGAGGGACAACTTTGGTAACCGGAGCTATTTCTTCATGTTCTGGAGCAACAATACTTAGAGGAGTAAAGAATTCATCAAAGAACGGTTGAAACAACGTATCCCATTCATTCCTAGAAGTTGGTGTAAATGATGATGAAGTAGGGTTATTTGGGACAAGACCAGAGCTAATGTTATTGGGTCCCATTTCATGAAGTGCGGGTTCAGAGCTGCTTTGCTCAAAAGCCATTGCTGTCAGCTCATCAAAATCAACATTCATAGTTTCGAGGATCTTACGAGAATTACAGTTGTAGATTCGGTATGCCTTCTTTGTGGGCGCATAACCAATGAAAATACCAATATCAGCCTTTGGTTGAAGTTTTCCCAAATTGTCACCATCATTATTTGGATAGCAAAGAGAACCAAATACACGAAGATATGATAAATCTGGTACTTTTCCATGGAGAAGCTCATAAGGTGTTTTACCATGGCGTTTTCGAATTAGTGACCGATTTTGGGTGAAAACTGCTGTAGATACTGCTTCCGCCCATAAAAACAATGGAGCCTTTGCGTAAATTAACATCGTTCGAGCAACTTCCATAAGTGTGAGATTTCGCCTTTCAACGACACCGTTTTGTTGTGGAGTGCGAGCAACGGATGTTTCATGAGATATGCCAACTTCTTCATAATAATCACGCAAGAGTTGATTCACAAATTCAGTTCCATTATCTGTACGAATGCGTCGGACAGTAGTGTTGAGACGCACTTGAATCATCTTGAGAAATCCGATGATGAATTTAGGTGCCTCATTTTTTGTTGTAAGAAATTTCACCCATGTAAACCGAGAGTAATCATCGACAATGACGAGGATGTACTTTTTACCACTAATACATTCAACACGCATTGGCCCACAAAGATCCATATGCAACAAATAAAGTTTCTCTTGGTTGGTGTCTTCAGTCTTGGGTTTGTATGATTTCTTAGTGCTCTTCCCCATTGTACACGCAGAACACAAATGGTCCTTGTGAAATGTAAGTTTAGGAAGACCACGAACAAGTTCTTTTTTCGCCAAATGATTAATAGTGTCAAAGTTAAGATGAGATAACCGTCAATGCCATAACCATGACTTAGTCTTCGATGCTTTCGAGAGAAGACATACCGGAGAAGCGACCATCATATCTTGTAGAGACAAAGTGTACAAATTATTCCCTCGAGTACCTTTCATTAAATCAACCCCTTCCAAATTACGAATGAAGCATGTATGCTCTCGAAAAGCAACTTCTAGGTTTGCATCACAAAATTGTCCCACAGAAAATAAGTTGTGACCGAGACATTCCACATAATACACTCTTGAAATTATAACATTCCCAATATGATATTCACCGTAACCCATTATCTTTGTAATATGATCATTCCCAAATTGAACCGTACCAAGAAACTTGTTGATGAAATTTCTGAGCTGAGAGCGATCTCGGTCATATGTTTAGAGCAACCAGAGTCCAAATACCAGAGAACAATTTGGACCACCTGTTTTCAACAACAACAGTAGACAATGCATTGGGAACTATTGGTTCCGGAGTGTTAGCAGATACAAATATAATATTATCATAATTGCTAACATTTGTGTGACCCTTAGATTTCCTGCGTTTTCTAATGTGAGTTTTACCACTAACAGGTTTTATTGTTCCAACTTTCTGAGGTTTTGGATTATTAGCGGGCACTACAGTGGGAGTAGACCTATTTAAAGGGCACTTGGTTCCTATGGTAGTTTTGGTGTTCCTAGTTAAAGGACACGCTTGTGTTTTGGTAGCCTTGGTACTCCTAGTTAAAGGGCACACTTTCTTCGCTTCAGTGGGAGTGATCCTAGTTAAATGGCACGCATTTCCTACTATAGGGAAAGTTCTACCAGTGAGGAGCCACATCCAACCAACTTGGGTTAACACTTTCCCAGTTGGTTTCCATTCTAAACCATTTTTCCAGGCATTCATCTCATTCACATGGTCTGTCGAACGACCACATTCATGTTATCAATAATATGTTTAGGCACCATTACCAAATCACGTTGATCATTTGGTTGAGGTTCGCTCAAATGTGTTGGATTGGATACCACATCATTTGAGTTACTAGTTCCCGAATGCTGTTCGAGGTTGTCATTTTCATGCTCAACATTATTAGATGTGGATTATCATGAACATTATTAGATGTGGTTGGTACCTCACTGACGACATCAGAACCGTAGTGAGAGAGATTAGCAACGAGTTCAGCTTAGGCTGAGTGAATGTCATCACAATCCGAATCATATACATCAAGATCATCTGCTTGATATGTTGCATTAGAAGTAGAGATGACTGGAATGCCTTCATTATCTGCTTCCCCTGGGTCTGCAAGAAATGCTAATTCCTCTGAATCCAAAATCTTCCCCTTAGACTGAGCATCGACCAAATACATCTTTTCACGAAACCATGTTGCATCCCTTCTTCTTTTTGGCTGAGTGCATTCCCTAGTCATATGACCTTGTCCTCTGCAATTGTAGCAAGTCACAACCTTTTGAGGACCAATAGGGCTTCCATTTCCAATAGTATGAGTAGTCACGACTTGAGCGTTCACGGTCCTTGTAGGAGGTCCATATGAATTTTGCCTACCCTGAATGGATTGCACTGTTACTTGACCATCTTGAATAGTGGCTTGTTGTCGAGGATTTGAAGAGGTGCGGAGCTGATTGTTACAATACCAAATCACTACTACAAGTATGTAGATGATGTATATCAAGATTAAACCATAATAACACAAAAAAAATTGGTACGTATGATTTTGGATCAAACTAGGCGTATGAATCAAGAACACAAACACATAAACTAAACAATCATCCCATGGCTATGATACCATTTGTAGGATATTGTAACTCTAGCTTATGTTTTAGATAGATAAAGAGATAGAAAGTTAGTAGAATCAAACACACTTCTTGAGAGAGAAAGTAAGAACTATGTGGAAAAATGAAATGAATCCACACCCTCTCCATCTAAGGAGAGGGTTTATATACCCAAGCCCATGAGATGGGCTTGGGCTTACAAGTTGGGCCGGCCTACACAAGTTGTAGGTTTGGCTTAGCCTTGTTTGCTTAATATTAGTAAAACTAAACTACGAGCTATTACTTAGAATATCATTGGAGTGACCGATCCTTTCTAATACGTAAAACATATTTCCAACACATATATATATTAAAAATAATATGAAATGATAGTATGACAAATGAAGGTAATACTTAATTAATCATATATGGCTGGAAATATGCAGATTCCAGAAATAATGAATACAACAGTTGACAAAGTCAATTAGGTAAAATCATAGGTTTTACATCACATTCCCGCTATTTTAGCTTTGTCCTCAAAGCTTAAGATGAAGTCACCAGTCAGGTGAACAAATGCGGGTACTTGGTTTTGAACGAGTCTTCTCGTTCCCATGTGAACTCAGGACCTCTCCTTGAGTTCTAATGTACCTTGATCAATGGAATGCGATTGCGTTTCAATTTCTTAACCGTTCTCTCCATGATTTCTACTGGTTCTTCTGTGAACTGGAGTTTGTCGTCAAACTGAACTCCTTCCAATGGCATAGCCAATGGTTCTTCAGTGTAGCACTTCTTCAAATTAGACACGTGGAAGGTATAGTGTACCCAACTCAATTACTGAGGTAACTCTAAACGATACGCTACCTCCCCAATCCTGGCTATCACTTTAAAGGGGCCGACATAACGTGGGTTCAGTTTTCTACGTTTACTAAAACGTACAACACCCTTCCAAGGTGATACCTTGAGCATGACGCGGTCACCTACTTCAAATTGCATAGGTTTACGTTTCTGGTCCGCGTAGCTCTTTTGTCGATCGCGAGCAGCTTGGAGTCTTTGTTTTATGAGGATGATCTTGTCGGTAGTTTCCTGGATTAACTCGGGTCCAGTGAGCTGAAATTCACCTACTTCTGCCCAGCACACCGGTGAAAAACATTTTCGACCATATAGTGCTTCAAAAGGGGCAGCCTTGATGCTTGCGTGATAGCTGTTGTTGTAGGAGAATTCCACTAAAGGTATGTGGTCAACCCATCCATTTCGAAAGTCAATCACACATACTCGCAGCATGTCTTCTAGAGTCTGGATGGTTCGTTCACTTTGACCGTCGGTCTGTTGATGATAAGCAGTGCTAATGTCTAAGTTTGTACCTAAGGCTCGTTGGAAAGCCTTCTAAAAGTTCAATGTGAACCTACCGTCTCGATCACAGATTATTGAGACCGGTATTCCATGTTTGGTCACTATCTCCTTAAAATATTTCTTTTCTAGCTTTACCAGGGAATCATTCTCCCTAATTGGTAGGAAATGAGCGGATTTGGTGAGTCGGTCGACGATTACCCAGATAGTATCGTAACCGTGATATGACTTTGGGAGTTTGGTAACAAAGTCCATGGTGATGTTGTCCCACTTCCATTTTGGTATCTCGGGCTGTACAAGTAAACCCGATGGTATCTAGTGTTCAGTTTTGACACGTGAACATGTCAAGCACTTCTGAACATAGGTGGCGATGTCAGCTTTCATGTTTGGCCTCCAGTACAACTTCTTCATATCCTGATACATCTTTTCAGATCCGGGATGTATATAATATTTAGACTTATGAGATTCGTGCATGATCACGTTTCTTAAGTCTCCATAACAAGGTAACCAAATCCTCCCGTGAAGGCATAGGGTTCCATCTGCTCTTGGTTCTAACTTCTCATTGATAAGGTCGGTTCTAAGCATTCCCCTTACGTCTTCCTTCACAAGGTTTTCAGGTATTTGGGCTTGGGTCTGAGCATCCAATATTTGCTTGGGTAGGTCCAAGCTGATTGTCATAACTAATGCTCGGACTCTGATAGGAGGGTCAGTTTCCTTACGGCTTAGAGCATCAGCAACCACATTTGCTTTACCAGGGTGGTATTTGATCTCACAGTCGTAGTCACTTAACATCTCAATCCAACAGCGTTGTCTCATGTTCAGCTCCTTCTGATCCAATATGTGTTGCAAACTTTTGTGGTCAGTATGCACAATACACTTTGTTCCGTAAAGATAATGTCTCCATATTTTGAGAGCAAATACTATGGATCCAAGTTCTAGATCGTGAGTGGTGTAGTTCTTCTCGTGTTTCTTCAATTGTCTTGAATCATAGGCGATCACTTTCATTCTCTGCATCAGTACTACACCCAAACCTTTGTGTGAAGCATCACAATATACAATGAAATCATCGTTGCCTTCAGATAAGGCTAAAATAGGTGAACTACACAACTTCTGCTTGATCAGCTGAAAAGCTGATTCTTCATTTTCTCCCCAATCAAACTCTATTCCTTTCTGAGTAAGTTTGGTCATCTGTTTGGCTATCTTGGAGAAATCTTTAATAAATCTGCGGTAGTACCCGGCAAGGCCTAGAAATTGGCGGATCTCCGTCGTTGATTTAGGAGATATCCAATCTTTGATAGTTTCGACCTTTGCTGGATCTACGTGAATACCGTCACTATCAATAACGTGACCGAGGAATTGCACTCTAGGAATCCAGAATTCACATTTGGAGAATTTATCATAAAGTTGTTCCTCCTTGAGTACCTTTAGTACTTGTGCAAGGTGTTCCCCGTGTTCTTGTTTGTTCTTGGAATAAATGAGTATATCGTTAATGAAAACTATCACGAATTTATCCAGGTAGGGTCTGCACACACGATTCATAAGATCCATGAAAATGGTTGGTGCATTGGTCAACCCAAATGGTATAACCTTGAATTTGTAATGACCGTAACGGGTTCTAAAAGTTGTTTTTGGAATATCTTCCTCCCTGACTCTCAATTGGTGGTATTCAGATCTCAAATCAATCTTGCAATACACACTTGACCCTTGCAGTTGATCAAATAGGTCGTCAATGCGAGGAAGTGGATAACGATTCTTCACAGTTAACTTATTCAGTTCTCTGTAGTCGATGCACATTCGGAAGGAACCATCTTTTTTTTGACAAATAAAACAGGAGCTCCCACGGAGAGGAACTGGGTCGGATGAATCCTTTGTCAGATAATTCCTGAAGTTGTTCAGCTAGCTCTTTCATTTCTGATGGTGCCAACCGGTATGGAGCTTTAGCCACAGGTGCAGCTCCGTGAATCAAATCAATTTATAATTCCACTTGTTGGGTCGGTGGTAAGCCTAGCAACTCATCAAGAAAGACCTCAGGAAAATCTTGGACGATCGGTACGTCCTTGATTTGTTTCTTCTCGGGTTTGTCTTCTTCATCAGTTTGGGAAATATGAGCCACGAAGATGGATCGTCCTCTCAACAAATACTTTTGGACTTTGGTACAAGAGATAACACTAAGTCTACTGTCAGTAAGGTCTGTGTTGCCGTCTCCTCGAATGATCTAAGTTTCATTTCCCCATGGAATACGGACTAGATTTTCATCACAAACAATGACTGTGTGGTATCTTGCCAACCATTCCATGCCAATAATAACGTCAAAACTACCAAGGTTTACTGGGATTAGATCAATGTTGAAGGGATGTTTAGAAAGGTTTAAGGTACAACCTCTAATGATAGTATCAGCTTCTACAGTTTTACCGTCAACTAATTCTACGGAGTAGCGGTGATCTAGAATCGACGAGACGACTTCTAATACATTGCTAAATTCTGTGGATATAAAACTTCTATCTTCCCCAGTATCAAACAAAACGGATGCATAACGATTGTTTAGTAGGAACGTACCAGTAACGACATTAGAATCTGGGTTGGCTTTTGCATTGCCCACCACGTACACTCTTGATGAAGCTCCTCCACTGTTCTTGTTCTGGTTGGCCAACTTGGGACAACCTAGTCTCACATGTCCTGGTGCTCAACACTCATAACACACAACTCCTTTCTTGGTCCGTTGCCATTTCCTCCGGCAGTATTGCGGTTCCCCTGCTGAACGTTCCCGTTCCCACAAGCATTGTATCCGCCACTGTTGTTGTGGTTCCCGGTATTGTGGTTGGGTCGGACCTGAGTGACAGCATTAACTTGACAAGTACGGACAAAATGGCCAACTTGTCCACATTTGTGGCAGGACTGACATGGACTACCAACAATATGATGATAGTGGCACTTTGAGCACAAGGGTTTTGCACCTACATATGGCCTAGCTCTTGTGGTGGTAGCACTGTAAACTTGTCCAGCATTTTGCCTTTTGGGAGGCTGCTGGTGCTGACTATAAAACTTTTCGTTTGCCTTCTGCTTGCTTTAAATTTACCTCTCAGACATGGTACGGACTCGTTTGTTGATCAATTTAGTAGCCAACTCAATGGCACTATCGACGGTAGTGGGTCGAGATGCAAGCACGCTGTCATGAATGACGTCTGGGAGTCCACCAATATACTTCTCAATCTTCTCATATTTATCAGGGAACATTCTAGTACACATCGGGGTCAACTCTTGGAATCTCTGGTTGTATGCCATGATGTCAATTTTCTTGCATCTGAGATCCCACAATTCGATTTCCAGTTTCTTCATTTCACCCTGGATTGTATTTCTTGGTCATTCTCTCCTTCCGATCAGTCCAATTGAGAGTATAGGCAGCATCGTGTCCAAGAGTAGCAACTACAGAGTTCCACCAAGTAAGAGCACTCTCAAGTAACGTGCAGGTGGAAAACTTAACTTTATTCTCCTCTACACAATCGTTGATGCGGAACACAGTCTCCAACCTTTCAAACCACTGCATCAACTCCACAACACCCTCTCTGCCTTTGTAGTATGAAGGCTTATACTTCAGAAAGTCGGGATAAGAGAAACCCCTGGTGGTCTGATTATTTCAACGAGCATTGGAGTTTTGGCTATCGTCCATGTTCCTAATAGCAGCCATCGCCGTTGTGATGCCCTGATCAATCATTTCCCTTAGTTGGACGACAGTGACGTTTTGGGTAGCGTCGACATTGCTGGGGTTCGTTCTAGTGATTTCCATTTGTCTATACTCATACACAAAAATGAAATCATTAGTTTTAGGCGTCAGTACAGTTTTATATTTAAATACATGAGAAAGTCCATGCATATAATTCACAACAAATTGGATAACCTGTCAAGAGTTCATAATATAATACAACACATAATATAACAAAAGATAATGAGTACATGTCATTTCTACGGTAGAACAACAATAACAAAATGCACAACCAATCCAAGACAGAGCACAAAACGCCTGTCTGGGATAGTGGTACACATAATCTAAAGTACATTATCTACAAACACCTATCTAAGATAGTACAATACAAGGATAGGATACAAAAGATAAAAGGAAATAAAAGTACTTGAAGTCCTATATCATGATAGCTGGGATGCAACCCAAAAGCTTATCATGATGTATAAAAGATCTAGTACATCTAGTCTACTCATGCCTAACGGACTCCTCAAAGATGGCCGGTGCTACTGGTGGTGCTGAGACAACGGGTGCCTACATGACCTCCTGCATTGAGATCATGGAGAGTCGAGTCTCCTTAAGGAGTCGGAGTGCCTCTAAAATCTGAGCCCTGAAGGTGTCGTCGGCTCCTCTGAGATGGGCAGTCTCTGCAGTCAAGCCCTGGTGGCATACCTCCTGTAGATCGAAGAAGATCGAGAGCGTCTGCTCCATGGTCATGAGAGCGACATGGGTCTCATACTGCTGACCCTCTAAGGTATAAATCCACTGACGAAGAAAATCATTCTCCTCCATCAGCCAGAGCAGGGAGTGGTAGGTCGTAGACCATGCTCCCCGAGCAGCGTGAGCCTCGACACTGATAGTCTATGAAAGTAGGTCCTGACGCTCCTGTAGAACAGAGCGTCCAGCTTGTCCAGCTGATAACAGAGTATGGATATCTGCTATATCCTGAGCATGGCGCGCGGCCAGAGCCGCAATCTGGGCCTAGACAGGGTCAACACGTCCCGCCCTGGAGCCCTTACCGATCTCGAAAGTAGAATCAAGAGGAGCCTCATACCTCCTCTTACGAGGAGGCAGAGACCAGGGAGCATAGCCCTGAAGAGAGGAAGCTGGTGGTAGAGGTGGTAGGGCTGCAGTCGGCTGATCCTCCTCCCTAGTAGGGGATAAAGGTATAGGAGGTGGAGAGACAATGAGAGAATCGACGAGTGCGCTATCGTCGGCAGAGTGACTGTCATCGGACTCGCTAGCCGATAACCATCCAGGTAATACTGACGTCGGTGATAAAGCAGTAGGAGATGCAGCTGGTGATGTCATGATGAATCTGAAAATAATATCATCTAATTGACGTAAGTATAAGCTTACTCAAGTTAAGAAGTTTTAGAAATTATAGTTGTAAATTATGTAATAGTGCCATTTATCATCGCAAGTTAAAGGTTACGTTAATACTTATAAGATTATTTAACCGGATGTTAATAATCAGTGCACAGTTAATCTACATAATAAATGTATGCTACATTCTACATGCTCAACTATTCTAATCCCGAAAATCCCAAAAATATTTTTAAGCAGTTATAGTCCAGTTTATATAAAAAATTTATTTTATATTCAATTAAATTTTGGTCAGGTTCTCTATAACTATCGCTCTGATACCATTCTGTGACACCCCCAAATAGGTCAAATGCAGCAGAAATAATAATTGGGTGTCACGTAGGTGGATCAACAGCAGATAGTATGTAGAGCAACAGATAAAAGATTATCAATACAATTGTTACATGAACCAGAGTGCAAATGTTATAAAAATTGTCTTAAATATTATTCAACAGTTTGATTATTTCCCCGTTTATAAAACCCCAGATGAGCTCTATAAATGCAGCCTATCATGATGCTTGACTCCATGCACATCAAATACCTGCTTCAGTTTCCTGAGAAAAACATGCTTAGAGAGTCAACATAAAGTTGGTGAATTCACAAGTCTATTTAAACAAGTTTGGACAATAAACATTCACTGAAGTAGTAATGAACATAACATCAATACTTAAAGGTAACTACATTTCCTATTGCCCGAAACTGACACTTGACGCGTTAAGCCCACAACAAATAAGGATCCTTCGCAATAATAAAAATGCACCCAATACAATGTTCCGACATGATAAACATCTGTTGTCCTGGCTCAGGCACAGTGAGCACTACTCACCCAGATGGGGATGGTCAATTCCAAATAGATCTATTTATACATTCAGGCAATTCAATAATTTTAACGGTTTCAGTTCCTGGGTAAGGGAGGCATTCTATAATAGGAAAATGTAATCAAAGGTTAATGTAGTTCAGTTTATGTCCGTAAAATATGTTGCATATTTTCTTCCCCATAAAAGGTTTAAAAGTTTGTCAATATATAGTGTGGGGCTATGAACTCACCTCACTAGTAGTACATCAATATATCACAAGTAATCCAACAAAATGTTCACGACACAGTCAACAACCTAAATAATTATACAGTCTCAGTATATGTAATAAATAATGCATAAAAGTTCTGAATAAATCTGTGCATGCTTATACTGGTTTTAAGCATTTTATTACGGTCTCTTTATTTTAATTAATCGTTGTACAACTAATAAATATCCGTTTTTAAGTACGTAGTTAATAATATCGTTTACGTAATTAATTCGTTACTTAATATTCTCGTACTTTTACTGTCGTAAATTAGTTTAAATATTTATAAAAGAATGTTTTTGTATATTTAAAAGATGGAAAAATAATAATATAATTAATATATTTATTTTTATAATTTATTCGTATTTAATTTATATAACTTATATAATTGACGTTTATAAAATGTATATCATTTTATTTAATTTAAATTAAAGTCCCCGAAGTTTCTATAATTTATAAAATAGTTTCTAGGTTCTAAGTTTGAGGAAATGACGGTTTTAGTCCTTATAATTTAGGGTTTTGTCATAATTTTAATATCAATATATATATATATATATATATATATATATATATATATATATATATATATATATATATATATATATATATATATATATATATATATATATATATATATATATATATATATAGATTTGCGTTCAGATAGGAACCAGCCTTAAGATAAAAACAGTAAGAACCAATACAAATAAGACAAGTGTCATTTAATTTTTAAATTAAAACAAAATACTTAACTAAAACTAAAATGGCAGTTTTGTAAATGACTCATAATCTTTAAATGTCTATTTACTCTATTATTTGCTAACCGTGCTCCACCTCAATTTATGTTGTTTGGTCACCGTGATTTTAATTCCATCTCATCATTGATAAACCACAAAGTTCAACAATTCAGCTGCTTTTTTCAATAGTTACGATAAACAATTAAATGAAAATGATAAGTTCAACAATTCAGCTGCTTTTTTCAATAGTTACGATAAACAACTAAATGAAAATGATCTTAATGGTTCTACCATTGGTCGGTTTTCGAGATTAAATCTTTATCTATAATCGGCGCCGATCATTGTTCTTTTTATTTAATGGTGATGTGTGATGATATTTGATGTCAGATGTGATTACTATATATTTTTCCATAATCATTTTTAGAGTTTCAACATATCCTGATGCATCACCATTTCATGTTGTAGTTTTTAGTCCGATAATAAAGATACACCAGTTACAACATTAATAATTATTTCGTATGTGCATGAGATGTTGCTTGAAAAGATATCAAGGTGTATTTTTATTAATATATGTATTGTTATGGCTTTTTATAGTAGTATATGTTACCGTATGTAATTTAGAATAGGAATCATTCAAACTATTTTGTCAATTGTTTGTCTATTTTTTTAAATGTATCACTTGAGCTTTGTTAATTGGTCATGTATTTTTGTAAGATTCGTATTGATTGGGTATTTTATAGTTGATCATGGAATTTTCGAGATACGTGTCACTAGTGTTTTTTTAGTTGGCATTGTATTTTTTTATACGTACCACATAAGTTTTTTGTTAGTTGTATATTTTTTAAATACGTATCACTTGAATTTTTTTAGTTGATTGCTATTTCTTATATACGTATCACTTGTCTTTTTTTGTTTGAATGTGTATTCTTTTAGGATACATATTATTTTAATTTTTATTTAATAGTTAACTTTTTTATACGTATCACTCGGGTATTTTTTTTAGTTGATTGTGTATTACGTACCACTTGAGTTTTTAGTTGATTGTATATTTTTTGAATTTGTATCACTTGTCTTTTTTAGGTCGAACGTGTATTTTTTAGGATACGTATTACTTTAATTTTTTTAGTTATTGTTAACTTTTTCTTATACGTATTATTTGGGTATTTTTTTAATTAAGTTGTATTTTTTTTTCAAATGCGTATCACTAACTCAATAAAAAAATATGTATCACTAAGGTATTTTTTTAGCTGAATATATATTTTTTAGAATATGTATCATATGATTTTTCCGGTTAGTGTGCATTATTATTTTTTAGAATATATATTTTTTTTTATTATAGATATGATTTTTCCGGTTAGTGTGTATTATTATATATTTTTCAAAATTATATACTGTTCACCCAAAACGCATTCGGCAATACAAGAATCAGATGTCGACGTGTATGACGAAAAACATGTACGCTCGTGAAAAATTAAGGTTCTTTTCAAGCAACCAATTTCGATATGTTGTACATACGACGTCGAATATTGAGATTCTTCCTAACCGTCGCGAACACATCGGAAAATAGTGTGTAGGAATTAACGTGTATCATCCTAACATGGCTTTTATTCCCATTTTGTAGTTTTTAACTAGGTTATTGGTTGATTTGTATCAAATGTATGCATGTGCATTTTGTGATGCAAGTCTGCAACAATTTAAAAAATTCATATTAGTTTATGTTTGGACTTTTTAGACTTTATTTGAAATTATATATTGTATGTTGTTTATGGTTTCTTTGTTATGCACGTCCATCAGTCCATAAACAAACAACTTTGCAATTGTATGGTGCCAAGAAAATACATAATATGTATTGGATGAGGAAGTTTGTTGTACGTACTACGTAGTAGATTTTATATTTTTATTTGGGTTTTTTTAGGTTAATTTTTTGTATTCATATTATTTAAGTTTTTTTAGTTTATCATGCATTTTTTTCTAATGGTATCAATAGAATTTTTTTAGTTGATTGGGTATTTTTTAATACGTAACAGTTGGTTATGTAATTTTTTCGGATACGTGTTATTTGGGTATTTTCTTGAAAAAGTATCACTTGGATTTATTTTAGTTGGTTTTGTATTTTTGGGGTACGTAGCACACGTGACTTTTATTGTAGTTGGTTGTGTATTTTTTTCGAATATGTATCACTTAAATTTTTAGTTGGTGTAATTTTCGGATACGTAGCACGTGACTCTTTTTTTAGTTACTTGTGTATTTTTTTTTAATACGTATCACTTGGGTCTTTTTTAGCTAGTTATGTATTTTTTCAGATACGTATCATTTGGGTCCTTTTTACGCATTTTTTCGGGTATCTATCACATAGTTTTTTATTAGTAGATCGTCTATTTTTCAATATGTATCATTTGATTCTTTTTTAGTTTGTTGTATACTTTAAGTATTTTTTTTATTTGATTGTGTTTATTTATACGTATCATTTTAGACTCTTTTTTTAGTTAGTTGTGTATTTTTTTAGGATATATATACATAATATTTTGTTCTTTTTTAAGTTAATTGTGTATTTTTTAATACATATCATTTAGTTTTTAATTGATTATTTATTATTTCGAATATGTATTATTTGAGTTTTTTTAATTGGTTGTGTATTTTTTAGATACGTATCATCTGAGTTTTTTTTTATTTGGTTGGCTATTTATCAGAATACGTATCATTTGAGTTTTTTTTAAATAATTATGTAGTTTTGAATACGTATCATTTAGGTCTTTTTTTAATTGATTTGCATTTTTTTTAATTTGTATCACTTTCGCTTTTTAATTAGCTGTGTTTTCTTCATGGGTGTTAAAATTGTTAGGTGGTCATAACTAAATAGTAAAAATATGGTGTAGGTCAAGAGAAAAAACCCGATTAAAGTAAATAAAAGAAGGAAAAAACGGCGTTTTGAAGGATAAGAGAAACATGTTGTGGTTTACACTTTACAATTATTAGTTTTAGTTTGCCATTTATTTTTAACTTAATTACGAACATGCCATTTAGTTCATTATGATCAAGTGACACCATGATTGATGCATTCAATGGTTTGGATCGGTTCCTGTTGTTTTTATTTTAAGACCGGTACTCGCAATAACGTCCCTATATACATATATATATATATATATATATATATATATATATATATATATATATATATATATATATATATATATATATATATATAGGGTGGCGTTATTGTGATGTACGTTCTTAAAATAGGTTATAATAAGCACAGTTGTGAGCCGTTGGATCAGATTTTTAGATCATAATTAATTATAACTAATAAATAGTTGATAATGGTAATCTTGTAAATTAGTTAAAAACAATGGCTTCTTTTAAGAGTCATATAGTAAATACAAATAAGAAAACGTATGCACTAATAAAGAAGATACGTACTAACCAATTTAGTTGTGTATTTTTTTTTTATTTCTTATCATTATTAATGACACATTTTTGTATTACGTATAAGGATAGTGCTATTATTAGCGACACATCATAATGGCATGTACTATTTTTTTTAATGTTTTTATATATATTTGTGACGCTTTTTTTTTCTATTAATGATATATCAAACTTTAGAGATGGGCTGGTGCATAGCTTTTTAATGATACACGTATAAAAAATCTGGATGAAAGCCGATTTTTGATGATACACATCATTAAAGTACCTACTTGACACCTCTTCATAAAATTTAACGAAGACGTATCATATAAAACATCGTGTATCAAAGTTTGACGTTTGCTCACACTTGTAATCGTCAAACCTCATTTGCGTGGTTGTGTGCCCATCGTTTGTTCCAAAAATTAGAAGTTGAAGTGGATATTATATGAGAAAACTTCTTCAAAATAAGTTAGTCACACATTTTTGGTGACACATAGTGACATCTTTTATTTTACTAGTTTTTTTTTATTTTTTAGGGATAGATTCTTAGTGACACATAGTAAAACATTTCGCTTTTTTACTTGTTTTTGTATACATTGATGCCACAAATATAGATGCACCGATATGCATACGAAAACACAAACACCTACAACTATTGATACATAAAAGTAACTAATATGTCAAGATGTAGTTACCTAAAAACACAATGATGCATAAGAAATACAGAGACAAAAAATCAACTAATATGTTAAGATGTAGTTACCTAAAAAGACAATGATGATAAAAAATACTGAGATATATTTCGATACATTATTGTATGCGATACACATATTATGTGACTAAAAATAAATAAATAGCACACAATCAAACACATTAACTGCTAGTAAAACAGTAGCTAAAAGAAATGTTTTCATAACTGTTCCAAAATATAAACTTTCAATCTAAAGAAGATGTTCAAATGATGTGCGTATTGTAACATCAAACATCTAATACCGATTTTCGTGGGAGAGATTCTATCTTATTCTACATGTTCTCTTTCTTTATCAATATCAATATAGTTGATAAACTAGTTGGGTTTCAGTAAGTTGATTTCCGTTGAAATGCCTTCAACCTTTTCTTTTTATATCATAGTAGGATGAGCACGATATCGGTATTGTATCCATCTCGTACCGAATTAGTGGTATCATTTTTTTCCTGAGCATGGTACCGTACCGAACGAGATTTGATATCGGTACCGAGGTTTTTCCAATTTTTTCGAAATTTTCTCGATTTGGTACCGAACCTGTAACGGATTAAAGTTATCAAAATTTTTTCACCTTATTTCGTAATCTCAGTAACGTACCGAACAAAATTCGAGATATGGTTCCGATTTAATTTCAAGATTCAGATCAAAATGATCATCCTACACCACGGTTAGATTCTCGATCCACATGTGCTAAATGAAAACTGACACACTTTGATAATTGAAAACTGAAACATCAACGCTAAACAATTGGTACATTAAGATTTAAAAAGACTTCATTTATTAGATACAACAAAAAAGTGTATCTTGTAACCATCGAATCTGGAAATAACTTTCTAATATGAAATCAACACAAAGGCAATCTAAAAATAATTCCATAACTGACGTTATACCAGAAACCGAAAAACACGTCTCGCCTTATCCGCGATGAGATCATGAAGAAGAACAATTAATGAATGAAGGTTGTTACCGGCGATGAAAAGGACGACCATAAATGACCATACGGATTCTAGTAGCTAGTAAGAATTTTGATCAAAATTAAAATACTCTATTTTAGACCGACAATCATGCCGATGTGTCTTCAAGGATGTAGCGATTCGAGCACATTAGAACTTGCAAAAGATGTGGGGAGAAGAGAAATACATGAACTTTTTTAAGAAAATGTGGATCTGACGATTTTTAGGATTGAGTGGCGTATTAGATGGTAGCAAATTACTATAGTGTCCTTTTAATAGAATTAGTAATTCAATTTTAATATTAACTGTTAACACTTACTTTCCGCCACATGTCAAATTTTAATTGGTGCCTATTATAACTCATTATAAGGTGTAACGCATTTGAACGCAAATCTATATATATATATATATATATATATATATATATATATATATATATATATATATATATATATATATATATATATATATATATATATATATATATATATATATATATATATATATATATATATATATATATATATATATATATATATATATATATATATATATATATATATATATATATATATATATATATATATATATATATATATATATATATATATATATATATATATATATATATATATATATATATATATATATATATATATATATATATATATATATATATATATATATATATATATATATATATATGTATATATATATGTATATATATATATATATATATATATATATATATATATATATATATATATATATATATATATATATATATATATATACTAGTGGCAAAACTCGTACGATGGATAGGTATGACTTATGATTATCGTTTAACTTTTTTTTATTTGTTAAATATTTGTTTGTATATTTATTTTTTAGTATAATTATCTTTTAATAATAAAATATGAATGGGGCGTGTCTTGTATTTGTTGTTTAAGGTTTTTATTTATAAAAGTAAATATTTCTAAGTTTTTTATTTGTTAATAAATTAAAAATGTTAGATTTTTACAATCGAGGGTAAAACTCTAATGTTGCAAATTTGTTGAGGGCTTTGTACCAAACTTTTGCATGTTTTTTCCCAATAATTTTAGAAAGCTCGAGTCCTTCTTACATTTAATTGAGAGATATCATATCATCCATCTAATTATTTTTAATATTTTATGATCTTATAATAATTGTCGAACAATTTAAAATATACTTTAGTAGGTAAAAGCAATGTTTTGAATATTGGGTCGACCCTGCTGGCCGATTGAATCGGTTTCTACAAAAAAAATGTTCAAATTAACCTGGGTCTTATATATTTTAGAAACCGGGTGTGACCCGCCGACTCGGCTTGTGAAAACCGGCAGGGTTTTAAATGTTTTTTTTGTGCTTTTTCACGATTTACTTATATGTATTTGCAACTTAACTTTGTTATTAGATGTTATATTTGTTATTAAATGGTTTTTAAGCTAAATATATAAAATATTCATGGTTTTTATATCTTTTTTGTAGTATTGCAAATATATATATATGTATGTATATATATATATATATATATATATATATATATATATATATATATATATATATATATATATATATATATATATATATATATATATATATATATATATATATATATATATATATATATATATATATATATATTTTTTATGGAAAATCGGACCGACTCGACGGTTCAACCGGTTGAATCGGTGACCCAATAACTCGACCGAGTCGATTCAAAACCCGATTTTGAAAACAATGGGTAAAAGTAATACTTATTTGATTGGTAAAATGTCTAATTAATGGAATTTCTTAGACCGCGTACTTAATAGTAAACAAATTGCAATGAAGAGTATGCTTTGCATGTAGCCGAGAAGTTTTCAATTCAAGCCATATTAGAGTTAAATAAATCTGAAATGCATTGAACGTGTCAAAGAGTGATTACATAGTCATTGTAATCATGTTAGCACATTAAAGTATCTTGAAAAAAAATTCGACATAAAAGTGTTTGTGGGATTGGGACAACCGGACCCACCTGGACCATTAGACCCGCATATGTAATTACCCGTCAGGGTACATCTATTTCATTGGCATCCTACATTCATGCTAAGTTTTACTTTTCTCATACACACCACTTCGCACATATATCTAAACATTGTCAGAATTTTTACTTTGCTTGAAAGTGCATGATTCTAGTCTGTTCAATTTGTCTGCACAAATATCATATTTACGTAGCTAAGCCTAAAGCCTTCAAATTACCAGAAATCATCAATACTTTCACTTAAGAATATAATATAAACCCAATGTTCTCTGTTTATGATAATTAAATGACACCGGATGGCTTAATTATGCAAGTATTGACGGATATCTTATTGCCCAGTTATAGGTGGCTACTATTTTCTTATGAATGGTTGCTAAAAGGAAGCGGGTCAAACAAATATATATTATTCTGCATTATTGAGAACTAATAACAATTTCTTTTAGTTTCAAATGGGTCAACTCAAGTTTTAGGTTAAAGGAAATAGAGCAGAAGTAACCAAGTATGTATAAATAAGTAAGCCATAACCCATAAATGGGACAAAATGAACTCGTACATATCTATAACAGCTAGTGTCCATACATTTATGCTCGCCTTATCTCTATATGGTTTTGCCTGTACAAAATCAAGATGATTTAAACCTGAAATTACAAAGTGTGTTTTTGGTATTCAGATCATGTAAGTCTGGACAAAGCATTGGCGTCATTTGTATCATTATTCATAGAAGAAGGGGAATTTGCATAGAAACATACCATAGCTTTTTCTGAAGCCATTTGTTCAATGAGGGTGTATGTTTCTTCTTCTCTTCCATAAACTGTGAGAGCAATGCCCAAAGCTAAACCCCTGCACAACTTGAGTTTAAAATATGGACAACTCTCGTGATAATATCCAACTGTGACAGCGTAGATTTCGAAAGAACCTTCAAAAAAAAGAATAAGATACCTATTTTCCACTACGTGCAGCCATACAATTCTTGCAATAGTCTCCAAGATGCACATACTTATTACTTAAAACCATTGTATTTCTCATAATGTCATTCACATCCGTTTGTCAAGTAAGAATTCAACGAATTAAAATAACATACTTGAAACTTATAACAGGAGCACCGTGTCTATCATCTGGTGTATAAGTCAAACTTATAACTACATGTGAAAATCATACATAAGTATATAATCAATAGGAGTAATATAAATTAAAAAAAATAAAGAATTTCCTCGAACAAATAAATGAAATCTGCATCTAAATCAAACTTCCTTTTATAATTACAACTTACCGGGAAAGAAGCTTAAATGCAGATTTTGTGGATAACGTCGAACTACCACATGTTATGTTAGCGAAAAAGAAATCCACTATCAATCGAGGAAGTCATTACTAATCGATATAAGCTGTAAATCTCGTTCATTGAAGATCTCAATGATTTTAATGCATACCAAATTCATGAAGCATTGTAAGAACATTTGAACCACAATACTCACTGGTGACATGATCTTCTAAAGTAGCAGGCTACTGATCTGACTTATTTGATTCAACCTTGACAACTGTTTTCTCTTGGAAAATAGATGTTGTTGAAGCCGAAAAATCTTCACACTTAACTTGATGAGTCAATGAGCCAATCACATTAGATTTCATTGCAGAACTCTCATGTCACACCCCACCGTGGCGGAATATTGGGCGTGATGTATGGATATCATCACAACAAACGGTGTCTCTATAGAGAAAACTAAATGCAAAATAAATGTCATAAATAGAGACACAATGTCATGACAACATCTCAACTAAATGTAGGAGTCTAGATAAGTAGGTAACAGGCCTACCTCTTACCAAAGGCAAACAAATAAACAAACATCAAACATATAGGTGTCTAAAATGTACCAGTTATTCAAACATTAAATAAATACTAAGAGGAAAGGGATTCCTCTTAATGCAATCCTAGAAGCCTCTAAACTCTAGCCACTTCTAACACCATCCTTCATAACTACCTCACCTGAAAATGACATTAAAATCTGTCAACATAAAGTTGGTGAGAACATAGGTTTAAGTTATCTAGAACATCATAAGAAACCTTGACATCCGCTGTAAATAAGTTGAAGAAAAACAATTTATAGTAATGGACCATAATGTGATAATCATGTTACATGCATCCACAACAAAACTTAAACCAAGTACCAATCACATCTAAAATTCACAAAGCACACTATAACAATCAAGAAGTATCCCGTCACACACACACAAACACACACCACACTATCCGGATATTTCCCACACCACCTGTGGAAGATGAACTATATCCCCGTCGAGATATCTTGCCTCCGAAGAGACGATGCACAAGTACTCAGGACGGATCGTGCCCCACGAACCAAGAACTCAGAACCAAGAACTCAGGACGGATCGTGCCCTACGCTCCACACACATCACAACTGGTCCCATAGACGCCCATACATCTATGTACCAATCCCAATCATAACACAATCAAGATTCACATATCAGAACACATATCAAAGCACATATGAGAATACATAAGCACGCAAGTCACACAATATCACATTTATGTCCACACATTTTAAAACATAGTACTAAATCATGTTAAAGAACATTGCAAGTGTCATCTCCATCCCATACTGGAAAAACATTTAAAAACGTAGCAAAATGCGACTATGAACTCACCTGATAGCACAGCAAGCTAGCACTCCTGCAAACCTATAAAATCATACACAACACACTTAACTCAGGTCCTAACACCCAAGTTAAGTAACAACCACAGAGATGAATCTAATCCCCCAATTCTCACTTTCTAGTTCTCCCACTACAAGCTATTTTATACGTAAAAATTCAGTTTTTCCCGGTACAGTTTACTAGTCATTAAACGACCACATGAAGTGAACTTAACACCACACTTGGATTCTACCCTACTGGAGTTATGTTGTTATATGATATAAGAACTCCAAAAACCAATTTTACTTTCTACTTACATGTTTAACCCTTTCGTTTAGTCTCTACACCAAAAGTCGTTTTCATAAAGCTGATTTTCTGTACATGCTAAATGTTTGACACCAAAAGCCCGACCTAAATACCATAACGTTTATTGAAAACCTCCAGTACTTTTATATACATTATAAAGAGTTCCCAAATCAAAAATCTTTGGCTATCTCATCCGTTTGGTTAGGTTTTGACTCAAATTTCTGAAATCCAAATTTACTCCTGAACAGCGTACTAATTTTGTAAAAATTGTTTGACGACCTTCCCAAACTCCATTTTCGACCAACCTTACACTTTTGAAAAGTAGACTCTCTGAACTTAATTTAAAAAAAAATAAACTCGACCAAAGGTGCTACCTACTGCCCGGAACAGTCGACACAAAACAGCCCTAAAAATCAGACTGTTTTACGCCTTTATGCACTAACCTTCTAAACATCATTAATTACCCCTAAATTATTAAACAAGAACCCTAAAATCATTAATAGATCTTAATTACTATTTTTTTTCCAGAAAATTAATGAAACCCTAATCATCTCAATGATGGTTAATTAACATTGTAAACATGATTAATTAGTAAAACATGAATTAAATTAAAGTTAAATTGATCACTTACCTTGAATCAAGAAAATTTTGATGAAACCCTAAAAAAACTTGATGAACCGATTGATTATAAATCTCCAGAGATTTTTATGATTTTTATTTTTACTAAAAGGCTTTATATAGTTTAGCTACACAATCCTAGCCCAATACAAAAACCTTGTTTCCTTTTTTTCTTTTTTCTTTTTCCACCGTCCTTTTTAATTTTTTACCAAAAATAATAATCTTTTTTCTTTATTTATTTATTCCGTTTTTTTATTATATTATTCCTTATTTATATTTATTTTTTATTTATTTTATTAATCCCTTAATTAATTTATTTACACCTAAACCTTTTAACTAGTCAAATTTTACGCGTATACCGTAAAAGACGTACAAATATACAGTTTTATAAAAACTCTTGAAATATGAAATAAACTAAATAACTAAGTCCTAAATGACTTAAAACCATCCCGAAAAATATTCCCGTGACTAATTACCTTATCCGAGACCACCAAATGCTAAACCCTAAATCGCAAAAATACGATTTACTATAAACATATACGTACACATAAAATATTAAATTAACGTCATATAGTATCATAGCTACATCCAAGTGAACAAATGAGCATGAACTAACCCCATCATAACATCATATAATGTACCACACAATACACGAACGATGATTAACATCCAATCCAAGGCTCAAATATAAACATATTGCACATAAACACACACTAAGCACATAAGCAAAGTCAAACAGTCAAAAGTGACAAATCCAAAAATATAGGGTTGTCACATCACTCCCCCCTAATAGAAATCTCGTCCCGAGATTTACTTCATAAGCTCAATAACTTCATTTCACAACCAACTCGCTATCTCTCTCATGAGACGTAACCGGATCATCCGTATGATTACAACAACGCTCTCAATGAATATAAGCTCACGACAAATTTTAGGATCCCCAACTTCGGATAACGGATCAAACCCATGGACAACTAATGGACGTTTACGTGAACGAATTAAAAAAATATGAACCTAAACCATGAAACTCCAAAAGATACTCAAACATAAACATGTATCGACTCCAAACAAACCATGGAAACGGACCAATGACAAAACGCACCCAGCAAAAACCGAAACGTATTACAACCGGCGACATACTATTAAAACCTTGTGCAAAACCAAAATTTCACCCGAGAATGGATTTCGTACTGTAATTGTATATTAGTTGTTCTAAAACCATGATACCACATTAGTAATTTATGTAATCATCTAACAAAAAGCAATCTAAAGTCTTTTCACGAACGATCAATTGTCTAAAGACACAACATAATATCACACGTCAACATTGACTCCAAAATCCACATCCTTCATCAATGTAACAATCCCTCTGATGGATACATCTCAAATCCTATCCTGAATCAGCGCTGTGTTAGCACTCTAAGTGTCCACTATCCCAAAATACCCAAAACACGAGTTTAAACCATGTTGTTTGAAAATTAATCTTAAACCCAACACTTGTACAATTAATTAGACCAAGCTACTAAACTCCAATTACTAAACTTTCTGAATATTTGAAAAGTATGTTCTGAGTAGATAATTTTAGGCTTTTGAATCACCCAAAAAGCTTTAAAAACGAATAATTTATAACCAAAACGATTTTACTCAAAATCTGCCTAGGCATTAGCGACAGTTTCTGGCCGTTAGCGACATATTTTGACAGTTTAGCGATAGTTTCTGCCTACTCCGATTTATACCAAAAAAACAATTTTTAAACCCTAAAACCCCTCATTAATTACCAAATTTAAAACCTAATTTATTTTAATTCCAGAAAATTAAAACTCTCACCCATCATATGATTAATTACATGATTTTAATATATTTAACTAAATAAGAACAAAATTTTAACTAAAGAACAATAACTTTAGGTGATCAAAACCAAAATATTTTAAAAATAAATAAGCCATGCTTAAATGTTAAAGAATTTATATTCCACCTTATTTTGAAACATGTTTCCGACACTTCCTTATTTCATCGACTACCAACAACTATTTTTTCTCAATTTGCAAGTTCATTTTTTTACCATGTATAACTCGAAACAAAAGATATCGTTACCCCAAAAAGAAATCTCCACCATCTCAAAAGCCTTCACGCCAAAAGTACCGTACAAAAGAACACATGAAATGAGAACTCGATAAATGTACTACTACGGAAGTTAAACATCTCGAAGAGGAACGAGCTAGCAAACCATTCCAAGAATACAACCGATAAGTATAAGGGAATTATACATATATAGGCATATGCATACATACACTCAAATTCATTCAACATATACTATACAAGCATGTATTAACCCTCTTTCATGCAACCATACTTAGGAATCCATTGATGTTGTGGTACTTGTATAAATATGTTGGCCACCATACTTATACTAGTCCCCTTTTACTAATGCACTCCCTCCTATGATGACACTTATAAGAATTAATATTACACATAACACATCAGTCTACCAGCTCAAATAAGCACATATATCCTACAACTCATATAAGCACATAACCACAACATAAAATAAAATCCAAAATCCATGTATTAAAATAACGTAGCCAATGCATGAAACACATAAACTCGTAATCCAGCTGAACCACCGTAGACGAAATTTAAAATGTATAAAGAAACATGAAAGCATAATCAAACGAAATCCAACAATGACTAGCGTATACGACCATGGTTCAACCCGCACTAGTCAAAACTCGTAAAGAAAATAACATGTAGTTAAGTATGAACCATGGTAGTTCATAACTTAACAAATATCGCAAAAATAACATCCAAACACATCAATTATTATAAAATTCACACAAACCCCTATGATGCCTATATGCAGGGACCCTTGAGCTATAGACTAGGCTACGCGACTAGGCAACCTAATTCTCTATACCATTGTCTTTGATACCATTCTGTCAAACCCCACCATGGCGGAATATGGGGCGCGACGTATGGATATCATCACAACAAATGGTGTCTCTATAGAGAAAACTAAATGCAAAAGAAATGTAATAAATAGCGGCACAATGTCATGACAACATCTCAACTAAATGTAGGAGTCTAGATAAGTAGGTAACAGGCCTACCTCTTACCAAAGACAAACAAATAAACAAACATCAAACATATAGGTGTCTAAAATGTACCACTTATTCAAACATTAAATAAATACTAATAGGAAAAGGATTCCTCCTAATGCAATCCTATAAGCCTCTAAACTCTAGCCACTTCTAACACCATCCTTCATAACTACCTCACCTGAAAATGACACTAAAATCTGTCAACATAAAGTTGGTGAGAACATAGGTTTAAGTTATCTAGAACATCATAAGAAACCTTGACATCCGTTGTGTATAAGTTGAAGAAAAACAATTTATAGTAATGGACCATAATGTGATAATCATGTTACATGCATCCACAACAAAACTTAAACCAAGTACCAATCACATCTACAATTCACAAATCACACTATAACAATCAAGAAGTATCCCTTCACACACACACGAACACACACCACACTATCCGGATCTTTCCCACACCACCTGTGGAAGATGAACTATATCCCCGTCGAGATATCTTGCCTCCAAAGAGACGATGCACAAGTACTAAGGATGGATCGTGCCCCACGAACCAAGAACTCAGAACCAAGAACTCAGGACGGATTGTGACCCACGCTCCACACACATCACAACTGGTCCCATAGACGCCCATACATCTATGTACCAATCCCAATCATAACACAATCAAGATTCACATACCAGAACACATATCAAAGCACATATGAGAACACATAAGCACGCAAGTCACACAATATCAAATTTATGTCCACACATTTTAAAACATAGTACTAAATCATGTTAAAGAACATTTCAAGTGTCATCTCCATCACATACTGGAAAAACATTTAAAAACGTAGCAAAATGGGACTATGAACTCACCTGATAGCATAGCAAGCTAGCACTCTTGCAAACCTATAAAATCATACACAACACACTTAGCTCAGGTCCTAACACCCAAGTTAAGTAACAACCACGGAGATGAATCTAATCCCCCAATTCTCACTATCTAGTTCTCCCATTACAAGCTATTCTATACGTAAAAATTCAGTTTTTCCCGGTACAGATTACTAGTCATTAAACGACCACATGAAGTGAACTTAACACCACACATGGATTCTAACCTACTGGAGTTATGTTGTTATATGATATAAGAACTCCAAAAACCAATTTTACTTTATACTTACATGTTTAACCCTTTCGTTTAGTCTCTACACCAAAAGTCGTTTTCATAAAGCTGATTTTCTGTACATGCTAAATGTTTGACACCAAAAGCCCGACCTAAACACCGTAACTTTTATTGAAAACCTCCAGTCCTTTTATATACATTATAAAGAGTTCCTAAATCAAAAATATTTGGCTATCTCATCCGTTTGGTTAGGTTTTGACTCAAATTCCCGAAATCCAAATTTACTCCTAAACAGCGCACTGTTTTTGTAAAAATTGTTTGACGACCTTCCCGAACTTCATTTTCGATCAACCTTACATTTTTGAAAAGTAGACTCTCTGAACTTAATTTTTAAAAAAAGAAACTCGACCAAAGGTGCTACCTACTGCCCGGAACAGTCGACACAAAACAGCCCTAAAAATCAGACTGTTTTACGCCTTTATGCACTAACCTTCTAAACATCATTAATTACCCCTAAATTATTAAACAAGAACCCTAAAATCATTAATAGATCTTAATTACTATTTTTTTCCAGAAAATTATTGAAACCCTAATCATCTCAATGATGGTTAATTAACATTGTAAACATGATTAATTAGTAAAACATGAATTAAATTAAAGTTAAATTGATCACTTACCTTGAATCAAGAAAATTTTGATGAAACCCTAAAAAAAACTTGATGAACCGATTGATTATAAATCTCCAGAGATTTTTATGATTTTTATTTTTACTAAAAGGCTTTATATAGTTTAGTTACACAATCCTAGCCCAATACAAAAACCTTGTTTCCTTTTTTTCCTTTTTCTTTTTCCACCGTCCTTTTTAATTTTTTACCAAAAATAATATTTTTTTCTCTTTATTTATTTATTTCGTTTTTTATTATATTATTCCTTATTTATATTTATTTTTTATTTATTTTATTAATCCCTTAATTAATTTATTTACACCTAAACCTTTTAACTAGTCAAATTTTACGCGTATACCGTAAAAGACGTACAAATATACAGTTTTATAAAAACTCTTGAAATATGAAATAAACTAAATAACTAAGTCCTAAATGACTTAAAACCATCCCGAAAAATATTCCCGTGACTAATTACCTTATCTGAGACCTCCAAATGCTAAACCCTAAATCGCAAAAATACGATTTACTATAATACATATACGTACATATAAAATATTAAAATAACGCCATATAGTATCCTAGCTACATCCAAGTGAACAATTGAGCATGAACTAACCCCATCATAACATCATATAATGTACCACACAATACACGAACGATGATTAACATCCAATCCAAGGCTCAAATATAAACATATTGCACATAAACACACACTAAGCACATAATCAAAGTCAAACAGTCAAAAGTGACAAATCTAAAAATATAGGGTTGTCACATCTCAACATATGACGTCTTCACACTCATCGCCTCCTGTGAGCAACTCAAATCACCGTCAAAAGTTTTCACAAGGTCCACAACTAAAAAATAGTCATCACGCATCACAAACGACTGATTCCAATGTACACTATCTAGGATCTTTATTTCTTTAACAACTACAGAATCTGCACATCTGTTTTGCAACCTTCTAAGTTAAATGAAGGGATGGGATCATGAATACTTGATACCTTCAGCATAAAAAAGAAAAAAAAACATATTCATAAAAAAACCTAAATGCGCTACCAAACACACCTGCGCGCAACCTGATTTTCTTGATGAACGTGTCGAAATACAAACGCATACCACGGATGAGCTCAAGAACAAACTCGTTGCTTTGTCATGGAAGGTCTTAGTTTTATGATAGATGTGAACCCTTTTTTTAATCGCTTAGCTGAACTTAGGCTTCATACCTTCCTTGAAGTAAAGACTGATCTCCGAAGAGTCCCTTAACTCATCAGGTTACCCTGAATAAATATAAGAAAAAAGCGTATTCAGAAGAAAATACCTAAATGTGCTACCAAACACACATGTGCACAACCTGATTTTCTTGATTGAACGTGTCGAAATACAAACAAATACCACGAATGATTCTCTCGCTTTTGTTTCTCTATATTTTCTTCATAGACAACTCGATTATCCTCTTCATGTGCTTGCAACTATTATTCATTATAAGTATTTTATAAACATTATTCTTAATGGGCTACTCATTTATAGTATCGCTCAATTTTCTAAGCAAAGTGTGTTATACATTAATAGTAACGAATCCAGGGATTACATGTGTCACACAAACCATAACCAAATAAACACAAATTATTCACATAAACCAAGAACCTGTTTAAAGTGCATACAACAGTGTACAGGTTATAAAGAGGATTGCATAAAAGAAGAGACTTATAATAGAGCCAATAGCTGGATCCTGAAGAAGATTGTTGTCAACTCCAATTAACTTTGACCCACCCAATAACTACATAACCAACCCAGAAGTCACAATGGTATTGATACCAAGTTCCATACAGTCCCACAATTTAAAGCCAATATAACACACATCCATTAGAAAGGGTCTGTACCTGTTGTGGAATTAATAACATATAGAGGAAGCTGACTGCTTACCAGAAAGATGAAAACAGATATCACATTGTGTATATGACATTTTCTCTAAATGGAACCTTACTTTCATGAATAAATATATATTATTTGATTTTGTTTAGAGAGAAAACGCAATTTTCTAAAAGCAAATTGAGGCTAATACCTGCTTATATAAAACGCCATTTTATAAACACATAATCTGGTTTACAAAAGAAAACCCAAACACCCCTTTAGGATTCATTTGTCTTTGATAATATTAGTTTTATTGGGTGTTAGATTCTCTTTTGCATGTAATAAACGCCTATTTGGAATTTGTTTAAGACGGTGCAGCTATCAGTCTATAAATAATTTGGAAATTAAAAAATAAATTCAAAGAATTAATATTTTCTTCATATGGATCACTCACACTTTTTAAGGCTCTTTCACACTTTCAATTGGTGTATCCGATTAAGAAGACTTACGTTCATTGGTGTTAGTTGACTTCCATTTTAGCAGAGTTTACAAAAAAAATATAGCAAAAAGGGGGACGACGATTACCTGCAATTGAAGAGTGTGAAGCAAAATGTTATTGACAATCTCCGCTTCTCCAATAAGCAATAAGGCATGTACTGATGGAAAAAATCATAAATGAAAACATGATCATAGTTCAACGGCAACTTATCAGATTGATTAGCTGCCGCAAGTGTTCCAACTGGAGTTCCACAATAATCGACAATCGACCTACAACGCAGCTTATGCTTCCTTCTCAATCTCAGAATATATTCGAGTGTATTTTTTTCATACTTGGGATGACTTCCGTGAGCAAAGAAACATAAGAATAGCTTGATGCAGGATGTTTCCAACACTGGTTTCATCGCCTAATCACATATGGTGCAATTTCCAAGTATCAAGACAAATAGTTGAACGACGTACATGTGAACCATTGGCAAGCAAGTGCACCAATATAACTTTTCGGTATAGAAGTAACTCAGATTCCTATATTGTTTCGCCAATATTTTAAGGGCATATTAAAATAGTCAAACTGGGTAAAGTACAGGTTAAGTGTTAAACCATGGCCACTTCACTTGAGAGACAACATAATTTTCAATATCATTAATCAAAGATTCAACGCTACAATCATGATACATAATTAATTGTAAGTTACTTGCATCGCGAACGTTTTATCAAATACAACTGCACCACTTTAGTACTGTTGGAAACTCACTTTAGGTGACGACATTTAAGAATTTCCATTAGTTATCATAGTCACACACGTTTAGACTAGACTAGGTTCATGTATAGTTAAGTGAATCGTGTGTGACTATATATACCCCTCCTTAGCTTCCAAGGAGGGGTGTTGCTTGTGTCATTTTCTCTTTTAATACATTTTTCCTTCTTTCACACAACCTCTCTTCTCTCTCTCTTTCAACAATGGTTACTACCATCATCTATCACCCTACTAGACCACCGGATTAGCTTTTAGCAAATCTACAATTGGTATCAGAGCCTCGGTTCCATCCTTAGATTGTTCTTATTTTCGATTTAGGTGGTCTATAAAAAAAATTTGGTCCGAATCTATATCATTTTTGTCACGGTTGGTTGTGTTTTTTATCATATTCACAAGTTGTTTGTCACGTCCTGTTATTTTTTGTCCACAGCTTCACTGGTTTCATTAAAACTTATTCATCTATGGTCAAAAGTTGCCATCGTGGTCAAAAGTTGTCTTGTTGTTTTTGATATTCAAAAAGTGGTCAAAAGTGGTAATCTGGTATTCATATCGTCTACTGTTTCTGGTCCATTTTTTGATCTGGTATTTTTTATGGGTTTATCTTGTTGTTTATGATAACGAAGTTACCCAGAAAAATATTCAGATTCAGATTACCATACCCGGATTTTCAGGAACAAGGACATCTCTACGATGGTACCATTGCGATGGGTACCATCGCGATGGGACATCGACTGCGATGGACTCTTCATGTTCAGACTGCGATGGGTCCTAGTTTAAACTGCGATGGGACATCATGTTACGATGGACTACATAGTTTAGACTGCGATGGGTCAAAGTTTTAGAATGCGATGGACTAAAAAGTTTAGACTGCGATGGCTTAAAATTTTAGACTGCGATGGGTCTAAAAAGCTTGACTGCGATGACCATCTGACTCATGTTACGATGGAAATATTTTGACTGCGATGGGTTCATTTTTCAAGACTGCGATGGAAATTCTTTTAGACTCCGATGGGTTTAAAAAATGTTTGACTACGATGCAGTTTAAAACTTACATGACCATGACCATGATGTTTAGACTTAACAATTGACCGAAACCATCTCAACCGAGTCAACTCGGTAATTACCGAGTTGACTCAGTTAACTCACTGAGTCGACTCAACTGCCAACCTTATATCACCACAACACCATCCATAACTAACCTAATCCCATCGTCTCCTAAAACCCCATAGACTCTAGACTCAAACCAACTTAATTATGATCTCAGTTTATGTTTAGACTTATATCTTTTAAAGATATAACAAGATCTTATTAAGATCTATACATCGGAAACTAGTCTTCACATATCTAATGTTTGGAATTAACCACTTTTAATCTACGAAATCTAAGAATGATGTATAACAAGCATGTTATAATCAGTTCTTTATTTCGATTCAAACACATAAACCAACATGCAATCAATTACCTACCTGAGATCCTTCGAATGATTCCATTTGTTAGCCCCGAGAACAACTTATTGATCTTGAAGACTTGCTGCTCATTAGGCTTACTCGAATCACGGTATAAGTTTGCTTATGAGACTTCTAGATTTGAAGAGAATGAATATATAAGGTCAGTGTTTGATAATGGAGGTTTGATTTGATGATCTAAGATTAAAAGAGATGAGTTTTTAGCTATTTTTTTATGGCTGCGTTTACAAGGAAATAAAATGGGGGCGGAGAATACTAGAATGAGTTTAGGGTTGGTTAACCGTGAGTGGAATTAGGAGTTGTGAGTGTTTTATACCAATTTGTGGACCGAGTATTTAATTAATGATGGGCCTGTCTATCCGATTTTCACTTGCAAATTGTTGGACGAGGTTTCACAATGTCAATGGGCTGAAAATGATGGGCCGAAAGTTTGTTGACGTTAGCTAATTCTATGATGGGTCGTCTGACTTTTTTCTTATACACACAATTTTTTAAAAATTTGAATTTTTTGTATAAACTTTGTGTGTATTAAGTTATACTTCGGTCAACATCGGGACAAAAGTGACGTGACAAAGTAACGTGACAAATGTGACGAGAATTTATTTGAGACGAGACCAAGAAAAAATGGGCGATTTTTTAGTGACTACAGATTTTTTTTGGATCGGGTATTAATTATTTGAAGACGGAGACGAATTTTTTCGAAGACGTGAACTTATTTTATCCTTCAAAGATAACTTGCTCGTGCTTAATCTTAGAATGACGACTTGGTTATCTAGTTTCCGGGATCAGGGTGGTTGGTTGATGACTCGGATAACTATCACTTAAAGGGGTTACATTGTTGTAATCAGTGTCACGCGCTTAGTCGACGTGGATAATTTCAAGAGGTGTTGTGCTTATAGACTTCTTCAGTGATGCATTGAGTACTTAGAGATTTCTCCACCGTTCCTCATTCGACAATTGTGCAAGCTTAAGTCACAAGGTCGAAGGATTCTTATTCAGTTTCACGTTTGATGTATCCGGTTCATTCTATCAGTGGTCACTTCAAATTGCTTTCAAGTGGGTTGGTAAAGTTGGCCATGGAGAGTTTATGAGTAGAGATTTTCGATCAACTACTGATTCTCACCGAATATAATTAAGCTTATTTATTATTCTCTCGAGATTTTCAGGTTCATGTGCTTACGATTTATTGATGGTTCCGAGTTTCGAAACCATCAAGGGGGAAGAAGAAGACACATTGAACGCACAACGAGTACACGTGATGAACTTCATACCTTCTTTTGATTTGAAGACATTCCGGGATGACATTTGTCATAGCCGCAGACAAAATCAGTGTTTTAACTCGTGGCGTTATCAATATCTAAACGGTACACTACTGATTCGATGTTTAATTGTTTGGTTGTTGCAATTATTCATCATCATTATCCTATATGCATTCCCAGGACTTAATTGACTCTGGTGCATCTGCGGAAGAAGATATGTGCATTTCCGGGACTTAATTGACTCTAGTGTTACGATGTCAACTTCATGAATGGGATAAAGTGTCCACTTCAGTATTTGAGCTTCATAATTGGGATTGATTTACTTTCTTCAACTATGTGGGGGAAGAAATGTCTTGATTCTTTCTGGTATGCATAACTTGAACTCTCAGGGGGAAGAAAAATTCAGAAGAATTATTCAAGCGTGAGAAGAGAAGTTGTTGATTTACTTGGTGTGCCCCAAACTTTCAATCCCTCTTATCAACGTTATCATGTTATATGATGGGATTTGCTTGTTAGATTCCGCTGTGCGCTTAATCATTCTAAGCTTTATTGAAAGCTTTGAAGTTGCTTACGAGGATTGTCGGTTTAGGGGAAAGCTATTTAAAAGCTTCTACATCAAGTTTATGTGGCATGAATTAGGGGGAAGTTAATTCAGAAGCTTCTCCTTAACCAGAAGTGTATGGGTTACTTAGCTCGTGCCGTTACAGTATTTCTACTACAAGTTAAAGATGAGTCGTTTTGAAGACGAAGGCCTCAGAAGACATCATCAGCATTGGATGCTTCATGAAAGCTCTTGTTCTAATCATTATGTACTTGTTAGGAAAAATATTGTAAGGAATTCTACACGTCGTCCCATGGGGGAAGATTGTTGGAAACTCACTTTATGTGACAACATTTAAGAATTCCCATTAGTTATCATAGTCACACACGTTTAGACTAGACTAGGTTCATGTATAGTTAAGTGTATCGTGCGTGACTATATATACCCCTCCTTAGCTTCCAAGGAGGGGTGTTGCTTGTGTCATTTTCTCTTTTAATACATTTTTCCTTCTTTCACACAACCTCTCTTCTCTCTCTCTTTCAACAATGGCTACTACCATCATCTATCACCCTACTAGACCACCGGATTAGCTTTTAGCAAATCCACAAGTACACTTGATAAAAAAACTCAGATCTGTATCACATGTATTCAAAGGAGTCATAGGTGCAAGTGGTGAGCCTACTACATATAGTTCAAGAATATGATGTTCAGCATGATATAAGCCATTTTCACTTCCAGGCATGCCATAATAAAGCTAATAAGCCACTATTTCATCTTGTGAGCTTATTAACATGAGTTTACGAATTCAAATACACCATTAGCTTATAATTCGAAAAATTAAGGCAAGCAAGCTAAATCTAAACACACCCACAAACTGAACAAAAAAATTTTAAACCCACTCCTTTGACTCGTAATAAGAGGGTGTTTGGGGTTGTTACTATATATATTATCTTAAATGGTTCTTGGTTATCACGCATAATTGCACACTTTCTACATCAGTGTTATCGGCAACAAAAATACCAATATCAACCCTCTTCAATGCCAAAACATCAGTCACGCCATCCCGTCATCCCACATATACAGGTTGGCTTGAATAACTATTTTGAGTATAAATGATATCGTACGTTTTCAAGACAAAGAAGTTAGGAACACTAACTTAACTTCTGAGTTTATCTTCGCTTGTTGCGAGTGAGAAAAGTAGTTGGAGGAACAACCATTACAGGTCCGCAAGTATACCTTGTTCCTGCTAGACGAAAACTGACCTTGAAAACCAAGAGAGAAGTAGATGGATCTTGACCCCGTGTAGCCAGAACCCCACTTTTGCAACAGTTGGAAAACTATTGGTTGTAACTTGTAAGGGAGACCATGTAGTTGGTCCACAACCGTATGTGTCTTCTTACAACAATGTGGGACATTGGCTTTGAACTTTGAACAGTCTCCTTGTTCGGTGGTATGAGCCCCGACCATGGACCATGTCACTTCTTTCTGGATGTGGATTCTGCATGTGAAGTTACATTTGAAAATTGTTCATCGTGATTGTTGCCTATAGATGAACATAACAAAATTATTAGTAATAGATCAAGAAGCTTTTAGGAAAGCATCAAGTGACAAAAAAGCCAACTCTCTTACCACATAACCGTTAGTTTTCTAATGCACTATATCCCATTTAATTGTATGTTTCCATTTGGATCCAGATGATCAAACGCAACTGCAAAACCATAAAATTGTTAGATAAAAACATCAAAAATTTTAAACGTATAGTACCGGAAAAATAACGCAACACAAGAAAGACGCAAGCAAAGATGAATATTCTTATCTTCACCATGTAAAAAGGTTTGATTTAGCATGTAATTTGAAAATTCCACTTAACATCTGATCTTTTCCGAGTTTAATCAAGCAATGCCAATGCGAAGCAAAACCTCACATCTGAAACAATAGGCAGAAATTAGATGTCATGGTTAAAACTTTTTCCAAGAAAAATCATCCAGTAATTGAACTTTCACCGTCTTCCCTGATGTAACCAAATTGAAAGCCAACGGAACATCTTGTTTTTCACGGACTACCGCAACTCACGTTGCATCAATTCATGATCAACAACACCGATTGTGAACATAATTAAATTCAAACATACCTTAATAAATACAAACATAAAAATTTCATATGTACTCAAGCCATTGATAACTAAAATCAATAAAAAAATTAAATCATAAACAATAAAATAAAAGTATATGAAACTTATTTCGAACATAATTAAATTCAATTTAAAAAGTTACCTTAGATTATCTTAGGTCTGATGGAGGTGAAACTATAGGTGATTTTGAATATATGAATTGAACACGGATCAGGGTTTTGTATAATATTGTTTCGGATATATATGATTTAGGAAATGATTTGGGTTATTTGTCAAACATATGTATTTATGGTAAAGATATCTATGATTTGTTTACCAAAATATTATTTCATGTTCGGAATTTTAGAAAAAAATATGACGTGGATTTATTCTTGCTTATGTGGCATATCCCTCCTCTTATATATAAGATATATCTTTACATTATATATAAGAGGAGGGATATGCCACATAAGCATCCATTAATCCATGTCATCATTTTACCCTTTTAATTTTTGTTAAAAAAAACCTTGCTTTTTAAATTTTTGTTAAAAAAAACCTTGCTTTTTTTAAAATTCGACGATTAAATCTTTAGAGATAAGTTTTGAAAATACTTTTACAAGATTCATATTCCAAAAAAATCTGTCGTTCGTATATTTTATTATCAAAACTTATTCAATCATGTATCCTCACGATGTTATTCTCAAAATCCAGGTTCATCGCATTCTTTTTTTTGGGTTTTTACATACATGCATTAATCAGTTATCATAACAATGATTATAAGATGTATATCTACTTGATTCTTGATAGAGCCAAACATGACAATTACGATCCTAAAACAAATACCTATTCAGGTATGTTTACTTCTTTTATTCAAGTATCACATTCTTAATCTACAAACTTATTCTCATGTTTGATGGTAAACTGTTTTGATTTTTTAGATTCGTCGCAAGATGAGGGTAATCTCCACCTTCTCATTCAATGAGATCAATTCAAACAGCAACGTGGGCCTGGCCTCGAGCTTCTGATGGTTTACTTTTTTGAAAATCGAGCTTCTGATGATGGGTATCTAAGGTATGCATCATCGTAGATACATGTACACATATACATTTTTCATATACTACTTGCATTCCTGTTTAGGTTTTGCTTTTTTATATAGTTCTGTTAAAGGACGGGGTTTTAAAGTCGATCAATGTTAATGGCGTAATGATTTATTATCTTGAAAAAAAGAGTTGCTCTGCTTGAAGATTTACGTTATGTCCTTCTACTAACTAGATTCCAACTCCTTTTACTAAAGGCCGATGAGGATAAGAAAGTAGAGACATTGGAAAAGCTTCGAGAGATAAAAGGGTATCATTGTTATCTTTATCTATTACATATCATTTATGCATTTATCGGTGTCGTGTCATAGTTTGCGGAGATATATTATGTATAGGATATATGGGATGAAAATGTATATAATTAAATCATCAGAAACTGTGATACCCTCAAACATATTATTTTCTGACTATCACAATCATTTTGAAGTCTCGCTTGCATATTCGACTGACGGTTATAGCCATAAATTTGGGTGAAGTTCTATTACCATGAAAGCATTACTTAACCACTCAAAGATATTTATAAAATTTGAACAGTGACAATAGTTCTTTGAGTGGTTAAGTAATGTTTTCATGGTAATAGTTCTGTTAAAGGACGGGGTTTTAAAGTCGATCAATGTCAATGGCGTAATGCTTTCATGGTAATAGAACATTTTTCATATACTACTTAACCACTCAAAGATATTTATAAAATTTGATCCTTTTATTATATAAATTAAATTCTATTATGGTTATAAATGCAGAAGTAATAAAAGGATCAAGCGTTGGAGCAACAAGTGATATAGCAACATTCATTGCCGCACACTAATATGGATCCGAACGGACGCGTATACATGAAAATGAAGATATAGATGCTTAAATATCCGCCGAACTGCAATCCAAAATAGTTGATCCTGAATGGACCATGTGGTTACGTCAACCCACCTACTACGTGTATGCAGCAACGTTCTGATTGTGGTAAGCATTTTCCAAAACATTTTTGTGACAACACATATACTCATAATGATGGGGTCGTACATTACTGAAGACGGAACACATGCATAACTATAGAGGCGTGTCCAAAGACTCCCTCAGTTGGAAAAGGCTACCAATTTATACCAAAAGTCAGAGCATGACGTGATTTGTCACTGATTAAAAACTTTGAACCAACATTAGTTGTTATCATTAATAGGTCGCTTGACATTGGGTATTAGTAAATAACCGTCCATAGTGTTAGTGTATTGTGATGAGATGCTTTTGGGATTGCTATGCTCAACAAGAATCACTTTTCATGCTTCAAACAGCTCAAAGTGCTTATCTACTCAACCGATAAGCAATGTTAACGACCTATTCCCAAACATGTTCTAAAAGTGATATTGAATTAATATTTATATAAGGTTGAATGTACATATAATTCCGTAAGTAGGTTGCCAAACACTATTACTTTGTTTTACCTGCACCATGTCTTATATCTGATTTTTTGTAGTTTGCAGGCCAGAAATCAAGATTTATGCATCTGTCATGATATGCCTATTGCATGTATGAGTGCAAAAAATTCTGCATACACGTGAGTACATTTCTCTGTAGGTATATTGTTAATGAATATCTGTTCAATTACGTTAGTTCTTACCGTTTTATGTGTATTGCAGCCGGAGCTCATGTGATGACACCAACATCTTCTACTGCCTCTGATCCTTCTACCCAAACGCTTCAAAATACCTAAAGAAGGTGACACATAGTTTTTCTCAATTGCTCTTCGAATACATATATAACCACCAAACACTCTACAAAGAAAAAGAAACAAAGTACTGAAAAACAACTTGCTTGCAAGGGTACTTTCCTACAAGTTGTTGCTACAAATGTTCTGCAAGATGACATGCATACGGGTAAGTTTCACGACTGTTAACAAGTTTGTTTTTTATACTAAATCTTAGCATTGTGTCCACATTACAGGTGTGAAAAACAAACAACACACAACTTAAGATCCGTTGATGCAAACGATGGATTAGACAATCTTCCTAATCGAGTTTTGTGAGCTTATTTTTGTATGTTTTTTCATTTCAAAATGCATAACACCACTGTTGAGCATTTTTTAAATTCAATAAACTCTAGAAGCCTGTGTTGAAAGGATTTTGAGAAAAGGGCTTATTTGAGTTTAAATAAGGTAACTACTTAAGCTTTTTGGTCATACTCTTGAGCTAAGCTTATCCAAACATCTGTTAGCAGTTCAGTTTATCATTTCTAGATAACATATATTTTAATTTCTAAGTTTGTATTTTAGACTAGAAAAAGGGAACAGATAATTGGAACATCAAAATGAACCCTCAACGAAAAAATAATGGGTAGAGTAGAAAGGCAAAATAGGTATGGTAATCGCAGTTCATTTGACTGTCTCATTAGTTTATTCACATGGCTCTCTGTATATGGTAATAAGCATTCTTGATTGTGTTTATTTCTATACTCAACACATGATGAAAAAACCAAATCCTTAACAACGAATAGCTTAACTACATTGTTTTACAGTTTTGTTATTAACTAAAGATCAAAGAGCACCTGCGGCCTAATGGACAAGGAGTTTGACTTCTAACCATGCGATTTTGGGTTCACGCCTGCAGGGTGTGCTTCTTTTTATTCTATTAATTTTGTTTTTGTTTTACTAAACTCTAAAACACATACTGTCCACGTCCGTTATTTTTATTGTTAAAATGGACCACCACTACAATCTGATAAAAGCAACCATCATAAAATGATAAGCACAACATTGTTTTTAACGTTGGATGCTTTCTGATGTTAGTGTTATGTGTAGGATTGCTTTGGGATTAGGGGGCGTTGGAATTCCGTAATTTGCCTATATTCGTACTTGAGGTGCTGTTATACGCATTTGTTTTAATTTTATTTGTTTGATTAATCAAAAAGTGAGTTGCTGATTTAGTATAGAGAAAATTCGTCTTTTAAGTTTCTATGTGTAATTAACACTGACTATCACATTGTCACGGGAATTGAAAATATTGTGAAATGCGAGAGAGTTAAATGTGTTTTTGGTAGTTACTACTACGTATTTGCAGAATGACTAATAAATTACAGATTATATAGTCTTTTTCTCATACTTTTAACCTACTAAAGATCTTTTTATCTGATTAAATGCCAATATGGTACATTCATTGACTAAATATGATAGCCTAAAGTGTTGGTAAGCATTATTCATCCGCATTTTATCTCTATAAGTAACATATGTATCAAAGATTATTACAAATTGTTATTATATTGAGAATTTACTGTATTTTATTAAGAATCAGTCAAGGAGGACGTTTAGATTTCTTATTGATAGTGCTTATATGCACCAGATGAAATAAATAGATAAACAGAGTTCATTTTTAATATGTCTAACTGAAACTTGATACATGGTTTGCAATGGTTTGATGCAGGAGTAACGATGAACAAAATGGTTCCTTCAGTTTTTAGATTTATACATATCCACGGACAGCGATCGTTCCGTTACTAGGACTTGTAATTTTCAGGACTTTACCTTTATTCGTTACCAGTACACTGACGAGGCTCAAAAGGCAGCTGAGAAGCTTGATGGTGAGAATTGCATTTTTTATTTCTTTTTAATTGTATGCTTTATGGTTCAAAGGGATAACGTTTAGTTTGTATGTCCCTTAAAGCTGCACGTTTGTAGACATATGAGGAATAAAATCCTTGAGCTCATTCTTGAACTTCTGGTCTACAAGAAAGAGCTTGACTGTAATGTGAGTGCACTCTCTTTACTTTTATCCTTTGACAATATTCTTTATGAGTAGTGCAAGGTATGTCTTTATATAATTTAAAATGTTGGAGGGACAGGTTTTTTGTATTAAATAACATAATCTTTTCTGTCATAGCAAAAGATATTGAGGAACATATAGATTATAGAATTGCTTTCAAGTAAAACTTGAGAAAATCCCTATTAGGGGACATGGCTTTTGCTCCCTTGCAGATGGGGACACATAAAAAAACATTTGAGGAAATATATAGCTATGCTTGTGTTTTACAATTCGTGTATAGGTTGTTGTTGGCCGATTATTATCCTAGGAATAGATACTTGTTGCATGTTGCAATCGAGGGTCGTGATGATGAGTGGTTGAGATCGAGTGGGTTGGTTAGATTGGTAACAGATTAATTGTATTAGCTATAAGTTTGTAGGTGGTTTTTAATACTAATTTTGAAATTAGATTTACATCGATTTTAGTACAATCTCAGAAAGTTTCACTTTTAATCACATTGAGTTTCAATATTGTTATGACAGTAACATGAAAAGTGATACCAAATGAACCTTGGACAATCGTGAAGGAAAATTCTTTAACGCCAACAGATCTTATTTACTAACCATTACCAGTAACAAGTGCAATTCTCACCGTAACTTCTTAACAGTATCAATAATTATTTCCTTACTAATTCGCTGAGAATTAACAGTTGTATTTAAGTAGACACTAACTATCTTACCACTAATAGTAGTGTTATTTTCAGGTCCTTTTGGTTGGAGGTTCATTGTCAATAACCCCATTCGGATAAGGAATTGGCAGGGTTACATCATAAGTTCCAAACATGTAAAAAGATGCGAACCAAAAGAAATAGACGTAACAAACCATAACTTCTCAAGTGCTACCTTAGTATCGAGTAAGGAATCTACAAAGCATGATATAATATGTGTGCTTTTTATATATAATCATATGATCCGAGTGAGTTTTAATTCCTTCTTTTTAACGAGGGTATGTAAGGTAATTTTTCTTATTCTTTAATTGTTTATTTTATCAAACACATTAGTTAATTACGTGTTATGGTGTTTTAAAATCATCCAGTGCCCCTTCGTTTAAGTCTGTTTACCCATTAGCTCAATGTGTACAAAGGTCTTTGCTAACAGATTTCCTTGATGTTGCACACTGCCCAAATAATTGTCCTGAATCAAAGCCTAAAGGTATTTGCATGATGTCATGGCCCAAAAGCTTCATCTTCAAATGTTGGATGAACAAGTTTGATCCTGTGAGGTTTTGCGGATTTGCAAAATGCAATGCCAGGCTTATCGTGACAGGGTCGATTAGATGACGCAAAGAACACTTCTCACTTTGTTGCTGCTATGACGCACATATCAGATTCTCAGTCACCAAATTCTTAATGTGGCATACCCTGTCCCCTGGGACCTGACAGCCATACTTTTTCTTGGAAGCCCTCACCTAAACACATCCCTTTTCACATTCATCACTTTCCACACAAAAAGGATACTCATTTATCCCAAATATTCATTGGCTGTTTCATTATGCCTACAATATAGTATGGCAAAAAGGTAACTTGTGAAAACACCGTATAATGATACAACTCTTTTTTGCAACAATTTAACATTGCAACAAATCTCAACCATTATTGATCATAATCACATTCAAGTACTTCAAAATTGTTACTTAAGATTACTAACAAAATGAAACAATTATTGTAATTGTTGTTGCAGACAAAAGAAAACTCCGAATGTGGAAATGGACCATCGTCAATTTGTAATTTGTATGCATCGTCATGTATGTAATATGTATTGGGTCATTTTATGACTATCCTTAATAAGCAATCTACTATCTATATAATTAAAGCTTTTGAAAAGCAACCATCTTACCACAAAATAACCAAAAAAAACGACACCTGTATATTAAATAAAATGGACGGTCCAGATCTTGCAAACATAAATAATTAATCAGTCAATGGTCAAATGTACTATATTTAGCAAAGAACCTAAAAAACTATCCATCTTCATTCAAGCTATCTATCGTAATAAACAATATGAACAATCAAAACCCAGATCGATGTTTAATCTATAAAACAGAAAAATCAATCGATCAAAACCCAGATCCATGTTTCAAATTTCATATCCACGTTATCCTTAGATAAACACACACCAAAAATCAAAACACATAACAAACTAATCAATCTGTTATATGATAATGAAAAATTGAAAGCAATACGATGATCAGTTGCATGCGTTATGAACAATTACATGATCTTTCGATGCATCATCATTCAATTCACAGGTTTGTTTCATTTTTTTAATTTTATTTTTTATCAAAGTTAATTGTTAATTGTATTATTTTTTATTGTGGATTTATTTTGGTTTTAATAGATGTTACAGTATAAGATAAGTAATACATTCCAACTTTCCTAGGAGAAAAATATGTCCCGATTCGTTTTTTTTACAAACATTTTTTAATGTAAATCATCATATGTAACTTCCTTTTTACTATAATTGAAGAAAGTTTGAATTTTTTTTAAAGTTTTAAAAAAACAGATATGTTTTTATCATCAATAACAACCATCGCTGATTCTTAGCCATAATTCGTTTAATAACGAAATCATTTCTTTGCTTAACAACCGGATTTTTTAAATTTTAAACAAAATATTTTAACCTAATTATTCAACTATAAATACGTTTCTAGCATACATTCAAAACCTCTTTTTTCCTATCGTACGCGCTTCTTAGAATATCAAACACCCAGGTATTGTTTGTTATGATGTTCAATGTACAAAGTACTGCATTCTTTTTAATGTTAAGACTTTTTTCTACATAACCACTAACTAATTTTGATTCTTATTTTTTGTAGCAAAAGAGATGGACACTAATGTCACACACCAGGTAATGTGTTTGAAGCAATTTACTGCATTCTGTTAAATTTACAGACTTTCTTCAATTGTTGCAATAACTATTTTTTTAGCAAAAGAGATTGACCCTAAGGTGACCCAACTGTCTGCCCTGGATCCTGATCTTGATGATATCAAAATAGATGTATGCTGCATCAGTGTTTGGAAGTCCCACCCAATGGGTAGACCTAACGAGGTGTGGAGCTTTGACATCATGTTTCAAGATCAACAGGTAATGGCTTATAATCAATACCATTTTGCTCAGTTGTTAGACCATGTAAGTTTAGGAAATTATACAGTATGCAAAAAACCTGGAGTCATTATGCTGCATTATAAGAAATGGTTAGGTATTTGTTTGGAAAATATACATGCGTGCAGCTATTATGCTCAACTAAATAGGAGACAATACCCTGTATCGGTTTGTTTTGCCATGACAATTAATAAAAGTCAAGGCCAAACTTTGTCTAAGGTCGATGCTTTTGTCAAGGCGGCTCCTCATATGACAGTGGTGCAATTACACAACCAATCTTGTTTTTAAAGAAGTTTTGCATCAACTATGAATTTTCATCCTGCATACGACACCTTTATGTGGTAATTACTTTGCTTTTCTACAAACATAAAACATAAAGACATCAGGCTGAGGTATGTGACATTATATTTCCTCCTTTTAATCTGTAACTCACATTAAATAGTACATCCTAAGTTGTCGAGGACCTTTTCTAAACTATCTGTCACAAACAGTCCTTTAAGTTGTCTTTAATTTTCCATCTATCCAAACAGCCCTTTAAATATCAGTCTGCACTTAATTTTCGGTCTGCACTTAATCAGCCCTATAAATATCTGTCCAAACAGTCCTTTAAATAGTATTATATTTCCAGCAGCCCTTAATTTTCTGTCTACACTTGACAATATGTGTTTTAAAACAGTTTATGAGTGTTACTTTTGTTTATAATGCAGAATAATGAAGGTGCAAAAATAAAAATTAGCTACACAAAATTCAAAAGAAAAATGAAATCCTATACATTTTTAGATAAGAGTTTGCTGTATTTGGAGGAGGTGGGGAAGGGGGACAAAATGGTGGTGTAAGAACACGGTTTATGCGGGATGCTATAAAAAGAAAATGGTTCACAATTAAATTGGACCCCCTTTCCGTCTGCACTTAAACATCTGTCCAAACACCCCTTTAATTTTCTGTCTGCACTTAAACATCTGTCCAAACAGCCCTTTAAATAGTATTAGATTTCTAGCAGCCCTAAATGTTCCGTATGCACTTTAGCAATATGTGTTTTAAAACAGTTTCTAAGTGTTACGTTTGTTTATAATGCAGAATAATGAAGGTCCACTAGAAATGCAACAAACACATTCATGGCTTATCGCGAAATGCAGCACACACATTGATGGTGTTTCCTTACATATTTTTAGCTGGAATATTGAAGGTCCATTTGACTGAAGTCCAATGTTCTATTTTTTATAGCAGGCATATTGGTTTTATTTTTTAAAAAATGAATTTATGCAGCAACACCATGCATTTAAGTGGATTTGATATTGTTTCCTCTATATTAAACATTTTTCCTTTAATGAAATATTTCAAGATGTCCTTTTGTTTTTTCTTCATACGTGCATTTGTTTTTTTTCGACTCTATTGTATTCTTAGCATTTTTTTCTGACGACTACAAGTCTTGGAATTATGCCTTCACGAAGAATACGCCAACAATAAATTTGGTTATATTATATATGTACACTATTCTTATTTCAGCAATATTTTAAAGCATTCCGTCCAACGGGCGGGCCTTAAAGCTAGTATATATATATATATATATATATATAAATATATATATACATATATATATATATATATATATATATATATATATATATATATATATATATATATATATATATATATAATATATATATATATATATATATATGTATATATATATATATATATATATATATATATATATATATATATATATATATATATATATATATATATATATATATATATATATATATATATATATATATATATATATATATATATATATATATATATATACATATATATATATATGGTGAGGTTATTTTCAGAACCAAATAAATGTACAGAACTGCAAGAACCACCTTTTTACTCTTAAAATGCACATGTATATATATCGGGTTAGTTTATTAGGTAGAAATACATGAATTTTCATTGTCGTAAGTCACTAAGAACATGCATGCACATGTATTTGTTTTGTATGTATGATAACTATCTTTTCGTTGGATAATAGGAAAACACATGTGCACTTTTAATATCGCTCATCATACTCGGATATATAACCAACAAAACAACTATTAAATGTTAATTTAAACATAATAATGGAAATACATATGCATTGTTAAGAGTATTAAGGTGGTTCTCGCAGTTCTGTACATTTATTTGGTTCTGAAAATAACCTTTCACTATATATATATATATATATATATATAATATATATATATATATATATATATATATATATATATATATATATATATATATATATATATATATAGAGAGAGAGAGAGAGAGAGAGAGAGATGGGATCAAGAGAAAACTTTATCTCAAAAGAAAACTTAGAAAACCTCCTTTTAACCATTGGATCAAAGGCTCCCCAACTTCCTTTTTTTCATAAAAACTATAGGGACCTCTTTGTCATTCTTTTTTTTTCAGGGGCTATTTTTGTCAATCATATCATTCTCAACATATAAATAGCTTATTCTTTTTCTTTAACTTTCTTTCGGTTCATTCATTTTCTATGAACGCTCCAGGTATTCCTTATTCATCTTATTTTGTCTCAATCATCGCTGTTAATTTTAAAAATCGAGGATTAAAGTAAATTCTGTAAATGATTTTGATTAAGTTATGCAACAGATTACGAATCTTTGTTCATACTGAGTTAGGGATTTTTGTAGTTTTGCTTCGTTAATCATGATATTTCGATTATAGCTGAATCGATTTTGATAATTTTTTACATGATATATGTTCAGATTAGTTATTTGATGCAAATTTGAGAAAAAAATAATTTATGAAATGTGTTTACCAAAACTGCACACAATGTGTTTGATAAAATGTCTCAATAATATAATTATAACTATGATACACTAATTTTTTATAAATCATATTAATTTTGTAATTTACGACTTCTTGTTTAATCACTTACAGCAGGTGTTCATTTGGGTTATTTTATGAATGAGAGAATATTTTAAGTTCTCATTGCTTATTTTATCTTGTTGTGTTCAAAAGTTAAATAAGCAGTTTGAATAAAAAATATCTTATCCTATCATAAAACGTACAAACTAATTGTCATAGTTGTTAATTTTCATAGCCAAGAATAAGTAGGATATAGCGAGTTATCTTAGCCATTAAGAAGAAAAGAAAATGTCAACCAGTATATGTATGATTGTGTATTTTCAGTTCATAGCGTGCAATAACTGTAACAAATATCTTATTCTATTTTCGTGTTATGTTGTTTTCAGGTCTCAAGTCCAGTCGTCATTGCCGATTTTATCTTTTAAAAAATACGACATATCACAACTAAAGAAAATACGACATAGCACAGTTAGCTGAGGTTGTTTTCAGGTATAAGGCACAGTCGTCATCGCCGATGGAATTAACACATCTACTATGTATGAACGTGTTCGTATCGGACTTGAATATCTTATTAGGGAGATTATCCGTTTGGAAGGAGGTTCTGCTACCATCCAAGGTATAGTTATTTATGTAATTAGAAGCTATCATAAACATCGAGGATGTGGCCATTCGTTGATAATCCCTTGCGTTTTACTTGGAACGTTAAAGAAAAATAATTATAAAGATTTCGCCTTTCAAGTTGCCTTCTAGTTTTTTGCCTTCTAGATTATCTGCACATATAGCAGTTCTAGTTTTGAATATATGATACTCTCTAATTCTTTAGGCACTGTGCTACCATTGTAAAGATATCTAGGTAGCAACATCACGGTTGTATTTGTTTCTCTGTTTCTTTACAGGTTTCCCATCTCAATGCTACATCAAGCAACACGTTGTATTTTTCTTTTCATTATCTCAATTATGGTTATGATGCAAAGTCATTGCAACTGTTTTAAAAGGACTCTAAGTTATAATTGGGCATATAGTCATTACACAACACCTTGTGTTTTGTCCTTGCCAGTTTTATTGTTTTCTCTCGCTAAAGCTTTTATGTTACTATTTGGAAGGACTCAGAGGCACCATTAAGAGCAACAATGGTGTTTTTGCTTCTATATTATATTAAGCATGTATTACTCATTATCTTCCTTTTATTTTTTAATCTTGAAACTTTTTATCGCTGCCTAAAACCAGTACTTTGCTTTTGTAGTTACTCCGAGATTTTTTATGCATTATTATCAATTAGAGGGCTTTACTTTTTGATGTCGGGTGCAAATAATTTGGCAACACTCTGGTTTGCTTTATCTAGACGTGCAAGGACAAATTGGGTGCCTAACGTAGGGTATGTTAGTTTCCAAACAATGCATCGAGCATATGATGTTGTAACTCTTTAGAGGCGTCCATCTTATTAAGCTTAAGGTAACTAGTTGCAGATGTATCCGGTGTTCAAACTATGTGAAAATTATATACGTGAATTAGCTTCTTTATAAAGCTTGTTTTTTTTTAAATACATTTCTAGCAATTATTTGTTGCCTCTTCGTCTACCTTGTAAGTTGTGGTGCTTTATGAACAGTTCCAAGGTTTGACCACCTCATATTCTGATGCAATGTAACAGGGTAATGCATCACCGTCTTTTATTAATCTCAAGCAGCTCAATTGCTGAAAATCCATCTACAAGCCTGCTTATATGCATCATTCGATCAGATGACAGATGCATTACTGGGACATATGTTGTAACCTAGTGTTAGCATCTTTTTATTGAAGTAAGCCACATCTTTACTCCTACAAATTGATTATTGTTTATACTAGAAATTAAGTTAATGCATCGACTTTCTACATATTTATCTTACATGTCTATTTGTACAAATGTAGAACTTGGACTTTTGAAAGGCTGGCATCCTCTGGAGTCTGGTGTAACTATTAATCCTTCTAAGTGTTTAAAGGTGATGCCAAGTAAAGCATATGGTGTGAGTAGCGGAAGAAATAATCTCATGAACATACACCAGTTTGATTTTTTCTGATGGAAACACCTCATATCCTTCGGAAATGATGTTGAAAAGAAGTGATGAATATGTGTATTAAGATATGTCCTCGACTTACAGAGCAATATAGTCGAATATAAAGGTATAAATGTGACGGTGACACTAATAAACTTCGTAGGATCAGAGGTAGTAAACGAATGGGATGTCGGTCTCATAGATGCCAAAAACAGGGCAAATGGTACGCGCTACAGAAGTAATGACGAATATGTTTGATGTTACCATGCCTGAAACTATATCATAAGAACATAAGCTGAAGGTCATCTAACAAGTAATACATTTTATAGTATTCTAACTAATATGATGCACATTTTGTTCGTAAATTGATGCAATTTGTTATATCAAAAGGATTGTACAGATTTATTCTCAGATTTAGAAGTCCCATCATTTTCATACATAGTCCATCTTGTGAATGATACTTCTTTCTATGGCTTATAAGAATCATTTACAACCTTTAGTTGTTTACTTGTTGATTAAAAAGTAGCTGCAATCTGTAATCTGATCGTTAGTCATTATTGAGAGGCTAATTTTTTTTCCCAAAAGAACAGAGATCTTTGTTAATTACTATGTGGATGTGAAGCAAAATGATCAGGAATTGTTAGAAAATAGCATTCCAAGTTTTTATCAAATATGCATGCTTACATTAGATAATAGGCCAGTTTCTCTATCACAATGTCAAGTGTAGCAGCAATTTTTTTTAAGGTTCTTGCTGAACAATCTCAATCATTAGATTTGGAATTTAGACTTTGTTATGGTATATCTTCTTTATAATTGATTGTGTGTGGTCATATAGATCGTTGATTCATATGACCATTTTAAGACCTGACCATTTGGTCTTTATATGTTATGAACCACTGATGCATATGTTTATTTACTTGTCGTTAAGTCTTTAAATAAAGTAAAAAAACTTATAAGTTAATAAAGTTATACCAAAAGCTAAGCTTATCAAGTGATTATTTTTTCCGAACAGATAATAATAAAGTACACTTGTTCAATGCTACATTAGTTATTGAAGAATGACATTTTCTTTAACATCTTTTAGGTTTTGTTTGCATGAGGGGATTTGACCATAATATTCGAGCACCTCGTCCTCTTATTGCCAGAATACACTTTCCATCTAGGAAGCTAGCAAGGAGAAGACCGACAAAAAAAGGAAGTTAAATGAGTCATTGTAGCTCATTCCAGATAAATATGGTAGGAGAAGCATGTCCAAAAAGCAGCAACAGACATATAGTTGGCACAAGACGGTGCTAGCTGTTCATAGCCACAATGCTATATCATATTTTATTTGTTGCGTTGTTCTAGATTGCTCGTATATTAGGAGTTTTTATGCAAGTGGGTGGTATACCTTTTTCAAGGATACCTATAAGCAAACTAGATAGAGCATTATAGCAATAATATTGAGATCAGATGAACCTTTTTTGTAAATAAGCTTTTTCATGTAAAGCACAGATGCGCCTTTCTGTATGGCACATATACACCTTCATTATCTGTTCAACAAAAAAAGATACACCTTCATTACAATTTATGATATATTACCCATCATGTTGTACATTTTTCTTACAAACTGATACTTTTTTTTATAATGCGATTAGAGTTAACTTTATGGACGAGGATAAAGAAATTGATGCACAACTTAATGAATTATCCCATTAGATCCTGAGTACTGGCTCGTATTGGAGATCGTGTTTCCAAAACTATTCCAGTTGCATGTACATATATCAAGAGAATCTCACTCAGTAACTTGAGTAGAACAAAGGTTCTATGCTTTTACTAGGGCTGAGGACGCCAGACTCAAAACCGACCCGAACCAGACCGAACAATTTCGGTCCGGTCCTCGGTCCTCGGTCTTGGGTTTTGGACCAATTTGGTCCTCGGTCTGGTCGGTCCGGTCCGCTCTTACCAAAATCTCGTCGAATAAGCCTGATAGGACCGGACCGAGTACCGAACCGAATCGAACCAACCCGGACCGGACCGTACCATTTTGTTCCTCGGTCCGGTCCGGTCTTGGCCGGTCCGGTCCGTTCTTGGCCGGTCCGGTCTGGTCCCGGACCGATGCTCAGCCCTAGCTTTGACTATATATCGATCTACTTACGGAATTTCCTATTTCAGCATCTTCCTATTTTTATGCATCATCTACTTTTTGAATTTTAGGTGAACTTCCTAGTGCTTATGCCATTTCCTCATCGTCTTCCTAAACATGATCTTCAGGATGCGTAAACAACCATTCCGTAGCAATGTTTCTCAATGCTTCATCTGCTCTTCTTGTAAAACCTATTTTCACAGATGCACTCAAGTACATATAAAATGACAGCAATAGAATGCCAATCCCCGGGTTTTATTTGTAAAGTCTCGTCAAACAAATGCACTAAAGTGCCACATGACATACATAATGATACATGAAGAACAAGTAACAAACAGTCAAACAACACCATTAGTGCCTTTTGAAAAAAGACAACACCATTAGTAAAATGGTCATTCAAATGAAAATGCAACACTGAGAAACCCCTTTATTTAATATGAAATTTAAATTACAAAGATTGACAACAATTTCTGCTACAATTCAGGTGTGTTATGGATATCATAAAAGGCTTAACCAACCCGAAAGATACAAAAATGAAGCTTCACAAGGGAATTTCATACATTTTGACCAATATTCAGATTGTCTTTTAAATAAAGAGAGAGATAAGTGCAAGTGTGTTAATTAACCATCAAGGAGGAACAAGAATGACAACGATTACTCGCTCATATCCATGCTTACATCATACACGCGAAACTCCCTTACCCAAACTACCCTTCAGTTTCTTATTTGGTCTTGTTTCAACTGAGCTATTTCCGGCATTGCGTAAAAACAATATCGTCACCGTCTTCAACATCAACCTTCAAAGTCTGTTCTTTACAGGTGGAGGTTTTACATCAGAATATCAGTTTAGCACCTTTCTTTTTGCTGCGATCCAGATATACTTAACTTTTACTCCTCAAACAGATAAAGCGCTTCAAGCCTTACCAATTGCCACACTAAACCAAATCATATCAAGTCATGTGAGAACACTGATAAATAAATTTGAGTTAATCACGGTTTTGTAACCAGGTCATGCACATACGTAACAATAAAATATTAAGAATAAATAAACTACAACCACCACATGATGTTTCCCGAAAATAAGGGAGAATAATGTCCAACTTGATTTGTTAGGTTGCTACAATAACACGACAAAACAAGATAAGCACAACTGTGAAACAATGTAAGAACTAAGATGGTTTAAACAACCTACAAAAATAAAGACAGGGCCTGGAACACAAACTATAGTAAACATAATTCTAAGCCAAAAAGGGATTTGGATAGATATATATTACGGAGTACTAGTTACTACAAATATTGATAGCATCAGTTTTTGGTCCTAAAGGCTCAATCTAGTAATTTTGTCACATATAAACAATCTGCTTAGTATTACTTGAATGCAATAAAGACCAACGCCTTGCGGTTTAGTGTTGCCAATGGCATCAATCAAAAGTTTGGGCCATCAAGTTGAAACGTGGACGATAAAAGTGTATATGCATCTTACATTTTCCAATTTTGACTACGAGAAATACAAGACTCACACTTGGTAGCAGCTAAACCTGTATTTATTCATGTTTAAGATGGCCCAAACTTTTGATTGATGCCATTGGCAACACTAAGCCACAAAGCGTTGGTCTTTATTGCATTCAAGTAATACATTACCCGACCCACCAGATATGCCCATCTTAAGGAGAAGATAATAGCTTCCTAGGCTTACCATGGTAGATATTCGGTGACAATGGACGGTAGATATTCGGTCACAATAGACAGGTTTGGGGGTGAATACAACATCCATAAAGAGAAAAATATTTGGATGTCATAGTCATCTCATTATTGCAATCCATCAACATCAACCAGTGGTCGTCTTGGAGAGTATAGCTGAACATGAACCGATAACAGAACATATATTAATAAAATAATAAAGAACCAAAAAGACCATATAGAGAAAAGAGCGTATCAGGAGGACACACAGTAGCGAGAGAAAAACATACGCTCAATCACTAATCGATGTGTGGAGATGGAAGCTGGATGTTACATACACACATAAAATCTGTTTCTATAGATGGGGAAGTAAGACTCATTAATATCAATAAGTCCCATGATGGTTTTATTTATCTACCTCCTGGTAAGTGGGAGCCCCACCTAAATCCGGTGCTAGAAAGGGAAGTAAGAGGACACGCTGATTACTAGTCTCCAAAATCTCATGTAGTTGTGTGTAAAATCTTTAAAACAGATTAGTCTTTTAACTGATGTTACGTTTTTGCTTAGATATGATACTTATTCACAAATAATCAAACGGACTCCCTGACTACATAATAAAACGGATGCCCTGACTAAATAATCAAACGGATGCCCTAACTAAATAATCGGACAGATGCCGTGACTATAAATGAACGGATGCCCTGACTAGATAATCGAACGGATGCCCTAACTAAATAATCGAACAAATGCGCTGACTAAATAAATGAAAGGATGCCCCAACTATATAATCAAACGGATGCCCTGACTAAATTAACGAACGGATGCCCGGACTAAATAATCGAACAGATGCCCTGACTAAATAAATGAACAGATGCCCTGACTAAATAATCAAACGGATGCCCTGACTAAATAATCGAACAAATGCCCTGCCTAAATTAATGAACAGGTGCCCTGACTAAATAAATGAACGGATGCCCTGACTAAATAATCGAACGGATGCCCTGACTAAATAAACGAACGGATGCCCGGACTAAATAATCGAACAGATGCCATGACTAAATAAATGAACAGATGCCCTGACTAAACAATCGAACGGATGCCCTGACTAAATAATCGAACAAATTCCCTGCCTAAATAAATGAACAGGTGCCCTGACTAAATAAATGAACGGATGCCCTGACTAAATAATCGAACGCATGCCCTGACTAAATAATCGAACGGATGCCCTGACTAAATAATTGAACAGATGCCTTGAGTAAATAACCAAACGAATGCCTAACTTAAACAAGCAGGTGGCCTAACTAGTTAGTCAAACAGATGGCCTAACTATTAATCAAATAGATGCCATAACTTAATGGTTAGAATCTCAGATTAACTTCTAAAGTAAAGGTAGAGACCAAATACTATTTATTTACCTTCTTAGCTTGTGTCATACAATATAAAAAATCAAGAAAACAACCATAAATCTCATTCAGACATATCATCAAACACTTGGTGTGCAATTTTAATAAAAAAGATTAGACAATACCTAATGATAAATGGTGGTGTTCGTCGTATCGATGGTGGTAGATAACTGTGGACGATGGTGATGACATCGAATGGTGGTGGATGATGGGGAAAGGTGGTGATGATAAGAAACACATCTAATCGGTGATGACGGGGGTCTGTTATGGTCGGTATTCAACAAAGATGATTTGGGATGACGGGGAATAATAATGGTTGTCGTTGGTGGTCGTCGTCGGTGGTGGTGGTGGCTAGCGAGACAATGAGTCTGAGTCTGAGTCTGAGTCTGTGTGTTTGTTTTGATCGAATAACTATTTGACGGTTGTAAAATCTTAAGTTTGTAGTATTGTCAGATTTAGCCCCTCCGTTTTTTTTACTAATTTTCACTTCCTACCCTCCAGTTTGAGATGTTACAAAAGATGTCTTATAGTTTGTTTTCTAAGTTTTTCACGAAAAAGAGGTTTTCTCTAGATCCCACCCCTATATATATATATATATCTATATATATATATATATATATATATATATATATATATATATATATATATATATATATATATATATATATATATATATATATATATATATATATATATATATATATATATATATATATATATATATATATATATATATATATATATATATATATATATATATATATATATATATATATATATATATATATATATATATATATATATATATATATATATATATATATATAGAGAGAGAGAGAGAGAGAGAGTTGGGGTAAAATAAAAAGAATTTTATAATAAAAAGGGTAGGAAGGAACCACAAGATGCCACCTGTCCCTCCAACCCCGTCCCTTAATTTATAACCACAAGGGTATTTTCGTCATTTTGCATGTACCTTATATAAACTAATTTTCAGCCTTTTCTTCTCATTCAGAATCTTCATATCAATCGTTCTCTCTCTTCACCCTTCTTCTCTCCCCCAAATCCACTTTCACTACTATCTTTCATACTATAACTTTAGATCCAGATTCACCATCTTTCCCACCTACAACGGTTTTATTTTGTATCCCCAATTCAATGATTATCATTGTTCTTATAAATAAACCTGATCATTATCACAACCTACCTTCACCATTATCCACAACCATTCACCAATTGTATATGTCATTAGATTCATCATTCGTAAGTGAAAGTAAGCTTGTTTTGCTTTTTACTAATATTGTCATTCGTCATTTGTCATTTTGATTTTATTATTTCTTTGTCGTTATTGATCTAAACATGTTATATTTGGTGTTTAATTCAAATTACATCAGGTTTCTTCATGAATCGAAGAAAAAAACTAATATAAAATGTGTTTTGAAAAGTTGCACACAAGGTGTTTGTTAGATTGTCTATGTGAGATTTTATAACTTTAATGCACTAATTTTTGCACGATGATGCATCAAATATCATGCTTTAATTGTTTGGTCATTTCTTTACTGAAAAGAATGCTTGTATGTGTAGTTGTAAATATGATGCAACGGTTATGAGTTGTTGATAAAGTAGTTATTATTTATGACAAACATAAATCTAATAACTTTTTTGGAATGATGCCTTTTAAGATTTTATAACTTCAATGCAGTAATTAGTTGATTTAAAATGATGATTCAGTATGTTCTTAAGAAAAAAAACTAGATGAAAAAACTGTATATGAATCGTACACGCCATGTGTTTGATAAAATTCCTACATGAGAATTTATAACTGTGGTGAGTTTATTTGTTACTACGATGCACTAGAGTCTTACTAAAGCACTCTACAGAATTCTAAAGTAGGTTTGTATGAAGTTACTAAGTTTATATATAGACATATCACCCTTTGGTAGCTAAAAGAGATATTATAATTGTAATGCAGTAGAATATAAGACCCTAATGCAAGACAACATAATACTAAAATGCATTAGAATATTAATAAAGTATATTTCAGTAGAATATAAATTTAATATAGTAAATAATAACTATAATGCAATAGATATAAGACTATAATGTATTAGAATAAAAAGAGAAGTAAATATATCAAGTACACCATAGTGTTTAATATATCACATTTTGTTTTATTCTTTATGTTGAATTTTGTAACTATGAGATGATGCTTAAATGTAGCTGTAATAGGTATGATAGTGTGGGATTTTACCTCACCACACATTCTACGTTCTAAGGATGACTAATGTAAGGGACTTTTTGCGAAAATGTCTCAACTATACTTTATAATATTAATGGACTAGTGTTTATATCGATTATTATACATGTGATAAACATATTACTTGCTACATCTCTTTTTATTCTCTACTACATCATAGCTTAAATATATTTTATTACTTTCTTACGACATCACAATCTATAATAACTGTAACGTAGTAGAATATATGCAGTAATGCATTCTAATATTAGTAATTGTAATGATGTAGTGATATCGATATGATTGTGATGGACTTGTAAATAAAACTATAATTTAGTAAGTGTCTAAGTTGTCAAACTGTTCTTACTTATGTATCAGATTGATTGTATTTTAATATGTATAATTTGGTTTACTTTTGAATTGCTTTTAGTACTTTTCCATTGTTATGCAGTAAATATAAAACTATGATGCAGTAGGTTTAACGTGTCAAACTGTTTTTACTTAGGGAATCAATTTAGCACTTTAAGGTTCAATTTGACTTTTATAGGATTGATGATGTAGATACAAGCTTCTGATTTAATAGAAATGATATTGCACTTTAACTCCTGAATTTTTAATAGATTTATGCAGTAGAGATAATAGTTTGATGATATAGTATAAAGGTTTTTTATATTATTTATTTTAATCACATAAAATGTTCTATAGTATTGATGCAATAGAGTCAAGACTGTGATGTACTAGATGAGTGGGAAACTATTCATTATTTTGATGCTTGGCGTCAAAGAGCCTCATAAAGTTACACCAGGTTAGAGTACTATTAATGAGTTGGATGCTTTTCAAGGCTTAATCCAAGAATTGAAGTAACTGCTGAAGAACTATCGAAGTGAAGGGCTTCTTTCGTACATGGGAAGAAAGGATATCACAATTCTAGAACTTGTACACACCTGCATCAAAGAAAGCAAAGAAAAAATATCTGCGATTGAGACTTGATTTAGAGACACACTGAAAATATAGTCTGTTCCACTTTTGTTTTGTCATTTTTACAAAAAAAATAATGCATTTGTTTTAAAGAAGAAAATTATATGTTACAGCTTCAATATAAATCTATCTAAGTTATAGTATCTATTTTGAATTGAATACTTTTTAGTACATCACAGTGTTAAATTAACTGCATCCGTTTCTTTTTACAATGTGATGCAATACACTTTTTAACCGAGGTGTATTAGCTTTTTAACTATAATGCAATATAAAAATACATTGTGATGTTGTATTTTACAATTGATATGTACTAATTTTTGTCTGTAATCCACTCAAATTGGAACATTAAATCAGATGTACTAACTTTTAGGTGACTGATGCACAACCGTTTTTTTTAAAGATGTACTAGCTTTTTATTTGTAATGCATTAACAAAACACATTTTGACGCAGTAACTTTGTTAAGTAATATGGACTGCCTTTTTAACTACACCCACATATAAAATACATTGTGATGCAGTAACATTTTAACTGAGATGTACTAAAGAAAGACTGATAATCAAAATGAAAAATACATAGGTTTCCAACAAACATTAATTAAAAGTAACAACACTTATAAAACATTCATCATTCAGTTAACTACAATAGATAGAAGACGTTAAACATCCAAAAGAAAATAATTTTCAAATATGTTTGATCATTCAATTAACTTCAATACATTGTTGATGAACTTCTGATGCAAATCTTGATCCACTTTGACAACATTATCTTCAAGAATGTTGGAACTCTTTGTTTTCAACTTTGAATATGCTTATGCTTCTTTCAATACCTTTGCACTCTCGTCGTTACAGCTTACAAGTATTTTCTTTGCTAAAACTCCGCACACATCGTATACAATTGAGTTTTCAGCCCTCACTCTTCCTTCATTACTTCTTAAAAAAACACATCACGATCTACATATGTTTCCATGTGTCTCATTAGAAATACTCATAGTCAACAACGTTATAGAGTTTCTTCATTTGAACTTCACTTGCTTACAATCGATTTTTCTAAAATCAAATGATTTGAGTGGTTATTTATTTCGTGGTAGTCATTGAAAGATTTCATCTGTAAAATAAAGTTTTTATAAAATCATTAATGTACTAGTTTTAACACTATGATGTAGTAGAAATAAGTGTTGTCTATTTCTTATACATCACTATGACTTTCATGTTTTACTGCATTTTAGTTTTATATTCTACCACATTACAGTTATCTTATACCATGATGTAGTATAAATAACAGTAATGGAGTATAAATACCAAAATATCCAAATCTATTCATGCAGTAAAATTTAATGTGGCATGCAATAGCGTATAACTATAATGCAGTATAAATAAACTATAATGCTGTAAACACATTATAAATAGATTACGAATGTTTTCTACTACAATACAGTTATATTCTATTAATTTCTATTTCCTAGTACATTACAAATAGAATAAGACACATACTTCGATTTTTGAACAAATGGCAAACCGCATTTAGCCTAATTCATACCTATGAACTTCAACATATATCCCACTGCATCTTAGTTCACTTTCTACAACATTATGCCCATAATCAACCAAAAACAATCATTTTTCGCAAAACAAGAAAATAAAACCAGAATTAAACTAACTTATGCTTATGAACACCACAAATAACCTATTGCATTTCAGTTTATTGTTAGCGCATCACACACATAATGAGACACATAACACAACATACACTTATTCTAATGCATCCTTAAACATGGCAACTCAACACCTACTGCATTATAGTGTAAATTCAAATGCACCAATATATATCCAACTATACAAACACATTTACGCATATAAACAACATACGACTACATGAATTTTTTCTTATACATAATAACTAAACGCCTACTGCATCACAATTAAAATTCAAATGCATCGCAATTATAAGGTCTAGTTGAGACATTTGTTCGAACATAGTGTATGCAGCTTTGCTAAACATGTTTTATATATACTTTTCTTACATTTTGTATGCAATTCGAGTGCAACACACATAAAACCAGACATACAAACACGAATTCTAACAAATTGACAAAGCTACAATTTTAGGAAATCAATAATAACAAATCAATGAAACAACAAAAATTATCATTCATATAAAAAATTATGATGCACTTACAGATTCATGTAGTAACAGATCTATTCACTCATATCGTTGTGGTAAAAGATCGATGTGGTTGCATTCACATATCGATGTATTAAATAATCGAAATTGTAACCATCATTGATGCAGCAGGTTGCGTCGTTCTTGGTGGATAATCATAGATAACTTGAGATCTTATAATAAAAGAATTAAGGATCGTGTGTGATGATTTGTGAATTTTTAGAGAGAGAAAGTGTGAAATAATATAGAGAGGAAGATGAGATCTAGTTCCACTATGTGATGGTAAGGTGTATATGTGTAAAATACACTATAACGATTTTTCCCCTGAAGTTTTCATTATTAACGAAAATGCCACCGCCCCTTTTTATCTTGTCAAATCTGATCCAATAGTTGAGATCTTCTCCTATCCTTTTTATTATAACATCTTTTTTATTATAACCCTATCCTATATATATATATATATATATATATATATATATATATATATATATATATATATATATATATATATATATATATATATTTAATGGGTAGTAATAAAAGATAATAAAAGCTCTTCCATTAAAAATATTTCCAAAAACAAAAAAGTTACAACATTACATGTACTAAATGCAAGTTTTAATTTCCAAAATATTACTATTTTTGTCTCATACTTAAAAATTGCATTTAGTACATGTAATGTTGTAACTTTTTTGTTTTTGGACATATTTTTAATGGAAGAGCTTTTATTATCTTTTATTACTACCCATTATATATATATATATATATATATATATATATATATATATATATATATATATATATATATAATGGGTAGTAATAAAAGATAATAAAAGATCTTCCATTAAAAATATGTCCAAAAACAAAAAAGTTACAACATTACATGTACTAAATGCAAGTTTTAATTTCCAAAATATTACTATTTTTGTCTCATACTTATTATAAAAAATTAAATATAGGTAATTAATGCTTGTCTTTTATTTATAATAGTGTAATACTATTTCCATCTTAAAATTATTGTGTAAAACTAGAAGCGTACCTGCGCGTTGCGGCTGCGGCTACCCTAAAACTAAAGATATGCAAGTGCGATGTTGTATACTTGTATTTATTAATAATGACGATAACTTTAAGTTGGGATAACTTTGAGTAATTATAAACCATTTCATATGGAAATAGTATTACGGGATTGTGATTGATGGTGAAAGATATTTGTAAATGTGTGTAACATTCGTCGTAATATTATATACATTTGTCGTAATATTATACAATGAAACATATAAATATAAAAATTCTTCTTAATTTATATGTTTACACATTTTCATACATTATAATGACCTTAAAATCTTCCTAGTTTGATGTGTACGATTTAATCGAATTAGCAAAATGATAAGTATTTCACTAAATTTGTACTAAAATGGATGCATAGACGATATGTCTATAAAAATGCAAATTTATGAAAAATAAATTGAGAGGTTCAAACAAACATAGAAATTTGATATTAAACTTACATTAGTTAACAATATAAATAATTGTATCTAAATATTATAATTTATAGCAACAATAATTTGTACATGTTGCATATTAATTTGTATTAATTTTATCATTTAATGTTTACTGCCCACCAATTAATATAAAAATAGATTTATGAACTTTTTGTGTTGTAAAGGTTTGTAGCAAAACCTTGTAACGTTGTATTATTTAAAATTTTAGAGAGAGAATACAATCTCTTTTATAAGTAGTATATAAAATACATAGTTTAAGGAAAATGTATTAATTATTGATTTGAATTATATACAAAAGCAAAAAGAAGACAGTTTTACCCTTTTGTAATTAATTAGTGTTCCTTTTATTTTTCTAATTATCAGTTTGTTCTAAGAGTAATATAGTAAACTTAAACAAACTCAACTACTATTACTTTTAGAAGTGATGATTGATTGAGGATGTAAGTGTGATTCGTAGTAACATACACGCAATATATTGTGTTCTTTTCCTTCTATAAATACTAAATTATTATTTTTTAAGAGTAAATTACTTAAATATATTTTTCTTTTTTTTAAGTTGCCTAATATCAGTTTGATTCTTTTACAGAGAGAACTGATTGGGACACTTTGGTTTTTTATTTGTGCATTCATATGTATAATTTGGTGAAACAGTATATGATAATTATATAACTGTGTGATGCATAATTTGAAATGTAAAAATAATGTGTGTGTGCAAATCATTAGCCTATTACAAACAAACTATAAATTATACATGTGAAATTTTGATAAATCACAAAGACCAAAATACCAAATTTGTTATAAGTCAAAACTACAAAGATATTATACGTTTAAAAAAATAGAGAAACAAGAAACAAAGCAAATAGGTAATTTATGTAATTTTAATCTTATTATTTAGTGGGATCTTATTATTATTATTTATGATGTGTTGGGATTTTTTTGTGTTTTTAAGATATATAGTAACTAGTTTTAATGTCTGTGCACGCACGGGACTTGAATATAAAGAATTAATTAAGTAACAATTTTGTTCTTGCGATTATATGTATATTATATATTTTTTAAAAACATCTAATTTTATATGTTTGATTATATTGTGCACCGTGTAAATTAATATAAACTCACCTCAATTTTTATTTTTTGAATTTCATACTTTTTTACTTTCGATATTTTTATTCTAAATAGTTATATCTTACTTATCAATCAACAAATCATTTACATTAACATTACACGTACACGATTAATAAATTAATGATTTTGTAATGCTTAATATTATTGTATAAAACAATATTAAATTTTAAATACTCAAATAGTTACGATGCTCATGAACCTACAAGTTTTACATGATTTTTCTATATGTCATCTTATTTGATATTTTGTATAAATGTTTGTTGCACAAAGAATTTGAATTTGTTTAACTAAAATGTTAGTTATTATTTTCTTGATATTGTGTGTTTAGTAACACATAACAACCTTGAAAAATATATGTTGTTAAAATATGTAAAATCGCGTCTATTTATTTGCATCTCACACCAATGTCTGAGGTTCTGCATTCATTTTAATTTTTATATAATTTTAATAATAATTTACGCAGATTACATTGCTTGACTTTGTTAAGTGTAAAAATAGAAATATATAATAATTTATGTTTTTATTAGAATATTTACAATCATGTGATTTGTTGATTTTTTTAATATAACATATATGTTGTATTTTTAAAATATAAAGTCCAGAGGATATAAAGTTTAAAAGGGTATTTTGTTTATTTTTACAAACATACAAAAAAATATGAAAAAATATAAGTTTACTCTTAAACCCATCTAATGTATTTAAAATTTAACCAATAAATTTTTATCTAACCCCTCATCTTTTTTAAGTTTTTATTTTCACAAATTTAACACATATATCTTTGTACGTTTTCATCAAATTCCTCCACCAAAATTTCCAATTTTGACTAAATTGAATTCTATTTTGACTTTTTTCTACCAATCATAGAGCTTGATTTTGCTTATGTGTCAAAATCAAACCATTTGATTGGTCCAATTATTTTTTATACAGCCTCCACTTTTACCCAAATTCTTAAAAATCTTATTCTTTTTTATATAAAAGATTAGTTTTAGTTTCTTACGGTTAGTTTTTTTTATTGAAATTGAAACTGTCTTTGTTGTGGTAGAACTCATGGTGCGTGTGGTTTGTAGCTAGTAATCATGATGGAAGTGGTTTAGTCGGCCAATTAGTCAAAAATCACGGTTACCAAAAAAAATAAAAAAAAATAATGGAAGTGGTTTTCATTAAAAGGTGGTATGAGATTGAAGATATTTATTTCAATGATTTTGTTTGGCATACAATTTCATATATGAGTAATATATGAAAATAGGTCTTATTTTTGTTTCTTTATACTCGAATGCAATATTAGCAAATTAGCAATCGGTTAGAGACTAAAACAAAATTATGTAATAATATATTTTATGAAAGACAGAAAATGAATAGCGATGCCAGATGAAATATCGTACGCAATAATATACATTACTCTACAATTTACTTGTAGCAATTGTAGTTAGCGACAAAACACAAAACTGTTAGTATTAATATAAATTAGTTTAAGTCACAAAATTATATAAAATAAGTAAAAGACATGGACCCGCGTGTGATTTATTACGAAACCACAAGCCTAATTGTCATTGTATGATTCTATGAATATCGAATTTATTTTTTGATTCCAACTCACAAACCAAACAATGATAATGAACTTTCTTATTACCTTACCTTTTTCACCTCACTTTTCATACCACTCAGTCCTTGGTCAGATACAACACATCCAGAAATTACGATCTTTCTTTCCAAGGTTTATTCACCATTTTTAGACGAAAAACATCAAGAACACGTGGCGAATTTGGATTTAATAATGGTTAATTATAAATTTTAGTATTTGATTCTCGGGTTGCTTGTGACACTTGTGTAATCCGTTGATCAATAAAAGCTTTGTATGCATGTGACTTATCCGTTATATACTATTGTAATCATGAACTCATTTGCCATGTTAGGCTAGTTTCCTTTTGATTACTTAGATATATTAATGTTAAAGAATAGCGTGTGGTTATGCTTTAATGACTTTTAATTTATTGTTTATTTAGAAAAATCATTGTGTCATAAGTCTTACAATGTTTTCTTATCAACTTTGATCTTATGTACTTATTTGTATTATCCGATTTTGAAAATATGTCTGCATTTTTAACCTTTCATTGAAGGGATCTGCTTATGAAAATTGGTAATCAACTAACTATAAGTATTGTGTTAATTATGTGAGAAATATTAATTATAGAACATAAGTTTGAATTAAAAATGGTTTAACTTAATGTACAATTTCAGAAAAAATGATTTTGACGAGAATCGCCATTTTTATGAATTGCTGTCAAGAACAGGTTCTTGTGAATTTATCCAAACTGAGATCATAGTCACATGCCAAGTTATTGAAGCATATAAGCTATCCAAGTAATCATATTTGTCTTATTATTAAATTTTCCTAAAACCTAATATATGGTATTTGCATAGAAATTTCCTTGTTTCAATATATATTTTATGATCTCAAGAACAAACGCAAGTCCGTGTGAAGATGGCCTAGTCTTATATAAAGTTATATTACAAATGAGTATTATCTTTAACCTATGCGTTTTGGTTAAAATTAGTAAAACTTGTCATTATTAAACTAAAGTTTTCGAAACACATCAATCATATATCAAGAAAATATAAACACAACATAAATCAACTAAGAAGGCACGCATGTTGAAAACGAACACAATTTTTCATTTGAATCCATAAACTTTATAACAATAAACACTTTTCAAACCAAGACAAATCTATTGAAGTGTTGGTGGTTGGACGAAAGGATATTATGCAACCCTTTTAGGGTTCAGAGAATTGTGTTTACCATATGCACAATCTTTTGGGTTCACAAGATTAGGAATATGTTCACAATTTGGACCACTTGGTACAAGTCTTGTAGGATGCATGCTAGATGAAGATATAACAACCCTTTTAGGGTTTTCAGAATTGTGTTGGCCGTATGGACAATCTTTTGGGTTCACAAGATTAGGATTGTGCTGACAATCTGGACCACTTGGAACTTCTCTCACAGGATTTTTGCTAAACGAATTTTTTGGGTACCCTAATTTACGTAAGAGAAGTTGCTTTGAATCACCATTGGAAACAACTTGATTTGCATCCGAAGTTACACAAAACAAAAAAGCGATCATGAAAATAGGCAACAAACCTTTCATGGTGATAATACATGCCATTAGTGGTTGGGTTTGTTTATATTCTTTGTTGTTTTGAATATTTATCTTGTAAATATTGTATGGTTATAGCTCATATATATATAAATAAAATGGGTAGTAATGAAAGATAATAAAAGCTCTTCCATAAAAAATGTTCCAAAAAACAAAAAGTTACAACATTAAATGTATTAAATGCAAGTTTTAATTTCTAAAATAATACTGTACTATTTTTTGTCTCATTATTATTATAAAAAATTAAATATAGGTAATTAATGTTTGTCTTTTATTTATTATAGTGTAATACTACCTCGGTCTCAAAATTATTGTGTAAAACTAGTAGAGTACCCGCTAGTTGCGGCTGCGGCTACCCTGAAACTAAAGATCTGCAAGTGCGATGTTTTATTCTTATATTTATTAATAATGACGATAACTTTAAGTTGGGATAAATTTGAGCAATAATAAACAATTTCATATAGAAATAGTATTACGGGATTGTGATTGATGGTGAAAGGTATTTGTAAATCTATGTAACATTCGTTACAATATTATATACATTCTTTGCAATATTATATACTGTAACATATAAAAATAAAAAATCTTCTTAATTACATGTTTACACATTTTCATACATCATAATGACCTTAAAATCTTCCTACTTTGATGTGTATGATTTAATCGAATTATTAGCAAAATGATCAGTATTTCACTAAATTTGTATTAAAATGCATACATAGATGATATGTTTTCAAAATTGCAAATTTATGAAAAATAAATTGTGAGATTCAAACAAACATAAAAATTTGATATTAAACTTACATTAGTAAACAATATAAACAATTGTATCTAAAATTATAATTTATAGCAATAATTATTCGTACATGTTGCATATTAATTTATATTAATTTTGTCATTTAATGTTTACTGCCCACCAATTAATATAAAAATAAATTTATGAAATTTTTGTGTTGTAAAGGTTTGTAGCAAAATCTTGTAACATTGTACTACTTAAAATTTTAGAGAGAGAGTACAATCTCTTTTATAAGTAGTACCTAAAATACACAGTTTAAGAAAAATGTATTGATTATTGATTTTAATTATACAAAATCACAAAGAAAACAAGTTTACCCTTTTATAATTAATTAGTTTTCCTTTTATTTTTGTAATTATGAATTTGGTCTAAGAGTAATATAGTAAACTTAAACAAACTCAACTATTATTTTTAGAAGTGTAAAATAATTTTGAGACAGATGGAAAAGAAAATATGAACACTAATTTTGGGCCGAATGTAGCAGTAAATAGTTAATTAAATTTTCTCACTAAAATATTAGACATTATCATTTTTATCAATTAATTACTAATTAATTGATTAATCGAATTAGGGTTTGAGGATACTAAATAAATAATTAAAAAATAAATAAAATAAGGTTTGATGATTTGGGGATTTGAGTTCGATGGAAGAAAGAGAGGAAATGAAAAAAAGGTGTGTTTGGGTTTGGGTTTCGTTTTTGTGATTATTGATTGAGGATTTAAGTGTGATTCGTAGTAACAAACACGTAATATATTGTGTTTTTTCCTTCTATAAATCCTGAATTATTATTATTTTTAGAGTAAATTACTTAAATAGATTTTTTTAAGCTCCCTATTATGAGTTTGATTCTTTTACAAAGAGAACTGACTGGGACACTTTGGTTTTTTATTTGCACATTCATATGTATAATCTGGTGAAACAATATATGATAATTATATAACTCTGTGATGCATAATTTGAAATGTACAAATAATAGGTGTGTGCAAATCATTAGCCTATTACAAACAAACTATAAATTATACATGTGAAATTTAATAAATCACAAAGACCAAAATACCAAATTTGTTATAGTCAAAACTACAAAGACATTATCCGTTTAAAAAAACAGAGAAACAAGAAACAAAGCACGGAGGTAATTAACACTCGGCTTTTGGCTAAGTATAAAATATTGTTGTCCCAAGTCTTTTCGGATTGATTACCGGTTAAGAGTGCGACTCAATCGTCTTTTGGTTAACAAGAGAATGGTTTGGTTTTGTTTATCTAATTTTAATTAATAGCAAATAAGTAAGTGTCGTCGAGTAAAGTAGAAGTTTTAAAGATTAAACTAAATAACTACTTTCAAAAATAAATGACGGGAAATTAAACTAATTAAACGTAAAAATGAAAACTTTAAAATTAAACACTTTTTAAAAAGAAACTAAGAAAGGACTAGTTAAAATAAAGTGTACGAAAAATAAAACAAATAAATGAAAACGAAACTTGAAGAAATTGGCGAGAAAAATAAGTTTAAAAATTAAATCAGATAAAAACTTAATAGTTTCGCAATTATAGAAAAGTTGCAATAATTTCGTAATAAGAGGAACAATTCCGCAATTCCTAAAACACAATTTGGCAATACAGAACCATGATTTCGCAATTCCAATTAAATTCAAATTCGCAATGCTCAAAAACAAAAGAATTCGCAACTTCAGGACAAGATTTCGCAATTCATAGGAGTTCAATTTCGCAATACCAGAAAAAAACAAAGAATTCGCAACTTCAGGACAAGATTTCGCAATTACTTAAAAAGTTCAATTTTGCAATCAGAAGAAAGAACAAATTCGCAATCAGAAGGATGATTCAATTTCGCAACTTTAACTAAGTTCAATTTCGCAATTCTTTTAAGAATTGCAAAATCGAATCAGATGTTCCTAAAAACTAGGATCTCGGACAAAGACGATTTTAGGCAACTTTTTGACAACTTTTCAAGGACAATAAGCTAAGAAAAACTCCAATAAGCTACCAATAAGCTAGGGAGAAGATCAAAACTTATAAAAACATTAACTTTAAGCCACGAAACATCAAAAAGACATGAACTTTATGCAAAAACTTAATAAAAAGATGATGAAAACAAGATTGTGATTAACAATAAAGATTAATAAGATGAAGATTAAGACAAGATGAAGATTAATAAGATTAATACAAGATTAATAAGATAAAAACAAGAAAGATAAAAGATGAAGTTTTCTAGTTAGAGAAAGTTAAGCTTTCTCTCTCTAGAATTTAAACTACAAAAAATGAAAGAAAAAATAAAGACTAACTCCCTCCTAATGTGTATTAGGAGGGTATTTATAGGGAAGGTGGAAGGAGTGCATGTGTTGCATCTTCTTTCTTTCTTTCTTCACATCTTCTCTACTCGACTTTAATTCTTCGTCTTTTCTCGATGTCGTCTCGGGATTTGAACTTGTCTTTTAATTTTCTTCTTCTATTAGACTTAAGTTCTTCGACTTCATTAAACTTCTGTCTTTAGAATTTTTCTTCGATAAATCTTCAGAATAGGTCTTGGACTTCCGTTCTTTTTGTACTCTTGATCTTTTGACTTCGTCTTTTCCCATTTTCTTCGATAAAAGCCCGTGAAAGCCCGTGTTTCTTCCTTTTTCACATTTTGGTCTTAAAACACAATAAAAACACAAACCACGCATAATTCAGACTTTTACGACATAAATAGCACGTTTTGGTCTTGTTATTATAGGAAATAAGTGGTAAAAGGATAAGTGTTTTCACACTTATTAAATCCCCTACACTTGACCATTGCAATGCCCTCATGCAATGCATTAATTAAAGCACGGTTTACATTTTCCATCATAAATAACCCACCTTGGCCTTTATTAAGTACTAAACATAAAAAGGTAAAAAACAAGTAAAGAAATTAAAAACTTACATTGGGTTTTGGCAGTCATGAACGTTTATCATCCTCAAGTTTCACGTTCCCCATACCAAGCTTAAAAACGAGATCATTGTTATTATAAGTTAGCAAACTAACACGAACTCATGTGGGCCAATTATTTACTTAGACTCCCTTATTCCTAGGTGTATCTCTTATATTTTATTTTTGTCTTGAATGATCACGAGGATGCATTGTTTGACTTATTTTGATAGTTATTTAGGCCGAAAATAAAGTGAATGATTTAATCAATAGTTAGCTAAAGGACCAAATCTTTTAAAACTGCTTCTCGGGACCTCATAAAGTTCATATCTTGGCATAACTCGCTTCACGATTTGAGATCTTTCTCGGACCGCTATTTGGCAGCGACTTCATACTTCGAATCTTGAGAGACGTTCAGGAAATAATGGCCTTCTCTTCATAATATGAATTTCTTCACTTGAAGTTTTGAGAGATTCTTCATCTTTGGACCACGACTTCTTCATTTTTTCTCCAATCTTTATTTTGGACTTTGATATACAACGATCCGCCTCCTTTAGGACTTGGATCTATTTATCCTCATACCTTGTTAGGGTCTTTTTGGATAGACTTCTCCTTGATCTTTAGGGGAGTATTTGCTTTTCGTCGTGTGTCTCGATCCTTCATATTGATTTTCGATAAATGATTCTTCACATCACTTTTGGATCTTTAGCAACAAAATGTAGCCCTCATGCCTTGTTAGGGCCTTTTCGGACTCGCCAATCTTCGCATCCCGCTTCAATAAGTTATGCCTTGGCTATGAACTCTAATCCATACCGAGCAACTTTTAAACGATCTGGGGCTAGATGCTAAGTAACCTTTTAAATCGTACAACCTTATTTATTGCAGATAAATTTATTAACAAGCGAAGGGAGAATAGGCTTATAATTAACTCACATAAATTCATGAAAGAATACCGAACTTATAATTGACTCTATCATCTCTCGTTCTCCACAGTTTAAAATCTCAAGGAATGAGACTCGTGGATGCTTAGCCAATTAAATCAAAGTTTTGGGTTTTCGAGTCGCCTATAGGATCTTGCAAATTCTTGGACTTTTTCAAGTTTAGAAATCGCATTTTAAAGTTCCCTTGATAAACAACTCTCTAGGATCAATTATAGGAACTTGCGAAAAGTTCTTGTTCTTAACCCGTGAGAGTTAAGACTTTCGCGCTTTATAGCTCCCTATATAAAAGCCTAGCAAAACTTGACTTAAACACGTTAAGGATACTAGCTAGAGTAAACTTAGATAAGTAGACTCGGGTTGAGTCAAATTGTTCACGACTAAGAAAAATCTAAAACCACTTTATTGAAGAATTATTCTAGCAATGGAAAGAAAATAATCATAACAAAGGCAAATACAACTATACAACTAGGCCAAAATAGATTAAAATTTTTGAAAAATGTCGAAAAATCAAATTTTCCGGTTAAAATGAGGGCAAGTTCATGGAAAAGACCACTTACTTCGATAGAAGTCCCCCCTACACTTGAGATAAACATTGTCCTCAATGTTTAAGCATGTGGGAGTAAACTCCCCTACACTCATGCACTTTGTTTAAATCTTGTTAAGGAAAGGACAACTAAAGTGAATTCAATGTGAACATATATAAAATATGAAATATTGAATCACAAGAGTTTAGGATAGAACTGGGAAGATGGGAACACGGTATCACGGTTCGTCAAAAGTCATCAAGATGCTCTTTGAAGCTTGAATCCCTGCACAAGATAAGAAACAAGACAACAAACGCATATGGGGCTCCCCCTACACTTATTATGAAAGCAGTAAAGGATAGATCACGGGTTGCCTCCCGAGAAGCACTTGTTTTTGTTCACCGAGTCACGAGCCTGACTCGACCCAAAGTTAGTTCATGGGAAACGTGGTGAGGGATGGAATCATCTCATGAGAGATGTCCTCACCAAAGTACAGCTTCAGACGCTGGCCATTCACCTTGAAGTTGGGCCCATTTGGTTGAGAAAGCTCAATGGTCCCATATGGAAAGACTTTGGCGACGGTGAATGGACCAGACCAGCGGCTCTTCAACTTGCCAGAGAAGATCTTCAACCGAGAGTTAAAAAGTAAGACTTGATCACCAACGTGGAATTCTCGGTTCTTGATTTTTGCGTCATGAATGATCTTGGTCTTCTCCTTGTAGATCAGCGAGTTCTCATAAGCTTCATTCCTTAGTTCGTTGAGCTCGTTGAGTTGAATCTTGCGATGACCACCGACTTTGTTGATGTCGAAGTTAGCCCACTTCAAGGCCCAGTGCGCCTTATGTTCCAGCTCGATTGGAAGGTGGCATTCTTTTCCGTACACAAGACGATAAGGTGTACAACCGACCGGGGTCTTGTAAGCAGTACGGAAAGCCCACAGAGCACCATCTAACTTATCGGCCCATGCGGCGCGATGCTCTCCCACAATACGCTCCAAAATTCGCTTCAATCCACGGTTGGATATCTCGGCTTGCCCATTGGTTTGGGGATGATAGGCGGTGGAAAGACGGTGATTGACACCATACTTAGCCATGACTCTTTCAAATTGATCGTTGCAAAAATGAGTCCCGCGGTCACTGATGATAGCACGAGGAACGCCAAATCGAGCGAAACGCTGCTTCAAAAAGTTCACAACCACCCTCGCATCGTTCGTAGGGAGAGCCTTGGCTTCAACCCATTTAGAAACGTAGTCGACGGCGACGAGGATGTACTTGTTCCCTTTGGAGGATGGAAATGGCCCCATAAAGTCGATGCCCCATACATCAAAGATTTCACATTCCTGTATGAAATTTTGAGGCATCTCATCCTTATGTGTGATCTTGCCTTGGAGTTGGCAAGCATCACAATGCTTAACCATTTCGTGGGCGTCACGATAAATGGTGGGCCAGTAGAATCCAGAATCAAACACTTTCTTAGCGGTGTAGTTGGGACCAAAGTGACCACCGGTGGGTCCTTTGTGGCAAGCTTCAAGAATTTGCAAAGCTGCCGGTCCGTCAACACATCGACGAATGATCAGATCAGCACATTATTTGAATAGAAAAGGGTCATCCCAAAAGTAAGTCTTAACATCATTCAAGAACTTCTTCTTTTGTTGGGATGTTAACCCTTTGATGAGAACACCACCCGCTAAGTAGTTTGCAATATCGGAAAACCACGGGGTGTCATCCAGATTGAGATTTATAGACATTAAGGTCTCAAGGGGGAAAGAGTCATTGATCTCTTTGTTCGGATGATCCCCTTGATATGGATCCTCAAGTCGACTCAGATGATCCGCGGCCAGGTTTTCAGCACCCTTCTTGTCGCGAATTTCAATGTTGAATTACTGAAGGAGTAAAACCCAGCGAAGAAGTATTGGCTTGGAGTCGTGCTTAGTCATCAAGTACTTCAACGCGGAATGGTCCGTGTAAACGATGGTGGTGGATAAAACAAGATAGGGGCGAAATTTCTCAAAAGCATAGACAACAGCTAAAAGCTCTTTTTCGGTTGTCGTATAATGCAATTGAGCCCCCGTCATTGTTTTGCTAGCATAGTGGATTGGTTGGAAGTGTTTATTCACTCTTTGACCCAAAACTGCTCCAATAGCAAAGTCGCTAGCATCGCACATCAATTCAAAAGGCAGCTCCCAATTAGGGGGAACCAAGACCGGTGCCTTAGTTAGCTTATCCTTAAGAAGATTGAAGGCTTCGAGACACTCTTTAGAAAAGATAAAAGGAGTATCTTTTTCCAAGAGGTGGGTCATCGGACGAGCGATTTTAGAGAAATCCTGAATGAATCGACGATAGAAGCCCGCATGACCCAGAAAACTTCTCACACCCTTCACGGTTGAAGGTGGAGGTAATTTGGCTATGACATCTACTTTAGCACGGTCGACTTCAAGACCGGCTTTAGAGATTTTGTGTCCTAGCACAATGCCTTCTTTTACCATAAAATGGCATTTTTCCCAATTCAGAACAAGGCGAGTGTCTTCGCACCGCTTAAGCATACGTTCCAAATTGGCAAGGCAAGAAGAGAAGGAATCCCCGAAGACCGAGAAATCATCCATGAAGACTTCTATGGTTTGCTCAACCATGTCATGGAAGATAGCCAACATGCACCTTTAGAAAGTCCCGGGGGCATTGCATAAGCCAAAAGGCATTCTTTTGTAAGCAAATGTGCCATAGGGACAAGTGAATGTTGTCTTCTCTTGATCTTGGGGATCGATGGGTATTTGGAAATAACCCGAGAAACCATCAAGAAAGCAGTAATATTCATTACCCGCTAAATGTTCAAGCATTTGGTCCATAAAAGGTAGAGGGAAATGATCCTTTCTCGTGGCATCATTGAGTTTGCGGTAGTCTATACAAACTCTCCACCCAGTAACGAGACGGGTAGGAATTAACTCGTTGTTTGCATTGGGCACAACGGTGATTCCGCCTTTCTTAGGCACACAATGGACTGGACTAACCCATGGTGAATCTGAAATAGGGTAAATCATACCCGCATCAAGAAGTTTGATAACCTCTTTTTTGATGACTTCATGGATTTTAGGATTCACCCTTCGTTGACTTTTAATTGTGGGCTTAAAGTCGTCCTCTATGAGAATTTTATGTGTGCAGAAGTGAGGATCAATTCCACGGATGTTGGAGATTTTCCAAGCGATAGCTCTTTTATGCTTCTTCAACATGGCGATAAGTCGGGCTTTTTCTTCTTCTTTCAGGTCCTTTGCGATGATGACCGGTAACTTCTCGTTGTCTTCCAGGAAAACGTACTCAAGATGAGGAGGTAGGTCCTTAAGCTCGAGAGTGGGAGGTTCCTCAATAGATGGTGAAACTAACGATGGATCATCATTAGTCACCTCTTTAGGAGAAGGAGAAGAAAACGGGTCCTCATTGAGAAGTCTCTCAATAGTACGAATGTCTTCATCCCAATTGGTGGACGAATTATCATAGTTAATATCGAGAGGACCCAAGCTAGCTTCGAAATCATCCAAGTCACTTTCTCCAAAAGGAGTCAATGCCGGAGCAATTGAGGCAACAGTCTCAACATTTGGTAGAGAAGAGAGAGTACTTTTGGAAGCATCATGAAAATGTTCTTCACAAGCCTCATCGAGAACATCAATAGCATTAACACTCTTATATGAATAAGGTTGCTTAGAAAGCTTACCCATGTTGAAGACAATTTTATCGTCACCAACTCTCATGATTATTTAGCCCGCGGCTACATCAATGAGAGTGCGACCGGTCCTCAGGAATGGACGTCCAACGATTAATGGAACACGAGGATCCATCTCGTAGTCAACGACAACAAAATCCGCCGGGAAGGTGAATTTGTCGACGCTAACAAAGACATCTTCGGCTATCCCCACTGGATAAGCAACCGTACGGTTGGCTAATTCCAAGGTCATTTTGGTGGGGACTAGCTCGGGGAGAGATAATTGCTTCCAAACGCTTAAAGGCATTAAGTTTATACTGGCACCTAGATCGGCTAGGGCCATGCAATTCTCTACTCCCGGGAAGTTGCAAGGAATCAAGAAGCGACCCGGATCACCAAGTTTGGTGGGCAATTTCCTTAAGAGCACTGCGGAGCAGTTCTCATTAAGTTGGGTCTGAGCAATGTCAAGAAGCTTTTCCTTATCACTTAGAAGATCTTTAAACATCTTAGCGTATTTGGGCATGTGAGCGAGAGCCTCTGCAAAGGAGATGTTAAAATTCAATTGTTTAAACATTTTTAGAAAGTTTGAAACCTGAATATCATCCTTGCTCTTTTGCTTCTCTTTCCTCAACCTTGAAGGATAAGGTATATTGGATGAAGAAGAAGGCTTTAGGGGAATAGGATCACTCACAACCACGGGTGGTGGGGAAATGGGGATAGAAGGTGAAGGAGGTGAGGAAAGTTGCTCTTTTTCCTTGTTCACAATCACGGGTGGAGGTGTAGGAAGCTAGGGTTCCATATAACCTTTTCCACTACGAGTGGTGATTGATTTCATCTCCCCTCTTGGATTCGCAACGGTATTACTCGGAAGAGTACCCGAAGAGAGGGTTGATTACCTTGGATGAGCGAACCAATCATATCACGAAGGTGAACCGCTTTATTATTAAAAGAGTCTCTCATGTTTGCATTAATTTCATTGCTGTGTTTTGCCATGTCATTCCTTAGCTCGGCTCGAATATCGTTCCCTTGTTTTTCCATTTCCCCCTTCAAGTTGTGGACTTGACTCTGAAGATTCGTCACCATCTCCTGATTCGTCTTCATGAATGTCTCGACATCTGGACTCACTGCCATCGGTTGATTGAGAGGTGGAGCTTAGTAAGCTTGAGAGTTTCCTTGAGTTGAGTATGGGTTTCGTTGGGATTGATATTGATTGTTTGCACGAGGTTGGGATTGGTTGTAGCTTTGTTGTTGGTTTTGGTTTGCAGGAGGGAAACCGGGAGGAGCAAGATAATTGTTGGAACGATAACTTAGCAAGCCACGGTCTCCTTGAGGGCGGGCTTGATAGCCTCCCGTGGGATAAGTGTCGTAAGCTGCGTTAACGTTTTCAGAAAAATTGGCTTGGGTAGAAGGACAATCATTTTAAGAATGAGGACCACCACATGTGTCACAAGAAATAGCGACAGCTTTAGCTTGTTGAAAGTTGTTTGTGGCTGTGGACATGAAATCTTTGTGCATATTCGCGATTTGTCGGGAAAGTTCGGATATCTCGGGATTGGAAGTAGTAGAAGAAACATTGACTCTCTGATTAGATCTTGAGGATGCGGATGAATCCCAATTCTTGTGGTGAGTAGTCATGTTTTCAATCAACCCTCGACACTCCTCCGGTCTCCTTTTCATAAAAGTACCACCGGCGGCGGCATTGATTGTGTCACGATCACGAAAAGTGAGACCATTGTAGAAGGTGTCAATGAGAGTGACGGGGAGCATATTATGATTTGGACAGTGGTCAATCAAATCATTGTATCGTTCCCAAGCATCGAAAGAGATTCATCATTCTCTTGCATAAATCCACTGATTTGGTTACGAAGGCTAGTGACCATGGATGGGGGAAAGTAGCGCGATAAAAAGCGTTGAGTCATGTCATTCCACGTATGAATAGAATTCTTAGGAAGACGGTCAAACCATTTTTCGGCATGGTGAGAAAGCGAGTGGGGAAAGAGTTGAAGGCGAAGGTCATCCATAGAAACACCGGAGCACTTCATGCTTTGGGTTATGGTAATGAATTTGTCGAGGTGTTTGTTGGCATCATCATCCGGAATTCCGCGAAACGGGTTAGTTTGCACTTGTTGGATCATGTGATGCTTTAACGAAAACTCCTGAGCCGTGACGTGCATTGGCGCAATCGGGCCTCCGCGTCCGTTCATGGTGGGTTGACACAATTCCTCCATTGTTCGTAAATCAGGCAGGAGGACATTGTTGTTGTTGTTGTTATTCAAATTGGGTAGAGGTGGGTTGTTATTGTTGTTATTAACACCAGCCATATCTAGATTTTCACGAGTCTCGGGCTCAGAATAGTTCGAAGATCTAGTACGCATACACCTGCAGAAGAAAAATATACACAGAGAATATCTATATAATCTATATAATCTTTTTGGTGCAAAACCTTTTGAAAAGAATTGCTTTTTATGATTTTATAATGTTTTTGTATTTTTTAAGAATTTTATATTTTTTAGGATTTTTTTGAAAATTTTTAAAGCAAGGACAATAACGTTCAAAGAACGGATACCAAAATTCAATGCGTCTCTCACTAAAAACCTTTAATCGTAACGAAAAGAGCCGGCAGCGGCGCCATTTAATACTCGGCTTTTGGCTAAGTATAAAATATTGTTGTCCCAAGTCTTTTCGAATTGATTACCGGTTAAGAGTGCGACTCAATCGTCTTTTGGTGAACAAGAGAATGGTTTGGTTTTGTTTATCTAATTTTAACTAATAGCAAATAAGTAAGTGTCGTCGAGTAAAGTAGAAGTTTTAAAGATTAAACTAAATAACTACTTTCAAAAATAAATGACGGGAAATTAAATTAATTAAACGTAAAAATGAAAACTTTAAAATTAAACACTTTTTAAAAAGAAACTAAGAAAGGACTAGTTAAAATAAAGTGTACGAAAAATAAAACAAATAAATGAAAACGAAACTTGAAGAAATTGGCGAGAAAAATAAGTTTAAAAATTAAATTAGATAAAAACTTAATAATTTCTCAATTATAGAAAAGTTGCAATAATTTCGCAATAAGAGGAACAATTCCGCAATTCCTAAAACACAATTTCGCAATACAGAACCATGATTTCGCAATTCCAATTAAATTCAAATTCGCAATGCTCAAAAACAAAAGAATTCGCAACTTCAGGACAAGATTTCGCAATTCATAGGAGTTCAATTTCGCAATACCAGAAAAAAACAAAGAATTCGCAACTTCAGGACAAGATTTCGCAATTACTTAAAAAGTTCAATTTCGCAATCAGAAGAAAGAACAAATTCGCAATCAGAAGGATGATTCAATTTCGCAACTTTAACCAAGTTCAATTTCGCAATTCTTTTAAGAATTGAAAAATCGAATCAGATGTTCCTAAAAACTAGGATCTCGGACAAAGACGATTTTAGGCAACTTTTTGACAACTTTTCAAGGACAATAAGCCAAGAAAAACTCCAATAAGCTACCAATAAGCTAGGGAGAAGATCAAAACTTATAAAAACATTAACTTTAAGCCACGAAACATCAAAAAGACATGAACTTTATGCAAAAACTTAATAAAAAGATGATGAAAACAAGATTGTGATTAACAATAAAGATTAATAAGATGAAGATTAATAAGATTAAGACAAGATTAATAAGATAAAAAAAAGAAAGATAAAAGATGAAGTTTTCTAGTGAGAGAAAGTTAAGCTTTCTCTCTCTAGAATTTAAACTACAAAAAATGAAAGAAAAAATAAAGACTAACTCCCTCCTAATGTGTATTAGGAGGGTATTTATAGGGAAGGTGGAAGGAGTGCATGAGTTGCATCTTCTTTCTTTCTTTCTTCACGTCTTCTCGACTCGACTTTAATTCTTCGTCTTTTCTCGATGTCGTCTCGGGATTTGAACTTGTCTTTTAATTTTCTTCTTCTATTAGACTTAAGTTCTTCGACTTCATTAAACTTCCGTCTTTAGACTTTTTCTTCGATAAATCTTCAGAATAGGTCTTGGACTTCCGTTCTTTTTGTACTCTTAATCTTTTGTCTTCGTCTTTTCCAATTTTCTTCGATAAAAGCCCGTGAAAGCCCGTGTTTTCTTCATTTTTTCACATTTTGGTCCTAAAACACAATAAAAACACAAACCACGCATAATTCCGACTTTTACGACATAAATTACACGTTTTGGTCTTGTTATTATAGGAAATAAGTGGTAAAAGGATAAGTGTTTTCACACTTATTAGTAATCTATTATATCTAACTTTTAGGTCCTATATTTGAAATTGAGGAGTTCATTTAATGATAGTACAATGGTTGAAAGCTATGTTACTATGGTACAAATGTATAATGCTCAAATACATATGCTAACTAGGGTACTAATGAGAATGCTTAAATCAATGATGTTTCTGTCATAAAACCTTACAACCAATCGTTTAACAAAAGAATCCCAAAAGTCCATGCAGTTATAACTCAAGAATACAAAATAACATGGAGTTACAAATTCTCAAAACCTACCATGTATAAATCATGCTATGTAATACAAAGTTTTTGCCAAGTATGAAAATTTGTTCGTCTCGATTCAATTCGAATTGATTACCGGTTAAAAGTGTGACTCAGTCGTCTTTGGTGGATAAAAGAAAAGGTGTCGTTGTCTAAAACTAATTAAAGATAAAAATAAAGCTTTAAAAGGAAAAGACAAAATATAAAAGAAATGACTACAAATTAAAACGATTGACAAATAATAAAGAAACGATATTAAAAACAAATATGAAAACGAAACAATTAATAAAAATAAAAATAAACGAAGAAATTAACTTTCGACTCGAAAATAAAATTAACCTAATGAAAAAGGAGAAAATAAAACTAAGAGGGTACTTTAAAACTAAACGAGGTAAAAGCTAAAGCGGTTACTAAATAAAAGATAAAACTTAAACTTTTCAAAAAATACTAATACTAAAAATTGATGAAAAATTTAACTAAAAATACATGACTTTCAAAATAAAATCGGAACAACTTATAGATAAAACTAAACGATTGTGGAACAATATTAAATAAAAAACAAGCTAGCAGGCAAGCTGCTCAAGCAAGCAGGCAGCTAACTCATTTTGGCGGGAAACCATGTTAAGCAGACATGCATGTAGCTCAATTGTTACTCGTTCGGAATATTTTGGAAAAGGCTTGGTTCGGAATGTTTTTGGGGAAATTGCTTCATTCGGGATTCTTAAAAAACACTCATTCGGGATCTTTTTGAATTTGCTCATTCGGGATATTAAAAAAAATGTCTTCATTCGAAAAAGTTTTTAAAAAACCTTCATTCGGAAAAATTGCTGGTTCGGGAAAAATTGCTCATTCGGGAAAAACTAGGAAAAACTAAACAGTTACGAAAATTGTAAGATCCTATTTTCTAGGGAACAAGAATTTAATCAATATCAACCAAATTAAATCTAAAGATTAAACTAAACTAACCATTAATTATCAACTAACAATAATCAATCAAACCAAATCAACAAAACTTGAAATTAAAACTAGATTAATCAAAACCCACTTAATAAAACTATAAAAAATTCAAGAACACAACCGAATCAATCAAGCTAGATCTATCAAATCAAAAAAAAGAAAGGAAGGATGAGATTAATGAAAAGCTTGATTAAAAGTATAAGATTCAACAATCAAAACATAAAGATTAAAGATTCTACATATTAATCTAGAGAGAGAAAGTGAAAACTAGAGAGAGAAAGTAAAACTACACTACTCCTAATCTAAAACTAACTAACCAACCCTCAAATGACAAGTGAGGGTGGTATTTATAGGAGAGGAGAATTGATAGGTGGTTGATGGCTTGTCTTCTTTCTTTTCTTTTCTTTGTCGACTCGTCTTTAAATTAAATTGAGGTCTCGACTTTGGCTCGGGATTGGTCGATAAAATCTTGAACTCGTCTTATAATTTCTTCATTTATTAGACTTGGGTTCTTCGACTTGTAAATCTTCCTTCTTTCGTCCTTTTCTTCAATAAATCTTCAAAATAGGCCCATTGAATTCTAATCTTTTGCACTCTTGGTCTTTTTACTTCGTCTTTTCTCGTTTTCTTCGATAAAAGCCCATGAAAGCCCGTATTTTCTTCCTTTTTCATCTTTTGGTCCTAAACACAATAAAAACGCAAACCACGCATAATTCTGACTTTTACGACATAAAATACACGTTTTGGCTTGGTTATTATTATAATTAAGTGGTAAAAGGATGGGTGTTTTCACACCTATCATTATGCACTGCTTAAGCACCCCACACATTTTCTGATTCTAATAAACAAATGCTTATATATAGCTAAGAAACAAATAGACATGTCGATGAAGTCTTCACTAACGAACTCGGACATCAAGGCTGTGGGCAGCTCAGGCAAGGATGTAGAAACCTCAAACGAAGCACATCACATGAATTCTAACACCATGGCTGGCACGTGAAGTGGACGGAGTCTGACACCAAGACTCCACATGTAGCGACTTGATATTGGAAATTCTTCATATGACTTCAAAATAATCCAATATTAGTAAAAACTCGATACATGGTAACAATTCAAAGCAAAGGCTTCACCTGTTGGAAGATATTCCCAGCAGAATCGAGAGTGGAAGCTGTGGGTTCATTATGCATATATATAATCATTAAATATTTGGTTGGTTAATAATTACAATGTGAGTACCATAATAAAGAAGGAATACGAACCTTACTATTATGATTCACATATTTGTTTCATGTTTCTTCTTTTAACAGGCCACAACCCTTGGTTCTTGACGAAAAATGGTAGCCGATTATCCTTTTGATTTTGCGTAGTCGGCTGTAGGTTTGAATATACTCATCACACCTATAGAAACTACCAACTTGAAAAAGTGTTAAAATAAAGTTGTAAGCTCCTGCATTTCTTTGAATATTATAAACATGTGCTTAAGAATCTAGGTATCTATCGATTTTGCAATAAAACTTGTAAGTGAAAAGGAAAAAGAAGTTAACGGGTGTCAATGGATGCAAGCTTCTATTAAAAAGGGTGTAGCTGGGTAAATTGTGTGACTTTGGTAGTTGTATTACATCTTTAGTATTATAGGTGATCTAATGTTTTATTTAAATTTTTGTAGAAAGTTTCGTTCGATACGAGTACATGAAAGCCTTTTGCGTCAATATCTTACAATGGGTTAAAGATAACTAATTTTGAGGATCGCATATACTAGAGTCGTATTAGTACTAATGAATCAAGGTACGAGATTGCATTTTTCCACTCTTTTATCTATTGTTTTCTATTTCCTCGAGCAAAGGGAATGAAGTTTAGCACATCATTCCTTAGCAGGACCCTTCTTTGAAGCTCCAGCAGTCGCTTTTTCAGCTTCGAGCTCTGCAACAATAGTATCAATTTCAGCTTCCTCGAGTTGTCGGAGTCCCTCCTTTATCATGACAGCAACTTCTATGTTCTTTCCTCCACTCTCAACAACCTAAGTTTATTAACACAAACAAAATAAGCTTTGTTTTAAAATGAATAATCACACACATATACTACTGTAAGTGACTAGGTAACCGGATATGCTATTTCCAAAACCAGACACATTCTTGCATAAGTAGATGAACTTCCAACAACCATCTATAGTATTTTCATATGACTAACTGTAATGCTCCTCACTCCAAATTCTAATCCAGTTTACTAACCTGATAATGTGAAATCAGTTAAAAGGGTTCTGTGTTTTGAAATTTATCATCTTAAGTTACAACAATCATCTTTTAGTGCTTACCTAAATATAAAATGCTTCTGATTCTCATCATTTAGGTCATATAACAAGTTCTATACAAATGCAAAAAAGCAAAAACAGGCAACGACATCAGCAAGCAAGTATCACACACAACAAAACCCTATAAAGAACAAAACTAGGACTAATAGTAGGCACGGTCAAAGAAGTAGATAAACACCACAAATGACCTAAGGGTCAAACCAAAAAAGAAGGAACAACGCATAGCAAGTAAAAACTATACTAGAGAATGTTAGTGAAAATGATGATCAATTCGATAACATTTTAACGCATGCAATCCTAGGCTGCATAGAAAGGGTGACCATATAGAGCATGGCAACATATTAGTTAAGGAACACTACAGAACCCCGGATTTCTATAAAAGAAATTAAGTATAAATCTTATAGTCTATTGTCAGGGTAGAATAAAATGTCACAAAAAACATCCACATCATGCAGAAAAGGCATTCCTTTGCTCATTGTTTGTTTATACTGGCATTATAAGAGTACGTAATGAGACTGCTTTTATACATGGTCTCATCGTTCAAAACGGGCTTAAAACGACGAAAATATCTTAAAAAGTGCCATATATATGCTTGTGTTCTTTCAATGTATATTTTAAGTACGGATATCGAGAAAATGACAAAAGATCACAAGAATCAATCAAAAACGAACACGGGAAACGAAGCCGCACAATGAACCGGACCCAAGTGTTGAATTTCTAATAAAAGTCCTTGAAGAATTGAAAGTATACAAGAAAGGTCCTCCATCATTGAAGAAATGACACTTTATATCGTTATATATTCATAATTACAAGTTTGGTCCCTAAAGTTTGTCAAAATTACAAAAAGTGTTGGGTCAAAAAGTTGATGTGGCAGAAACTTAAAAACGAAGAAAACATGAAGATTTTTTCTAAGCGTTGTCAAGAGCAATCTAAGCGTTGACAAGAGCAAATCCAAGGTTGACAAAGCAAGCATTGTCATGTACAATCCAAGCATTGTCATGTACAATGTAAGCATTGTTAGCAACATAGACAAAGAAGCTTATGGAAGCTTCTATTTAGATAAACATGCAAGATTTATTCTGCATGAGTTTATTTAAATAGAAGATTTACTTGTTTATTTGATTTCATCTCTTGTAAACCCTAATCCTTACACTATAAAAGGAACCAAGGGTCTTAGGTTTTATATATAAGTTCATTTACAATGTAAACCTAAAGCGTGTGTCGACTAGACGTGGGATTCAATGTATACACGTCTAGTGATTGTTAATTATTAATATAATTAGCAATCCATTTGTTTTAATTTATGTTCTTTGTGCCTAAACACCTTGTTAATGTGTCGTGTTCTAATTCCGCTTTGATTATCTAATCATATTCAACATGATGCATTCCTAGTAGCTTAAAAGATCCGGAAACCAAGGTTTCCACAATTGGTATCAGAGCCTTGTGGCTCGTGATGCTAGGACCAACAAGGTGTTCGTGTATGGTGAAAAGAAGAAAAATCCGTCTAGGGTTTTTCTGGACGTTTTGTGTGCGCAGCAGTATTCAGAAGGTCATAACTTTTAATTGAACCGTTGGATCATCACGAAAATTTTTATGTGTGTTCTACATACATATATCTAAACATCCACCGGGGGGATTGTCTAGTTTTATCCCCAGGAAAAAGTTATTAAGCGTCAAAGTCAGCAGTGAGTGAATGCAGTTTTCTGTGAACAGCCATGTTCAAAACACGTTTTCTCCTTCGTTAACCGTTGGATCTTCGTGATTTTCGGAATGTATATTCTTGGCACTTGTGTCTAGAATCTCACTGAAGGGATTTTTGATCTGAGCCCTAATGAAGAAGTTATTCGAGGTCGAAGTTGGCTGCATAATGAGACGTATGGGCACTAGTCCCAAGACAACTAGCAGAAGTGTTTTTGATCACGTTTTGATTACTTGGAAAGTGAACAAACAGTGTGAAAAAGGACTTCGTGTGATCTGGGCGTGTATTGTTCTCGGCTGGTACGTATTATTGCTGAAAAAGGAAGACATCACGACAAAAATCATGTTTGCATCCTTCATAAATCATGTTTGCAAAATTAATTCCTACTTTGTAGGAAAAGAGTTTATAATCGTGAGAATATATTGGAGGTGATTTCAAATAAGTTGTTGATTTCTAGGAGAAGTTTATCGTCAAACGAGAGTTATTTTAGCAAAGGCACGAGAAGCTTTCTTTTTGAGCAGATACATGACGTGAGTAAGTATATCGTTTCCTATTTTGTGGGTAGTGAAATAGGAAGTAAATATTGTATTGCCATATTTGTGTTATACGAATATGGATAATATTGAAATACTGTATCACGTGGGATTGGGATCACCGAGAGACAAAAAGTTCAGCAGGTTAAGGAAACATACGTATGGAAATATACTTGTGGAATGTTTTCTATATATCACGTGTATGCATGGATGTGGGGTACCAAACACGAGATCAAGTTGCATGAAGAGGATGTTGACGTTGTTGTTTGTTAGTTTGACGCTGACAAAGTCTTGGTGCAACGTTGACAAGAAAGAGACGCTGACATGTTTTATTTTGACGCTGACAGAATAAGTCAAACGCTGACAGCGTTGACAGTGTTGTCCGAGAAATAGTTAATCTGAACGTTGACAAGTATTGTCTGATATTAGACAATACACATTCCAGATATGTTGGATAAAGGAGGATCTCGGATAACACAAGGATTGCTGCTGTTGAGAAAATTGGTACGTTTTTAGCACACAAAAAGGAGGAAATTACACACGAAGGTACATGGAATCTCCGTTCTTATTTAGAATATCATGTTGATATTTATGGCTCGGATAATTTTAAAGGGGATTAATGATCTTAAAGCGAGTTAGCAATTATTCATGGGAATTTGATGGATATTTAAACTATGTAATCGGGATAGCCTTGCGAAAGAGTTATCCAATCAAGTACTTTTACATATGGTATGAAGATGTTATTTCATTAAATTCGTCATGAAGAGGTGTTGGCTTAAGGGGAAGAATTCTTATGGTAAACTTGATGATTGAAGAAGATTTTCGTGAGTTTGTGTTTTGTCATATTGTTAAGTCTATGGCTGACATCCATAACTTAACAATAACTTGTTTGTGCTTTACATGGTTGGTGATGAAGACTTGTCATAACACTTGAAGGAGTTACATTATCGTGCTCAGTGTCTCGCAAAGGATGAGAATATTGACAAGGGATCGAGGTCTACTTATACTTGGTGGAGTATAAGTTCTTCATCACATGGATAGTACAAGACATGGAACACAAGGTTGGGTTATTCTACTTCTACATCAAGATTACTTTATTTATTTTTCTTCAAGATCATTGCATAGAGCTACATTTGGAGAATCTTCAAAGATTGCATACATTATTTACTTCCCTGTTGATGTGACAAAAAAGGGAAGATACACATGCTACACTTGAGGGGAAGCAATTTGAAGATCATGTACAACTTACAAGAGATACACAAAGAGTTTTGCCGACATCAACTAGGGGAAGATTGTTGGGTCAAAAAGTTGATGTGGCAGAAACTCAAAAACGAAGAAAACATGAAGATTTTGTCTAAGTGTTGTCAAGAGCAATCTAAGCGTTGACAAGAGCAAATCCAAGGTTGACAAAGCAAGTATTGTCATGTACAATCCAAGCATTGTCATGTACAATGTAAGCATTGTTAGCAACGTAGACAAAGAAGCTTATGGAAGCTTCTATTTAGATAAACATGCAAGATTTATTCTGCATAAGTTTATTTAAATAGAAGATTTACTTGTTTATTTGATTTTATCTCTTGTAAACCCTAATCCTTACACTATAAAAGGAACCAAGGGTCTTAGGTTTTATATAAAAGTTCATTTAAAATGTAAACCTAAAGCGTGTGTCGACTAGACGTGGGATTCAATGTATACACGTCTAGTGATTGTTAATTATTAATATAATTATCAATCCATTTGTTTTAATTCATGTTCTTTGTGCCTAAATACCTTGTTAATGTGTCATGTTCTAATTCCGCTTTGATTATCTAATCATATGAACATGATGCATTCCTAGTAGCTTAAAAGATCTGGAAACCAAGGTTTCCACAAAAAGGACCCTCAACTTTGAAGAATTGGCAAGAATGGTCGCTACAAAATGAAGACTTGTCACTTTTAGTCCTCCACAAAGTCAAGTATACAAGAAAAGACTTTCAAAGTTGAAGACATTTCAATAATGACCCTTGAAAATCCAAGAAAATACAAGAAATACCCTTGGAAATAGTTTGCAAAAATATTTGTGGCCAAAGTATAAAGTTTAAAACTTCATTAACAAAAGGTTTCTAGTTTTGAGTTGTGAAAACTTTTATGAACACAAATTGAAAAAACAGGGACTAAACCTAGGAGACAAGAATACTAACCTAGACCATCCAGAGCTTGACACCTCACCCACTATACCCCCTCCACCAATCACGGCCACACTTCCCTCCACGTCCTCACCCCATTCACAATTAATATAATCAGTTTTTAAAACTGATTATTTAATCTAAACCTGGCGCCAAACACCTAAACATTTCCCTAATATGGACCAAACTAGTGTTCTTCAGCCAAGAACAAAGATTTGGGTTTTTCTTATTAACTAAAAATCAAGTGTTAAGCTGCTCCAGATTTAAGATTGAGGGTATCATAATCACTTTTTCACCATCAACTTGACCCCACTCCTTTGGTCCCCTCCCACGTGTCCTCCCCTGGACCCATCTTCCACCTCCAAACAAAACATACGAATGAATCAATGGTTTTGAGGATTTTTCATGGTCCCTACACAAAAACCAACGTGTGGGATTGCTCCATAATAGCTATGCACTAGCAAAACGCCAAAACTATCACATGGGGTTCAAACTTAATTCAAACGCCAAGGGAAATCATGTAACTTCAAGCATTAGGGTTTTTATACACCCTCTATATAAAGGGTTTAGGGTTTTACATTTACTCTTGTTCTTGTTTTTCTTGTTCACAAGCTTGTAAAGCCTCTTTGTTTGATGAATGAAAAGTGGTGTAGTTTTGATGAATAAAACAAGTTCCATGTTACTTTATTTGTTATTGATCTCTTTTCTGTGCTTTTATTTCGTACTCAAAAGTTGTGTTCAAGTTATCTGCTTGTGGTGTTTCACTAAGTTTTCCAAAATCTTTGATTCTCTTCAAGAATTTGGTTCAAGCATTGAGAATTTTTGGGCCAAAGATTGATCACATCCCCCTAATAAGAAGTTATCAAGGAGAAGTGAGATCTATGGCTTGGGATAACTCAAGTGTGGAGTCTAATATCCTTGGAAGAAATCTGTTTATTTTTCAATTTTTTTTATATAATCTGTTACTGCTCACTTTGTTCAATCTTAGTAGGTGTTGTGGAAGCTTGTGATTCTTTGAGCTATTACATAAGCTATACCAACGGAGGCTTGGATATATGTCTTTGAGGTTTTGCTCAAAATCCATTTCCTTTCAAGTTTATGACTTTTATGTGGTCTGCTTATGCTTGGTGCTGTGTGATAAATTATTGATGAATCTCTGTTGATTTCTTGTTTCATGTGTGTTTTGATTGATCTTAACAAGTTTTGTGTGATTTTAAACAAAAAGTCTTTGTTAAAATTTGGATTCAAGTTTTAAAGTAGTGTTTAGGATTGCATGTTTTGAAAGCTTTGGTAAAAAAATTGAGTAGGTGTTAAGAGTCACTTAGTATTTGGTTCTGATATTGGTGTTCAGTATTGAAAATTGCATAACTTGTGATAAAAATACCCAAACTGATTCATTGCTAAAAACAAAGTTGTTTTAGTTTTCTGTGAACTCATAGTTGGTCATCTAGTTAACTTGAGCTTAAGAATAAAGCTGAGAAGTCAAAATTTGTGTGTTTTTGCAACTTGTTAACTTGATTTGATGATTGGAATCTCACCATTTGGTCAAATGCATCAGCTAAATGCTTTTTCTGTTTAACCAATTGCATCAGAAAACACTTAAGCCTAATACATAGCTTGAATCTTGTGATTAATGCATAAAACCTGTTCAAATGCCATAATTAGAGTAGAATATTGATTATTCTAGCTATTTTATGCTTTTGACAAAGTTTTGTGGGCTTATTCTTGCTTAAACATTAGCTTAAACCATCAGACCTAGTTTTTCTCATATCTGAGCACTTATTGAATTTTCTATATTAATTGGCTGTGTGGATTGTGATTTTCTTGCTTGTTCTTGACTCCCTACAACTTACTGGTTGTAGGGGTGCCATTATTGTCAAAAAACACCCATTAAAATAAGCTAAAATCAAGATTTACATTTCAAGCAGTGGGAACTCCTTTCCCACTGCTGCTTGCCATTGATAGTGTTAAATTGCAAACAGCTTATCAATAAGCTATTCTAGCTTATTTCTCTGTGCAACAACTTCAATTTGTAACCAATCTTAGTATTTTCATCTTATAAGCTAGTCTGGAAGGTTATAGCTTTTGGCTTAAAGATTTTACTAGAAAACTAACTCTTTTGTCTGTTTCTAAAAGTGCTTATTCATAATTTCAGCTTATTGGGCTAGCTTATTGGAAATATTTTTGCTTATTTAGCTTAATTAAGTGATTTAAAACATTTTTCAAGTTGAATAAGCTCTTGAATCATCCTAGAACTCAAAAACGACTATTTTGTCGTTTTCTGTAGAGGGCTTTGGCTTATTTCAGGCTTATTTATTGAGCTTTTTCAAAATTTCGTTTTACAATCTGCTTTATAATCACAAGAGAAGGATGTGTGTGAATTTTCAGATTATGGCATTAGCTTATGGCTTAATGGGCTTATTAGCCCATTAAGAATAAGTTGAGTGCTTATTAAGCTATGATAAGCTCACTTTCAGCTTTTGGGCCTTTAGAGTTTTTTGTTTAAAATCAAATTTTAAGCTAGAATGGAACTTTTGGGCTTATTTGGTTGACTTTTGTCTTATTGGGCCAAAAAGCCCATTAACTTGGACTATTTTTTATTTTGGCCCGTAGGTCATTTCACTTTCATTTTCTGTTTAATTATGTTAAAATAAGCTAGTTTGCAAGTTTTTAGAATTTTTTATTAATTTAGAATTTTTAATATTATTTTAATATTTATTTTTAGTTTTTAATCATTTTAAATAGTTTTAATAGGTTTTAATTTTTTGCAAAAATACTTTTTAGTTTAATTAAGTCATTTTGGAGGTTTACAAATTGAAAAATCTTTATTTGGGCTTTTTATTAATTTATTTGATTTTTAGGGCTTTAACTAGCATTATAAAATTAAATATTAATTAAATAAAAGGTTTGAAAAAGTTTTGATCATTTGTAAACTCTAATTGGATTTTTAGGAATTTATTGTGATTTTTTAGGAATTTTTAGAGTAATTTTTAATTTCGTCACGTTTTTACGTTTTACGTTTTATCATTCGTCGTAGTTTAATCTTAATCGTAACCGTCATCATATTATATTTTCCTTTGTCTCATCAGTATTAATCTCAAATATCATCAAGTTTAACACACACATTAATCCTCCTCGAGAACGAACTCACTAAAGGGTCATAAGGGTGTTGATTTTCCTAAATTGATTCCTTTAATACTTACCGCTTCATTTACGCTTTGTTTTCCTAAACAAGTGTAAAAATACTACTATCATTTTGGCGCCGGTGTCGGGGAGGCGTGTTGTGTTAAGTTTGAACAATTTTGTTTTTGATATTATCCAGAATTAGTATTTGTGTGATTAGCACTCTAATCATACGTATTATTGGTTTTCGTTGTTTTTGTGAATATTATTACTATAGCGTATACGTATCACAATAAATCCACAATATCTCCAAAAGCGTGAAAACGCAACCTTAATTGGGATTTCATCACTCAATTATTGTATTCGAATCTAAAGAAAAAGAAAAAGGCAAAATAGATAATTACTTTCGAGGAGCTTGATTTTAATTAACACAAATTATAAGTTGGGTATAAGGCGGTTGCATTTCACGACCTAGAGGAAAAAGGCTCTTAAGTGCTTAGCGCCGCCTCATTTCCCCCGCTTGCTTGTGCGTGTTGAGATAAAAAGGGTTAATCGAGGGTTTGTCACCAAAGTATTATCTACGTATCATATATATTTGCTTGGTTTCAAAGATTAAACCCTCTTGAACGTTTTGGTGTTCCACTAACGTTCTAAAGTCATCGAAGGCGTTTAGTCAACGTGATCGTTTTTATTCCTTGAGGCTCCTTTAATCGAGAAATCGATTCGAGGGGAGATTTGTAGATTTGTGTCTATGTAATTCACAAGAAAAATCCCAAAAAAGTTAAAAACAATCAAAAGCACAAAAAAATTGAAAAACGTAAAAACACCAAAAGAATCTTCTTTGCTCACCCCACGTTGTACGTTACGTTTATGCAAACTCGCTCTAATGCAAAATGTGCACGTAAACGTTGTCAAAAGGAAGGAAACCAAACACCTTCTAGTGAAGAATCTCCCATTGTCGAACCCATTGTAGAACAAGAAGCTTCCATTGGTAATCGTACTATGATGGAGTTGCTTCAAGCACCCACCGAGGGTTATGGAGAAGCGATTGTGATTCCCGCTATCCTTGCGGAGAATTTTGAGGTTAAGACGGGTTTATTTTCCATGATCCAAGCTAACAAGTTTCGTGGTGACGAAAAGGATAACCCTAATAACCACATTCTCCATTTCAATCGTCTTACGTCGACTTGCAAGTTTAAAGACGTCTCGAATAACGTGATTAAGATGATGCTTTTTCCGTATTCCTTAGCGGGGCCCGCTAAAATTTGGTCAGAGAATGAGCCACCCAATTCTATATTAACGTGGAAGGATCTCGTTTCAAAGTTCGTGAACTAATTTTTCTCGCCCTCTAAGACTACGCATTTGAAAAACGAGATTTCAAAGTTTTCACAACAATATAATGAGAGTTTTTCAACGGCTTGGAAAAGGTTTAAGGAAATGTTGCATGAATGTCCTCATCACGGTTTTTCCGACTTACATCAAATCGACACGTTTTACAATGGTTTGAATGATCATGAACGAGATTATCTTAATGCCGCCGCGGGTGGTAATTTTTTGTGTAAAACGGTTGAGGAAGCATTGTTGATTATTGAGAATAGGTCCAAAGTTTATAGGCCTCGTAGCACACCGAGTGTTAACAAGGATTCGTCTTCGCCTTCGTTGTCATCTACCATTGATGCTCAACAAATTGAGGCTAATTTGGAAAACAATATATTGGATAAGCTTAAGGGACTATTGATAGAGTTTAAAGTTGGTGAACAACCCACTCCTGCTACGGCTAAAGCGGTTGAGGTTTCTTGTGCTTATTATGGTCGAGCTCATGATTTCTCCTAGTGCATTACCGCCGGTGGTAACACTTCGAGCGCCTACGCGGCCACGGGAACTTATAACCAAAATGGTCAAGTTACCCGCACTAATCAATTGACTCCATCGGGTTTTCCACCAAATCAAAATGCTAACAATTATCGCAACAATCAAGGTGGTTACCAAGGAAATCAAAGGAACAATTACAAAGGTAACAATTACAACAATGGGAATCAAGGGACTAGTAGTCAATTGCAAAATCAAAACCAAAATCGTGATATTCAAAATGTCAATCAAGGGATTTCAAATGCATTTTCAAAAGATATTCCAAATTAGATTTTGAGTTACTTTAAGGCTAATGACGATAGGTACATAAACATGGCAAATGATGTGATAAACCTAAGGACTAAGTTTGACACTCATAGTAACAAAATGGAAGGAAATATGGTTAGGCTCCAACAAAACCAACAAAAAATGAAACAAGGTCAACATAAGATTGAACAAACTTTGCTTAGGTGGGAGCAAAATCAAAAGGCCGAAAAAGAGCAAGATAAGCAAGAACGTCAAAAAACGAAAAATAGACATTTTGATGCTATTATGATGACCAAAGCCTCTACTTCGGGTAGTCTTCCTAGCAACACCGTGTCAAACACGAAGGGAGAGATAAAAGTGATTACCACATGTAGTGGTAGGACCTTTAAGAAGCCGACTCCTCAACCAATTACTCCTACAGAGGAGGAAATTGAGGAAGAACCCGAGGTGGTGGTCGAAAAGGAGCACGTTCCAATCCCACGAAGTACCGCTCAAACCACACCTACGGTTGACCCTTTACCAAGTTTGGAACACGAGATTCCAAAGGCTATGCCTATGCCCCACCCAACACCACCCTTAAGGGTATCGACCCAAAATTTTGTACATACAAGATTTTAATGGAGGAGGACTACAAGCCCGCAATCCAATTTCAAAGAAGGGTAAACCCCAAAATTCATGATGTCATCAAAAAGGAAGTCCTTAAACTCCTTGACACAGGAATGATTTACCCTATATCTGATATCCCTTGGGTGAGCCCCATTCATTGTGTCCCTAAAAAGGGAGGAATGACCGTTGTGCCAAACGTTGACAACGAGTTAATTCTAACTCGACTCATGACCGGTTGGAGGGTGTGTATTGACTATCGTAAGTTAATTGACGCCACTTGTAAAGACCATTTTCCGTTGCCCTTCATGGATAAAATGTTGGAGCGTCTTGCAGGTAACGATTTCTGTTGGAGCATAATTTGGCTGGGCCGGTTCGACGACACTCCTGGGCCGTTTGTCGTCTGCCCGAATCCTGAGTAATGCTGCAAACAAAGAAGAACCGGTTAGACGTGGACCCGAGGCCGGAGCCCCGGGGTCCACCTTCGACGGTCAAGTTAGTATTTGATCGACATGTTGTATAAGAGGTGTGGTTAAGAGAGAGAACCTGTCGTAGAATGAGACCCCTACCCCTGTTTATATAGGCTTAGGGTTTCTTGAAGGATAAGTTAGGTGTGTGTGGGCCGCGGGCCTGTTGGGCCAGGGCCGAATACCCACTGTACGTCGACATGTCCCCCAGTCTAGTATGATATGGTCCATGATCATGTTATGCTAGACTCATTCGTGTATCATGCTAACTAAACAACCGCGTGCGGCTTGCTGCTAGGACATCCTTGTGGGTCGTCCGTAACATATGGCTCCACTCGTAATGGGCTACTTTTATCGAAAAGATGATGGTTTGGGATTACAAATAGTGAGCATAGCCACTATACGTCATCATGTCCCCTCAGTCTAGTATGCGAGGTTGTCACCGAGGTTACTAGACTTTACACCATATCCGCTACCTGTAAGCATATCCACGCCGAAAGAACTGGGAAAACATGTATACGTAAGACGAGTGGTTGTGCTCGAATGCTTGGTTTCCCGTGATTAGACGGTAAGGACCCCGTAAGAAGAAAGCGTGTTCTATAGCCGGGGTAACACTGGCATTGGCAAGGTATCATTCTTATTCATCCCTAACGCGGGGATGATAAGAAGGTTTTGTGAAGGTGGAGGTGGAACCCGTATGCTGCATCGTGAACATTTGAAGGCGTACTTCTTATACCTACTAATGATGCAACATAATGAGAATGTGTCATTCGTCTTAAAGCCAACAGAAGACGTACCTCTGTGGAAAAATGATGCGGATATTACATCCGTCTTACGGCCCCGACATCCGAGAATGACTTCCAAAATTTGTCACAGTTTTTCCTAGATTAAACATAGTTGATCAAGCTCCATCTAATTAAGTATAAACAATGTAAATTTTGGAAACATCACTCCATGGTTGGGCAAAGTAATTCGTCACGGAAGACGTACTTCCGTAACAAAGATATATACCAACAGAAGACGTACTTCTGTGGCAGAATGAGCCAGTGGAAGGCGTACTTCCACGGCAAAAGATAACGATGCGCCGTGGAAGAATACTTCCACGGCAAAAGATAACGATGCGCCGTGGAAGAATACTTCCACGGCAAAAGATAACGATGTGCCGTGGAAGAATACTTCCACGGCTAAAATAACGATGCGCCATGGAAGAATACTTCCACGGCTAAAACAATGAGCACGTGGAAGAGATACTTCCACGGCGAAGATAACAAGCACGTGGAAGAGATACTTCCACGGCGAAGATAAGAAGCACGTGGAAGTATTCTTCCACGACGAAAAGAATGAGCACGCGGAAGGGATACTTCCACGGCGAAGATAATAAGCACGTGGAAGAGATACTTCCACGGCGAAGATAACAAGCACGTGGAAGTATTCTTCCACGGCGAAAAGAATGAGCACGTGGAAGGGATACTTCCACGGCGAAGATAATAAGCACGTGGAAGAGATACTTCCACGGTGAAGATAACAAGCACGTGGAAGAGATACTTCCACGGCGAAGATAAGAAGCACGTGGAAGTATTCTTCCACGGCGAAAAGAATGAGCACGTGGAAGGGATACTTCCACGGCGAAGATAATAAGCACGTGGAAGAGATACTTCCACGGCGAAGATAACAAGCACGTGGAAGTATTCTTCCACGGCGAAAAGAATGAGCACGTGGAAGGGATACTTCCACGGCGAAGATAACAAGCACGTGAAAGAGATACTTCCATGGCGAAAAGAATGAGCACGTGGAAGGGATACTTCCACGGCGAAAATAATGAGCACATGGAAGAGATACTTCCACGGCGAAAATAATGAGCACGTGGAAGAATACTTCCACGGTGCATGAATAAGCCAACGGAAGAGATACTTCCGTGGAAAAAGGACAAGCGCACGGAAGGAGGGCATCCGAGGTGAAGGAAAAATCCAATGGAAGAGATACTTCCATGGCGCATAAACAAGCGCGCGAAAGGAGCGCTTCCGCGACGAAGGAATAAGCCAATGGAAGAGGTACTTCCATGGCAAAGGAATAAACTAGAAGAAGGAGGACTCCTGCGACAAAGGAATATATCCAAAGATATTTACGTGTCATGCACGGAAATAGTGGTATTATCATACCCTGGTAGCCCCCCAAGTTTAATGGTGCTAAACTCGATTAGTAGTATTAAACTTAATCAAGTATTCAAAAAATTACGGTCGCGTAGACCAACGCGAATGGACGTACCATAGCCGCGTATAAAAGATAGAGATTGGGTTCGAACGTGCGAACCAACGTGGATGGGTCTTGCCATAACCGCGAATTGTCACATAGTATAAGACATATCTTAACTAACTTATGGGATGCGCTATGCTATTACGTGCGGCGTACCGCTACTACCATAAGGACGGCCAAAGTTTTGACAAAAATTTGTTAGACGTGCACAGTGTGTCTTTTGCAAGTCCATCATGAGTCATGTGGTTTGCGTAACTTACTACAACGTCTTGATAGCAAGGTGTCTAACAAGGATACATGATCCATGGTCGTTGGGGTTGCATCCCTCTTACACGACAAGTTGAATTATTAGGTTCACTCAATCCTCTTATTCCACCTGGGAACGATGTGTACATGTACGCCCGTAGGCAGAAGATATCCGAGTGTACGGACTAGCGCGGATGGAGGTACCATGACCGCGAATGATGAATAAAATATATTATATTAAAAAATATATGTAATATATCTTACCGATTTAAAAGATATATATAATATTTTATATAAATAAATAATATCAGAATATATATTAACAAAATTAAAAAGATAAATAATATCTTTTTACTAGTTTAAAGATATGCGTAATATCTTTTATTAATTGAAACGATATGTATGGATTACGGAATATTGCGGATGGACGCGGTTCATGACCGCGGCTAAAAAATAAATATGCCCAAATGTGAGCGCGGCTGGAGATGCCATAACCGCGGATAAAAAATAAAAATAAAGATAAAATATGTCTGAGCGTACAAACAATCGCAAATCAAAAGGTCGTGTCACGACACGATAGTAGTAGCCGCGACGCGATATATACGAAAAATATAGTAACTAAATCAGAAGATATTTGTAAATCTTTTTACCGATTCAAAAGATATAAGTAATATCTTTTGTTAAAAAATATAATAATATATTACTTTTTGATTATAAAGATATTCGTTTATATCTTTTCCAAAGATGCGATTTTCATTGACAATCTATATTGAAAGATCCGTACATATTAACATGTGTATGAGGATAAATGTTAACCAATGATAAAAGGGACATAATCATGTGTGTCCGAATGTAAATCAAATGCAATCACAATGTTAATCAAATGGGTAAAATATGGCTGAAGAACAATCTGGTGCCATCATTAAAAGCGAGTAGCAAGCATTAATAAAGTGTGGCAGATATAATTTTTTTCCTATATTTTAACATATGTGATTTCTACATAAAACGATCGCAACATTATACCACATGATAACGTGTGTACTGTCTTTTTTTTTAGTGACATACGTGATCACCAGATTAAAAGGCATTAATAGTCTAATGCAGTTAGTCAATGCATTCCTGAGAACGCTAAGAAAAGAAAAAAAATACGAAAGTTTTAGAATTACCGACTTTCGACATGCATATTTGCTTTTTGGTTATGTGAGAGCACGAATCATAGTTTATTCAAGGTCCCACGGATGGCGCCAACTTGTTGGAGCATAATTTGGCTGGGCCGGTTCGACGACACTCCTGGGCCGTTTGTCGTCTGCCCGAATCCTGAGTAATGCTGCAAACAAAGAAGAACCGGTTAGACGTGGACCCGAGGCCGGAGCCCCGGGGTCCACCTCCGACGGTCAAGTTAGTATTTGATCGACATGTTGTATAAGAGGTGTGGTTAAGAGAGAGAACCTGTCGTCGAATGAGACCCCTACCCCTGTTTATATAGGCTTAGGGTTTCTTGAAGGATAAGTTAGGTGTGTGTGGGCCGCGGGCCTGTTGGGCCAGGGCCGAATACCCACTGTACGTCGACAATTTCTATTCCTTTTTAGATGGTTTTTTCGATTACTTTCAAATCCCCATCGATCCTCGTGATCAAGAAAAAACTACGTTTACGTGTCCATATGGAACATTTTTCTTATTGTAGAATGCCATTCGGACTTTGTAAGGCACCGGGAACTTTTCAACGGTGTATGATGGCTATTTTTCATGACATGATCGAGAAGACGATGGAAGTCTTCATGGATGACTTTTCCGTGTTTGGTAGTTCGTTCACTTCGTGTTTAGTAAATTTGGATAAAATGTTGAAACGTTGTGAGGAAACCAACTTGTTGCTCAATTGGGAAAAATGTCATTTTATGTGTAAAGAGGGGATCGTCTTAGGGCACAAGGTCTCGAAAGCGGGGATTGAGGTAGACAAAGCTAAGATAGACGTCATCGCCAAATTACATCATCCCAAAATCGTTAAGGGAGTTAGGAGTTTCCTAGGCCATGCGGGCTTTTATCATCGATTCATCAAAGACTTTTCAAAGATATCTCGACCCATTACACACCTCCTCGAAAAAGATGTTCCTTTCGTCTTTAACGAAGATTGTGTTCGAGCCTTTAAAATTCTTAAAAGGAAACATTACCAAAGCTCCCATTCTTGTTGTCCCAATTGGAACCTCCCCTTTAAACTAATGTGTGATGCAAGTGATTACGCTATTGGGGCCGTTTTGGGGCAACGTCATGATACGCATTTCTTTCCTATTCACTATGCTAGTAAGACGATGAGCAAGGCTCAACTTAAATACACCACAACGGAAAAAGAATTACTTGCCGTGGTGTATGCATTTGAGAAATTCCGACCTTATCTCGTCTTGACCAAAAGCATAGTGTATACGGATCATTCGGCTATCAAGTACCTCTTTTCTAAGCTTGATGCAAAGCCGAGATTGCTTCGTTGGATTCTCCTCCTACAAGAATTTGATGTCACCATAATTGAAAAAAAAGGAGCCGAGAATCTTGCGGCCGATCACCTCTCTCGATTGGAAGATCCTCACCAAAGTGTGTACGAGAACAAGGAAATCACCGAAGCATTTCCTCTCGAGACACTTGGTGTAGTGAATTCCAAGGAAGATTCTCCTACCCCATGGTTTGCGAACATTGCAAATTACCATGCGGGCAACTTTATCGTTAAGGGTATGACGACACAACAAAAACGAAAATTCTTTCGTGACGTCAAGTTCTACTTTTGGGACGACCCTTATCTATTTCGGACTTATGCGGATCAAATTATTCGATGTTGTGTGTTTGGCACCGAAGCTAATAAATATCCTTAGAGCTTGTCACGAGGGACCTATGGGTGGTCACCATGGTGCTAATGTCACGGCAAAGAAGGTTTTTAATGCCAGTTTCTTTTGGATTACTATTTACCGAGATGCGCACGCACTTGTCAAGTCGTGTGACTCATGCCAACGTTAAGAAAAAGCCTCACAAAACGATGAAATGCCCCAAAATGTCATCTAAGTGTGTGAGATCTTTGACGTGTGGGGCATTGATTTTATGGGGTCGTTACCATCAACTCGTGGTAATAAGGACATCCTTGTCGCCGTTGACTACCTATCCAAGAAGGTTTTTGAAGCAATTTTTTTCTCGGTTTAGAACCCCTAATGCAATCATAAGCGATCGTGGATCCCATTTTTATAACGACCAATTTGAAAAGGTTCTAAAGAAATATGGGGTTACGCATCGGCTTTCTACGGCTTATCACCCACAAAAGAGTGGGCAAGTCGAGGTTTCAAACCGAGCTTTGAAAAGGATCTTGGAAAGATCGATAGGAGAGAACCGACAATCTTGGTCGGATAAGTTAGGCGATGCTTTATGGGCCTTTCGTACCGCCTATAAGACGCCCATTGGGTGCACTCCTTATAAGCTCGTGTATAGGAAGAATTGTCACTTGCCAATTGAACTCGAACACAAAGCAATTGGGCCCTAAAGCATTGTAATGATGATATTGAGACCGCGAGAAAACGCCAGAAAATGGAATTGTATGAGTTAGATGAATTGAGAGACAGTACTTATGAAAATTCATTGATTTACAAAGAGAAAACTAAAAAGTTTCATGATTCTAAAATTAAAAACCGGGTTTTTAACATTGGAGATCAAGTGTTGCTTTTTAACTCAAAATTGAAATATTTTCCGTCAAGTTGAAATCCCGTTTGTCCAGACCATTCACCATCACCCAAGTGTTTCCTTATGGGACCATCAAGCTAGCTCAAAATGATGGTCCTAACTTCAAGGTGAATGGTCATAGGTTGAAGCACTACTTTGGTGGGGAAGTCCCTTCTTTGGACGACCTCGACCAAGTCACCTTCCCTAATGATAATTAGTATTGAGGGGATCGAGTCGAACTCATGACTCGGTAATTAAAAACGAGGTGCCTCGTGGGGGAGATCACATGCTTATCCATGTACATATTATCGCTTTCTAATGTAGCTAATGTGAGGGGATTTGTGCCCTTCCAACCTTTGTTCCGTGGTTGTTTGTGAATTCTGGTTTTTAGATGATCATCTTCACGATTGGAGCCTCTCGTGTTCATTTTACGTGAGCCCTCGATCGTTTGCTTTGAAAAATTTCTCGATATCCATATGTTATATCCTTTGATGTTCTAACCTTAGGTCTTTTAGCACACTTCATAAACGGCTATAGATTTAATAGTTCCGCCCTTTACATGCAAGATTAGGCATTCGAATTCGTCTTTAGTATGGGGGTATTTTACCCTTAGACTCGAAACATTGAGGACAATGTTTAACTTTAGTATGGGGGGTGAATAGATACTTGCCTTGCTAAACCTTCACGGTTTCCAAATTTCATCTTTTTGTTTATCGTTTTGTTGCAAATAAGGCTAAAAATTGGCCAAATTTTAAATTTTTTCGCATGTTTTCATAAGTGTTTTAAGACACGAATGTAGATTTTCTGATGGCGAGAATAAGAGTAATTTTTGACTCGACCGTGCGTGTTGAGCACTTGCTTCGATTCCTTAACTTTTATTAGGCTAAGTCTCTTCAATAAGGACGAGAAATGATAAATTCAATTATAAGTTACTATGCTAAACGTAGAGTACTCGTATTCTTTCAAAAACTCATTTGTTCTAATTGTTTGCTTATTCTCCCTTCGCTTGTATATATATTTTGCTAATAAATATTGGCTTAACGGTTTAGTCGTGATTGTTAGTTTCTAGTCTTTTCTAGTAGCTTCCATGTAATTAAATTGGGAAAACATTAAGGTATCGCCAGCGTCACAGTTTTGAAGTATTGGCACCCCGAATAATCGAAAGCTTCACCCAATAATAATTTTAAGTGCTCACTCACCTAAATCAAGCAAAAAATTTGAAGCTCACAAGGCCAAAAAATTATGCAAAATTAAAAGTGAAATCCTTAAACTTTGAAGCTTTAAAGATCCAAAATTACATTTACATTGAGGATATACGTCTTTGGCCATAATAAACACATCATGGTGAGGTTAAATAAAAGGCAAGGCAAGACCGAAGCCCTTAAAAGCGGAGGTAAACCTATGATAATAAGGCTCATCCGTTAGGGGGCGTATAAAAGTCTTGGTAATAAGTCTCATGTTCAAAACCGTTATAAAACCGTGTTTATCGATCCTTCTTGTTGACTTAATTTTTGTCATCGTTGTCTATTAGGAGAGGTTATTAATTCGATGGTTTTGGCTACACCGTTATGACTATATTTTTAGACCTTAATCTCTATCATCGCATAAGTTAAAAATGTATCTTCATGATCATTCAAGACAAGTAAAAAATATAAGAGATACCAAATAGGATTACGGGAGTCTAGGTACGTGATTTGGGCATATGAGTAGTGTTAGCATTACTAACTTATAATGAAAATGACATCGTTACATGCTTAGCATGGAACTGGGTAAAAATCGAGGACGACGAAATTATATCTAACGAAGCATTCACGTGTTCTTGTTCTATGAACCTAAACGTCCCATTTTGCGATGAAAATCATACATTATGTCTAAAACGCAAGTAGTAGTAGTGTAGTACGTTTAAGTTTCAATAAAGTTCGATAAAAATGAATTTTGGAGATGTTAAGATACTTTATTCTAGCATTGCGTGAGGACACGACAATGGTTTAGTATGGGGGAGTGATGAGACTACTTTTATACATGGTCTCATCATCCAAAACGGGCTTAAAACGATGAAAATATCATAAAAAGTGCCATATATATGCTTGTGTTTGTTCAATATGTATTTTAGGTACGGATATCGAGAAAATGACAAAAGATCACAAGAATCAATAAAAAAAAACAGGGGAAACGAAGTCGCACAATGAACCGGACCCAAGTGTTGAATTTTGAAGAAATGTCCTTGAAGAATTGAAAGTATACAAGAGAGGTCCTCCATCATTGAAGAAATGACACTTTATACCCTTGTATATTCATAATTACAAGTTTGGTCCCTAAAGTTTGTCAAAACTACAAAAAGGACCCTCAATTTTGAATAATTGGCAATAATGGTCCCTACAAAATGAAGACTTGTCACTTTTAGTCCTCCATAAGTTCAAGTATACAAGAAAAGACCTCCAAGTTTGAAGACATTTCATGAATGACCCTTGAAAATCCAAGAAAATATAAGAAATACCCTTGGAAATACTTTGCAAAAATATTTCTGGCCAAAGTATAAAGTTTGAAACTTCATTAACAAAAGGTTTCTAGTTTTGAGCTGTGAAAACTTGTTTGAACACAAATTGAAAAAAGAGGGACTAAACGTGGGAGACAAGAATACTAACCTAGACCAACCAGAGCTTGACACCTCACCCACTATACCCCCTCCACCAATCATAGCCACCCTTCCATCCACGTCCTCACCCTATTCACAATTAATATAATCAATTTTAAAAACTGATTATTTAATCTAAACCTGGCGCCAAACACCTAAACATTTACCTAATATGGATCAAACGAGTGTTCTTCAGCCAAGAAGAAAGATTTGGGTTTTTCTTATTAACTAAAAATCAAGTGTTAAGCTGCTCCAGATTTAAGATTGAGGGTATCATAATCACTTTTTCACCATCAAACTTGGCCCCAGTCCTTTGGTCCCCTCCCACGTGTCCTCCCCCGCATCCATCTTCCACCTCCAAACAAAACATACGAATGAATCAACGGTTTTGAGAATTTTTCTTGGTCCCTACACAAAAACCAACATGTGGGATTTCTCCATAACAGCTATGTAGGAGCAAAATGCCAAAAACTATCACATGGGGTTCAAACTTAATTCAAACGCCAAGGGAAATCATGGAACTTCAAGCATCAGGGTTTTTAGTTCTTTTCAGTACTCTAGAACATGTACACCCTCTATATAAAGTGTTTAGGGTTTTACATTTACTCTTGTTCTTGTTTTTCTTGTTCACAAGCTTGTAAAGCCTCTTTGTCTGATGAATGAAAAGTGGTGTAGTTTTGATGAATAAAACAAGTTCCATGTTACTTTATATGTTATTGATCTCTTTTATTTTCATTTAATTTGTACTCAAAAGTCATGTTCAAGTTATCTACTTGTGGTGTTTCACAAAGTTTTCCAAAATCTTTGATTCTCTTCAAGAATTTGGTTCATGCATTGAAAATTTTTGGGCCAAAGATTGATCACATCCCCCTGATAAGAAGTTATAAAGGAGAAGTGAGATCTCTGGCTTGGGATAACTCAAGTGTGGGGACTAAAATCCTTGGAAGAAATCTGTTTTCTTTTCAAAAAAATTTATATAATCTGTTACTGCTCACTTTGTTCAGTCTTAGCAGGTGTTGTGGAAGCTTGCGATTCTTTTAGCTATCACATAAGCTATACAAACGGGGGCATGGATGTATGTCTCTGAGGTTTTGCTTAAAATCCATTTCCTTTCAAGTTTATGAATTTTATGTGGTCTACTTATGCTTGGTGCTTTATGTTATTGATGAATCTCTCTTGATTTCATGTTTCATGTGTGTTTTGATTGATCTTAACAAGTTTTGTGTGATTTTAAACAAAAAGTCTTTGTTAAAATTTGGATTCAAGTTTTAAAGTAGTGTTTGGGATTGCATGTTTTGAAAGCTTTGGTATAAAATTTGAGTAGGTGTTAAGAGTCACTTGGTACTTGGTTCTGATATTGGTGTTCAGTGTTGAAAATTGCATAACTTGTGATAAAAAAATACTCAAACTGATTCATTGTTAAAAACAAAGTTGTTTTAGTTTTATGTGAACTCATAGTTGGTCATCTAGTTAACTTGAGCTAAGGACTAAAGCTGAGAAGTGAAAACTTGTGTGTTTTTGCAACTTGTTAACTTGATTTGATGATTGAAATCTCACCATTTGGTCAAATGCATCAGCTAAATGCTTTTTTTGTTTAACTAATTGCATCAGAAAACACTTAAGCCTAATACATAGCTTGAATCTTGTGATTAATGCATAAAACCTGTTCAAATGCCATGATTAGAGTAGAATATTGATTATTCTAGCTGTTTTATGCTTTTGAAAAAGTTTTGTGGGCTTATTCTTGCTTAAACATTGGCTTAAACCATCAGACCTAGTTTTTCTCATATATGAGCACTTATTGAATTTACTGTATTAATTGGCTGTGTGGATTGTGATTTTCTTGCTTGTTCTTGACTCCCTACAACTCACTGGTTGTAGGGGGTGCCATTATTGTCCAAAAACACCCATTAAAACAGGCTAAAATCAAGATTTTCATTTCAAGCAGTCGGAACTCCTTTCCCACTGCTGCTTGCCATTGATAGTGTTAAATTGCAAACAGCTTATCAATAAGCTATTCTAGCTTATTTCTTTGTGCAACAACTTTAATTTTGTAACCAATGTTAGTATTTTCAACTTATAAGCTAGTCTGGAAGGTTATTGCTTTTGGCTTAAAGATTTTACTAGAAAACTAACTCTTTTGTCTTTTTCTAAAAGTGCTTATTCATCATTTCAGGTTATTGGGTTAGCTTATTGGAAATCTTTTTTCTTATTTAGCTTAATTTAGTGATTTAAAACATGTTTCAAGTTGAATCAGCTCTTGAATCAGCCTAGAACTCAAAAAAGACTATTTTGTCGTTTTCTATAGAGAGCTTTGGCTTATTTCAGGCTTATTTATTGAGCTTTTTCAAAATTTCTTTTTACAATCTGCTTTATAATCACAAGAGAAGGATGTGTGTCATTTTTTAGCTTATGGCATTAGCTTATGGCTTAATGGGCTTATTGTGCATTAAGAATAAGTTGAGTGCTTATTAAGCTGTGATAAGCTCCCTTTCAGCTTTTGGGCCTTTAGAGTTTTATTGTTTAAAATCAACTTTTATGCTAGACTGGAATTTTTGGGCTTTTTTGGTTGACTTTTGTCTTATTGGGCCAAAAAGCCCATTAACTTGGACTGTTTTGTATTTTGGCCCATTTGAGGGCCCAATAGGGGTATTTAGGACATTTCACTTTCATTTTCTGTTTAATTAAGTTAAAATAAACTAGTTTGCAAGTTTTTAGAATTCTTTATAAATTTTGAATTGTTAATATTATTTTAATATTTATTTTTAGTTTTTAATCATTTTAAATAGTTTTAATAGGTTTTAAATTTTGAAAAAATACTTTTTAGTTTAGTTAAGTCATTTTGGAGGTTTACAAAATGAAAAATCTTTATTTGGGCTTTTTATTAAATAATTTGATTTTTAGGGCTTTAATTAGCATTATAAAATTAAATATTAATTAAATAAAAGGTTTGAAAAAGTTTTGATCATTTGTAAACTCTAATTGGATTTTTAGGAATTTATTGTGATTTTCTAGGAATTTTTAGAGTAATTTTTAATTTTGTCACATTTTTACGTTTTATGTTTTATCATTCGTCGTAGTTTAATCTTAATCGTAACCGTCATCATTTTTATTTTTCCTTTGTCTCATCAATATTAATCTCAAATATCATCAAGTTTAACACACTCATTAATCCTCTTCGAGAACGAACTCGCAAAAGGGTCATAAGGGTGTTGATTTTCCTAAATCGATTCCTTTAATACTTACCGCTTCATTTACGCTTTGTTTTCCTAAACAAGTGTAAAAAAACTACTATCAGTACGCATCATACAAGACTACGATGCTCATAATACTCTCTCCTTTGAGTCTAGAACTTTAGGGCAGTTTGGGATATCTTCATGTTAGAAGTGAGAAAGAATGTTACCAACAAGTGAAGAATGCTCTTAAACAAAGCAACCATAAAAAACTTTTGGCAATTGCCAGTCAGAATCTCATGTTCCACAAAAAAGTAAATGTAATTGTTTCCTTGATTTTAAAACAAAATTTTTCAATAGAAAATCCTAATCATAGAATTATAAACAACACATGAACTGCAAACAATATAACACAACTTGCAATGAAGGTCTGAACTCTAAGTGAAAATTGAAAGGGGGGTTAGAACTCAAAAGCAGGTTGGTGCACAACTCTAAGCTAAATGCAAACTAACCCTGAATACTATAATATTTAGGCAACTACTGTTAGAATATATAAGACCCTTATCACCACTTGCCTCTCTCAATACATTATGCCCAAATAGAATACAAGAATTTTCCAACAAATCATATACATATCCCTTCATAGTTAAAAGAAAAATGGCAGTTCTACTAATTTCACAAGGTAACACTTATGTTACATGCTAGACTAAATTTCTCAACTACAAATAAAATAACCAATCCCATATTATTTTCAATTTAGCTTTCGTAGCTTAGCAAACTGCATATAAGATTCTACTAGAACTAAACTACTCTTGATCAGAAATTGGCAACAAGGAATCTGTAATCCGATAAGAAATTTTCATAGAGGTCTAACTAGGCACTCTCTAACGTTACCATTTGACAGTGATGATACTCTAAGCAGTAGCCAAGCAAAGGTACCACATGACAGTGATGGAGTGTTGATAGAAGTTCAATCTGAGAACAAATTATTAATTGTCTTATATTACTGTGAAACTAGAGTCAGTGAAGTGATTGGTGCATATTACCTCTGTCAGAAAAGTGACTTCGGAATTTGGGTCTCCTTGGGCTTTGAGGGGTTTAATCGCAACAAGTTTACCAACTCTCAGTTGGCCATAATACACAAATCAAACATCAGAAAGATTTAATCTTTTATCACTAATCCAAACAAATCTTGAGAAAAGGCATTATAAAAATTAAAAAACAAAAATAGAAAAGGATTGAACCTTTATGTAACCTGAAGATTGATCGTTCGTTTATGAACTGATATGGTATTATATACCTCCAATTTATCAAGATGCTGAAGATGAGGTTCATGGTACTTATCCTGCACAAATCATTTTGGGAGTAATTTGAGTAATTAAAAAAACCTGAATCAGACCTGTTGTACAATCTTAGAGTCCGTTTGGTTTGAAGTCGGGTTTTATTTTAGGTGTGTGTTTATAAAGAGGGCGGTTTAGGATTAGGTCTAAATGCAGAGAGAGAAAATATATTATAAGATTAATAAAATATTATTTTAAATTAATTTTAGATTAAAAAATAAAAAAATAAAAAAAAAGTGACGAAACTTGTGGTTGGAAATTTGCTTGTATTAAAAAATATCTCAATAAATGAATGACTTCATAAAACCCACTATTGGGGTTGGGAATTAAAAATTGGAACAACACCCGTATATAAGTCCCCACAATTTGTACCAAACATTGGCTTTTAATCTTCTGTCAGCCTAAAGTCATTAAAACCCGGTAACCAAACACGCCCTCATATTTTGTGAATGGAGGAATTAATTGAAGAATTGTGATAATCTTGTGAATCAATAAGGTGGTTGATGTTTCTAGAGAGAGAAAGTAGTGAGAGAAAGTGAGAGAAAATGTGTTATATTAAAATCAAAAGTGAAACAACCAACACCCCTTTCTATGGTGGAAAGGGGTTTATATATACCCAAGTCCTTAATGGACTTGGGCCTCCGACCCATAACAAGCCCATGGGCCGGGTTTACTAACAAAGTAACATAATATTCAACTACGAGCTATTTAACATTTAATAATATCGTGGAGTGACCGATACTTCTAATATACGTTAAAAACGTATTTCTAACAATCTCCCCCTAAGGGAGGTCTCTCGAATTTACAAAGTCCTAAACCTAGCATACTATACTAAGTCTTCGTTCTTCAGCTCGTAGTCTTTTCTTTTTGCCTTTTCTGTTGTGAATATGTTGATGTTAATCTTTTAGGCTTTGGCTTTAGAGCATTGTTCCTTTTGACCATTCACGTGCGATCTTTGCCTTCTTGTGAACCTTGCCTCCTCGTGACTCCATGTTCCACACACTTATGTTTTTGTTGAATTCTTGAAAGCTTCAGAGTTTGGTACAGCAGAAGACTTCATTTTGTACTTTCTTGAATTTTGCTGAAATTTGATGCAGAAAAACATAAGCATGTGGGAACGACTTCAACTGGTACACCGCAACGCCACCTTCTTCAAATGCCGCAACATAACAAGACATGAATGAAATGGCTTAGAACATTTCATTCTAAATCGGTAGCATTTTACCTCCGGTCGGTGAAGACCGTTGGACGATATTAAATATCGTACCCGTGACGGATAGTTTCAATTAAGTAACTTCCTGACAGGATTTCGCGGGTAAACCCGTTCTCTTTACTCGACCGTCACTAAGCCTGACTGCGAACATAAAGAGTGAATCACTTGGATAAATTATCCTTGTGATTGAAGCCGTCAATTCATGAACCTGGAACAAGTGAATTTCAATTAAGATTTTCACCATTGTTGCTTTCCAGTTGTCACGAGCTTGATTCATATAGAATCTTGCACGTCACCTACCAAGTGTTGTTTGATGTTAACACTAGAAGGATTTCCACTCGTCACTGTGAACACTAAAGAGTGTCACTCTGAGTGTTCTGGCAAGATCATATGATAATGCGTAGAGGCCTGGAACGAGTTTAAGTTCATTTAAGAATTAAACTACTGTTTCTTTCCAGTTTTCACAAGATTGGTTTCTAAAGAACCGCACGTGTAACCTACCATGAGCTTGTTTGATGTTGGCTCAAGCAGGATTTCCATCTTCATTGTAGTACTTGTGTATTACTCCGATGTTCTGGCAATATTACAAGAATACTGCGTAGAACTCATAAAGATCTCTTACTTTTCACAGTATGTGAAGAAGCAAGGAATAAATGGAAAGTGTTCTAATGAGACTTTTGATGATCTCGTGGCTCTAGACTCGATAGTGCGTTTTGATTTAGTGAGTGATGGCTGGAGAGGAGTGCCACCTATTCAATATCAGTCTATTCGGAGTGAATAAACCAATAGATAACGTGTTGATCTCCGTGTGATTAAAACAAATACCTTTTGAGAGATATTTGAGTTAGCTGGGGAGGGTTGTGCATTGCATCACTGGTTCTATGATGTCTTTCTTCAATATCGAGAATCATTAACAAATGATCTCAATAGCATATGTATTGACCCGGTTTCTGCCTAAAGTTGTAAGGAGGGCTTCTTTCTTTACACCCTTTATCTTTACAATTCTTTTTCATTCTTCAACCCCTTCAATGCTTACCAATACGTCATCACTAGCACCTTGTTGTGATTGTTCCAGTGCTAGCTTAAGTACTTGGTCGGCATTCAGCTTCATTCACAATCATTCTCCATCTTTCCTAGGACTTCTAATTCTATCTAGGGAATTGTCCTTGGGAAGATTTGTAACACTCTCAATTTTCGTATCGGTACAGCGGAAGGGTCTTTCACAGTGTTACGGGATAGCACAATAACTCCAATCATAGACAACACATAAAAATGGTTGTACAAGGTTCAACACACATTCATTCGATTTAAAAAGTTTTAAAGTGTACAACAGGTCCCAAATTATACAGGTCATTAAGTTTACATAACATAGATCGAATGAACATTTTTAATATTAAGAGGGCCATCAGAGTCGATCTCCATCCGGATTACCTTCAAGCACCTGAGATAAAAACATGCAAAAATCATATCAGCGAATGTCGAGTGAATTCATAGAGTTTAATAAAAACCGTTATATAAAACAATCGTTAAAATCAGAACACAAGTATAATATCGGAAGTAAGTCCACGTATTTCTAGTCAGGCAATATATAAATCAAGCATACATCTTAAACCGTCCATGAGACCGTAGCCTCAATATTACCATAATAGGTAATATATTCATCGTTATTTGCATCATTATTGTATTGTATATAGATTACATAGGATTATTATTAGCCGCATGACATTGTTACCTTACTATGAAAAAAACGGGCCGCGAACCCGACAAACAATTTTCCCATCTAAGTTAGCGTGTCGTCACAAAAATCACGCTATGTAAATCTTCTCATACATAAATTCGCTTACCAATCAATGTGGTACGACGGGGATCAACCGTCAAGGCGCGAACTGGGGTGATCGTCCCCAAATAGTAATATCATATGCATAAGCGTCTACCAAATCCCGGTAGTTCACAATTCATGCTAATGGGACTTTAAGTGACATAACCTAACTACTAATAATCCTTTTTATCTCGTTTATAGGGTCATAGCATCATTCGGGTCCATATCATTAAGCATACCATCGGGACTACTTGTGTTCTATTTTTATCAGAAACTATCATGTTATCTCCCTCGCGGGTTTACAAATCATTTTATAAAACATTTAAAAGAGTGCGAGGCTATGAACTCACGTTGATAATGAAAGGCAGATTATCGGCTACGGGCGTCCTTCGGTCACGGAAACCTATATAAATAATAATCGGTCTTAGACTTTTGTCCGATGACTTTTATCAAAATAACAATATACATATGATGATTTGTACATATGATGATGATCAAGTGGGTTTATATATCCTTGTTTACTCATTTTAGTGTTTACGTATTAGTAACTTTTTACTAGTTTACTAGTTTTACCTATTTACATGTTTTAAGTCCAATAAGCTTATTATAAGTTCTTTAACTTGTATTATTTCATTTTATACTTATATTATCTGTATTCACACTTTACATGTTGGGCCCAAATGGGTTAAGCCCAATAAGTACTTTTTATAAGTGTTTAACTTATTTAGTCCAATTATTAGTCCAATATGCTTACTTAGCTCGTTGATGTCCGTATGTCCTATAGTTCGGGTTTTATCGGTTTTTACTTGTATTAGATACTTATATATCACTATATGACTTTTAAAAACTTTACATTAGACGGGTTTGATCGTCTAAGTTTTAATTGGCGAAAAACGTTAATTTTACGGTAATAGCCGAAAAAGTCGTAAAAATCATGTTTATTATTTTTATAACTTATAAATATTATTCAACTACCATTTTTATAAATTTTCCATTTATTTAACCTTATACATATTTATATAAATGAAATTCATAAGTTAGTGGGTTTTGATTTCACATTTTATACTATATAATTTGAGTGCTTATATAATAGTAATAAACATTAATTCTTCAAAATCTGATTTTTATTTTCATCTTCATCATTTTTATCATATCTAGAGTTCTACAATGAATTAGAAGCTCATTTTTGGATTGCATGAACTTCATATTATGTGCTACAATTAACTTAGTTATATCTACTGCTCATTTTAAGTTTAACTATCCTTAACAGTCCCTACAAAACAGCTTATTTAGATTAGCACACTCATCTTCTTTTGATCATATCTCACTCATTTTAATGATTCCATTGCATGGCCAACTCTCACATGTGTATGACATCTTGTACTTACTGTAAATGGATTCTACCATGCAAGTTTATCAGTTCAAGTTTTGGTTACATACTGTTTTTATACAGCCAACAAATTAAGCATGATTTTAGCCTTGTTTCTTATGGTTATTAATCTTTTTAAGCATATTTATCAACACTTGATCCCCACACAATATTTTATCATCATATATTCATCATATACATATACAAAAAGAAAGAAAATACATTTGATCTTTACAAAAATAACAAGAGAAAATGGAAAGGATGATCTTCTTTACCAACCAAGAGTATATCTTGTTTTTGGAAGACAAGAACTTGATGAACACCAAATGTAACCCCAAGATCATCAAACACCAAGAAAGTAAGTTGAGAAATCAGCCCTAGGACACAAGCAAATCACCTCCTTTGTTGTTAAAATGGCCACCAAGTGATCAAGGCTTCAAGGTAACTCCATGATATAGCTAGATAACAAGTATTTTGTGGCTAGAAAATATCAAAAGGGGTGTTTGTTCTTGAATATGGGACGGCAATAGTGATGATGTTGAGAGAGTTTTTAGTTGGTTTTGCATGAGAGAAATGGTGGTATGTGTTAGCTAGTGGTTTTTGTTAGTTTGGTGGGTAGAAACTAGCTTAAGTGTTAAGCTTAAGCTTACACTTGTAAGCTACATGTTTACATGATGCCACATCTTTGATGTGGTGTCATGTTTGGGCGTCCCATGCTATAGTGGGGTGGGATGATTTATTTTGTCACACCTCACTAATTTACGGGTATTCCTCGATTCTAGTTTTCTCGATTTGCGTGCCCTCGGGTCGTTTCACGAAAAACGTTTTTATAAATTATGAATCAACGGCACAAAACGAATCCAATAAAAATTGTCTCATCAAAAACAGAGTTCAAAAACGTAAATATGTAATCCTAAGGTTTCTGGTTTAATCGTAAAGGACGCTAAATTATACACGTAAGCCCAAATTTAAATCCGTAAATTGTGAGTTCATCAACCAACACAAAAATAAGTTTCAAAATATTATACGAGAAAATAATTCACTACCTGAAAATGTTGGCTTGTCACAGCTTTTCCTCCTAAAAGGGATCACCGTTCTCGTGATCCATTTCATTTTGATGTCCGTTTCTTATTGAAATCGAAAAGGTGCGGATATTTCTTCCACATTTCATCCTCTCGTTCCCAAGTATATTCCGGTCCATGCTTTGAATTCCATCGGATCTTGACAATAGGTATCCGACTTTGTTTCAGTTGCTTTACCTCACGATCCATAACCTCTACGGGTTCTTTGATAAAATGCAACTTCCCATCTATTCGAACCTTATATAACGAAATTTTCTCATCACTTACTGCTAGACATTTCTTCAGATTAGATACATGGAATGTGTTGTGAACACCATGAAGTTCTGGGGGTAACTCTAGTTTGTAAGCCACCGGACCTACTCTAGATAAAATCTTAAAGGGTCCAATATAACGAGGATTCAATTTTCCTCGCTTTCCAAATCTTATAACGCCTTTCCATGGTGATACTTTCAACATTACTCGGTCACCCACTTTAAACTCCATCGGCTTCCGCCACACATCCGCGTAACTTTTCTGTCTACTACGGGCAATCAACAACCTATTCTTAATCTGAACTATCATCTCCGTAGTCTCCCGGATCAATTCCGGTCCCGTGAGCTGGGTATCCCCAACTTCACCCCAACATACAGGAGATCTACACTTCCTACCATACAAAGCTTCAAACGGTGCAACCTTAATACTAGAATGGTAACTATTGTTATACGAAAACTCTGCTAAAGCCAAATGTTTATCCCAATTCTTACCAAAATCTAACACACAAGCTCTCAACATATCTTCTAGTGTTTGTATCGTTCTTTCACTCTACCCATCAGTCTGGGGGTGATAAGCAGTTCTCATGTCGAGGTTCGTTCCCAAAGATCTTTGGAGAGATTTCCAAAAATTCGATGCGAATCTAGGATCTCGATCTGAAATGATCGATACAGGCACTCCATGCTTGCATACAACATTCTCAAGGTATATACGAGTAAGCTTCTCCAGTGAGAACTGATCTTTAACCGGAATGAAGTGTGCTGATTTGGTCAGTCTATCGACAATAACCCAAATCGAGTTGTTTCCAGATGATGTTCTAGGAAGCTTGGTGATAAAGTCCATCGTAATTCGCTCCCACTTCCATTCAGGAATCTTTGGTTGTTGAAGTAGTCCTGATGGCTTTTGATGTTCAGCTTTAACTCTAGCACAAGTCAAACATTAAAGAACATACATAGCAATATCAGCTTTCATATTCGGCCACCAGTACAACTTCTTCAAATCATGGTACATCTTATCAGATCCCGGATGAATGAAATACTTAGATTTATGGGATTCTAACATAATCAAATCTCTTAAGCCTCCAAACTTAGGTATCCACATACGACCTCTTAAGCATTTCACTCCATCAGCTCTAACCTCTAGAGGATCTCCTTCTCCTCGGAACCCTTGATTAACAAATTTTTCCTTCTTACAAGCTTCTATTTGCGCATTTCTAATTTTCTCAAGTAAATTATTATGCACGATCAAGACTAGAGAACGTACCCTGATAGGCTCTCTATCTTTCCTACTTAACGCATCGGCAACAACATTGGCTTTTCCTGGGTGATATTTTATATCACAATCATAATCACTTAACAACTCTATCCATCTTCGTTGCCTCATGTTCAATTCCTTCTGGTCGAGAATATACTGTAGGCTTTTGTGATCGGTGAATACCGTACACTTGGTGCCATACAGATAATGTCTCCACAACCTAAGAACAAAGACTACAGCTCCTAACTCAAGATCATGAGTAGTATAATTCTCCTCATTCTTCCTTAATTGCCTAGAAGCATAAGCTATCACTTTCTCTCGCTGCATCAAAACAGCTCCATAGCCTCTAAGAGATGCATCACAATACACTACAAAATCTTCACTCCCACCGGGTAATGATAAAATTGGCGCACTACATAATTTTTGCTTCAATGTCTGAAATGATCCATCTTCATCACTTCCCAAAACGAAAGGTTTATTCTTCTGGGTAAGCTTAGTCAAGGGTTTAGCTATCAAAGAAAATTCTTTAATGAATCGCCTATAATAACCAGCCAATCCTAAGAACTGTCGCACTTCCGTTGGCGTTGTCGGTGCAGACCAATTCTTAATGGCTTCAACCTTTGCAGGATCAACATGAATTCTATCTTTGTTAATCACATGACCAAGAAATTGCACAGAATCTAACTAGAAATCACATTTCAAAAACTTAGCATACAACTTTTCATCCTTCAACAAATTCAAAACAATCCTTAAATGTTCTCTATGTTCATCTTCATTCTTAGAATAGATTATAAGATCGTCAATAAACACAATCACAAATTTATCCAAGTAGGGCTTGCACACTCGATTCATTAAATCCATGAAAACCGCAGGTGCGTTAGTTAACCCAAATGGCATTACTTGAAATTCATAGTGTCCAAAACGAGTTCTAAATGCAGTTATAGGAATATCTTCTTCACGGACGCGAAGTTGGTGATATCCTGACCGCAGATCTATCTTAGAATACACACTAGATCCTTGTAGTTGATCAAACAAATCATCAATCCTAGGTGTTAGGACCATTGTAATAGTTATTGTAATAGGTAGACTAGGAGGTATGTAGTTCCTCCTGGTCCTAGTAGTAGTAGGAGCAAGTCGTGCTCCTGGTCCTAGTCAAAGTCAAACTTTATTATTTATTTATTATTCAGTTAGGATATGCATGAGATATGTTAGGAAAGAATATGCATATTAGTTTTACACGTTTTGTTTAATGCTGTATTAGGGTTTCCTTGTAGTATAAAAGGAACCTTAGGCAGAAGGGTTAGACACACCTTCATCAAACATAGTTCTAGTCATTATCAATATTAAAAATCCTTAGAAAGGATCAAGTCTTTATAGTTATTATGTTCTTCTTTATTATATTTGTATTCTGCATTCATATTGTGTATAGAGTCTCTCTGTGGATTGAATTGTGATTACAGAAGTCATTCACCGTTCCTGACAGGCTGCAAGATCTACATCTAGTAGACCCAACAAGTGGTATCAGAGCCTGGGAGGGTCTCTATACAAAGAAGAATCAAGTTTTCTTTTACTGACATTTTTTTTAATCATGTCTGCCTCAACTTCTACTCAAACAGGAGAAGACAACACTCCTAAAATTGTGCAACCTCAACAGATCATTGTTACAGTTTCTAGCACGAATGGTAAATTCCCTCTTCTGAAAAAGGACGAATATGATAGTTGGGCAATGAAGATGGAATGGTGGATCACCAATACTAATCAAGACCTTTGGAAGGTTATTCTGAATGGGAACAGCAGGAAGCTAACTGGAAGAGACTAGAATGGTAATATTACTCTTCTTGACCCTAAAACTCATGAAGAAATCATAGCTATTCAGAAGGAGGTCAAAGCAAAAACTATTTTGCTTCAATCTCTTCCTGATGATCACATGGGTGACTTCTACCATTTGAATGATGCCAGAGAGATCTGGAATGGTATAAAAGCAAGGTTTGGTGGGAATGAGGAGTTAAAGAAAATGCGAAGATCCATGCTGAGAGACGAATTCACAGAATTCAAAATCTCAGAAATTGAAGGTTTACATCAAGGGTATGACAGGTTCCAAAAGATATTGAGTCAATTGAATCAACTTCGTTCAAAGCATGACGATGGTGATATTAATGCAAGGTTTCTTAAAGCCTTACCCTACTCATGGAATCAGGTGGTAATCTCTCTCAAAGCCAAAGGTGGGCTTGACTATCTCAATTTTGATGATTTATTTCATAAGCTCAGAACTTTTGAACCTCATGTGAGAGGATATTCAAGTGACTCTTTTCCCACTCCTGCTAATTCTGCCTTCATAAGTTCTCTGGCTTCTAGTCCCATGTCATATGCTAGTAGCCCAAGCAATACTGTAACACCCCATTTCAATAAATGGAATGTCACGCGTAATTATGGCGTGTCATCAAAGCATACAAGGATAAATGTCTAAAACATTACATGACCATAGGGATAACCATAATCAAACATCGGTTCCAAACATAAGCCCAAAACATAATAAACCAAAAGAAATGAATGAAAGACTAAACAAGCATAAATGTATGAAGGCAAAAAGGAAAAGAAATCTCTAGCAGCTTCCATCCTATGCACGTCCTCCAAATGCTCGAGTCTTTCCTAGGATACCTGCCGTTTGGGACATGGAAAGGAAAGTAACGGCTGAGCAAAACGCTCAGTGCACGGATATAGACATAGTATAAGTGACTAAAACATAAATAGAGACTTAATAGCAGCGGAAATGTATAAGTCCTGGAAAACCTGGAACATGTTCATAAAACTGGTTTTATAATTTGAAAAGCCTTATGTTTATCATATGAAATCTATTTAACATATTTTACCATTAGCCAATATAGGTCATGAAAATCCACCGTGCATGAATACTTGGAGGGGTGACCTCATCATGCAAATTAGAGGGGCTGCCTCTAATTTAATATACTGGTTTTTGGGTAGGAGGGATCAGCTTCTTGTGAAGGATGCAAGGCATACACCACATTCACCATGTAATCTTGAATAAAACGTGTAACTAGGATGCACCCATACGCCCCACATGATAAATATAAATAAATGGCCAAAACTGAAGGGACGCCACGAGCAATCACTCCGCCGTGGTGAAGTCATAACATCAGTGCCTCTAATGTTATGGTTATGGTACCTCCATAACTAGGTGAAACTGGTCATGCATGTATATGGCTATAGGTAATCATATTTAAAACATAAGCAATCAAACTCATACTTATACTACGGGAAAACAGTTGGCTGCATACGGGGAAATCCTAATAAGGAAAGAATGTCCATACCGAAAGGACGGGAATCCGTACCTTATGTCCAGTAAACGAGAACGATGAACTGCGAGAATCCTACTTCCGAAACACTAGTGCTACATAAATACGTACATGAAATAAGTATCTGCTTACTACATACATAGCTGGTTTTATATCATGTCTTAGCTTATTTTATGTGTTCTTACTATTTTACACTGTTTAAAGCCTTAAACTGTGTTAAATCTTATATTCTGTTCATTCTGATTAAGTATTTCTGGTATTTCATGTGTTATTATACTTACTGTGTAATAATAAGTAACTTTCCAAAAATAGCAGGTTTCCTAAAATAGAAAGTTTCCAAAAATAGAAAGTTTCCAAAAATAGAAAGTTACCAAAAATAGAAAGTTTTCAAAAATAGAAAGTTTCCAAAAATAGAAAGTTTCCAAAAATAGATTTACTGCTTAAAATAGATAAGTTTCTAAAAATAGAAAGTTTCCATAAATAGATTAGCTGCCTTAATTAAATAAGTTTCTATAAATAGATTAGCTGCCTTAAATAAATAAGTTTCTAAAAATAGCTGGTTTCCATAAATAAAATAGCTGCCTTATTTAATTAAGTTTCTAAAAATAGAAAGTTTCCATAATTAGAAATAAGCTTGTTAAATAAGCTAAGTAAATAAGCCTAAGTGTTTTCATGATTATTTCCTAAGTCATATGATATATTATATAGTTTAATAATTATTTCATGTAATTTAATTAAACTATAGGTTATAATATTTAATTAAAGTATGACATGTTTTTAATTAAATATATTAAATACTTAGGTTAAAATATGTATTATTAAATATTAATAATATAACCTAAGTCATGTTTAATTAATTAATTATATCCATGGTTTTTAAATAATTAATTAATTATAAGTCTTAATAATATAAATACTTAGGTTAAAAATAATTTCATGATTATTAATAATTAATTAACCTAAGTCATGTTATTAAATTAATCTCATCTTTTTATTAATTTAATTTTTAACATAAGTTTATAACATAAACAACTAACATAATCATGATCTGGATCTAAGCCTAAAAACATGAACCGGATATGAAACAACACCGTACCCCGACCCAAATCGGGGTACCCCTTGCTGCCGTGGGACCCATACGCACCAACCAAGACCAAAAAGGTCTTGGTGGTGGTCGGCTAAAACAAACCGAACCCCCTTGGGGTCGGTTGTACCTTGCGGCCCAAAAACAAACACCCCTTTGATCGACCCTTTGATTAATTAATGATCAAAACATGTTAGATCTATGTTTAATTAATGTGTTTTTATAAAAACATCACGTGTTCATAATTAATAAAAGATTAATTAAAAAGAAAAAGGTAAAAAAAGGTTTTACCGTATTCGTGGATCAAGAGGGTTAAGAACAAACACGAACAAACAATAAAACTTCAAGATCCGAGATCAATGAATCACCTTGTTGGTGATTTGAAGGTGGCGGCACAAAGAGGGAGGAGAAAAGGGATTTTAGGTTTTCTTGAAATCTTCTGTAAAAGTGATTTTTAAGTAGTAAAAATCTATTTAACCCCTTTTAGTAAAATTGGTAATGGGCTTGGCCCATTACCTTGTTTGGGCCGCGGGTAGGGACTCTTCCGTGGGGTTCCCGTACCTCGTTTCGTGTCTTGTTATTTAGTACTCGTTTATGTTTAATTAAGTTCGTGTTTTAAATGTTCTCGTTACGTAAATACCATACTCTTATATATTTAATTACGCTCGTATTAAATATATATACGTAATTAATAATAGCTTGTGTTTTAATTACGCTCGTGATTTCGTGATCGTATTCTCGTGATTAATTATTGTTAAATAATTATTACGTGATCGTGCAAATAAAATACTTATCGTGTTCTAACCCGTACGTAATACATAAACTCCTAACACATAATCGTAATCATGCTATATTAGGAAAGTTTTAATCTAGTACGTACGATCTTAAGGGTACTATTCATGGTAAAAGCATGCGGGTTTTACAACTCTTCCCCCCTAAAAAGAATAATTCGTCCCCGAATTATAGATAACGTAACTGGAAGCGAAACATACCCGAATCAGACTGGAAAGGTATGCGTAATAACGGAAATAAAGGTGACATGGTAGAAGGGAACGTGGAACGTGACATGTCTTGAAAAGACATGGAACGTGACATGACTGAAAGGACATATCTAATTGATAAGAAAAAAACGGATAAAAGTTCGGATGAACTTGTCCGTTTCCAAGTGGCTTCCCCCTTGGAACGGTTCCTTCATAAGATCTTGACACGAATGATAAGTCTTGGTCCTCCTGACCTTGACTTGGAATACGAAGAAGTTCTTGGTTATTAACGTAATGTAGATCCCCTAAATTCGATCGAGGAAATAAGAGTTAATCATGTAAGAGTAACTGAAACGTTACGATGAAAGACAATCTGACTTAACTGTTAACTAGAAACGATGCGCGAGACATAAAGAAACGTAGTACGTGAAAAATTTTGAACATGATACGTGAAAAATTTTGAACGTGCTACGTGGAGATATGGCGAGTGTAGTATGAGTAAACATATCGTGATCCATGATACGTGTAACATATCTTGATCATGATATGAGGAACGTGGAATGAACATGATATGTGAAACATATCGTGAACATAGAATATAATGGCGGTATCGCCAAACGCTAGAAGGTGAGACATAGATTCTGACGAGAAACGTCTATCTGAGGATAGGGAGTTATAATAAACATGGGTATGGTCTCTCAAGTTCTTGCAAACTACCCATAATGAGAAAACAAATGAACGTAAAATCGTAAACCAAAATACGATCATGAACGTGAATAGTGTCATGAACGCGAGCGCGAAAGCAAGGTGTGGAATTAGAACAAGGACGTGAAATGAATTAGGAGCACAATTATGAATATTTGTCTGACCCGATAACTAAGGGATTACCAAGTGATCGGATGAGCCTTGGCTGGAACATGTCCGATAAATTTGTTTGTTCTGAAATCCTTACGGATGTAAGGATTATGCAGACTTGATCAAACTGTTTGCAATAACCCAGATAGCATTATGCTTCATCTGAGTTTGCGTTAAACTGGTAACCAAAATCCATGGAGATCTTGTCCCATTTCAATTTACAATTTCAGATGATGAAAACATCCAGTCTGTTGGTGTCCTATCTTAACCTGTTTGTATGACAGGTATAAACCCATGTGATTCAGTGTGTTACTGTAATCAAACAGAATTGATATTGGAAAAATTTCCAGGGTAGAATTTCTCTTGTCATAGAATTTGCAACATAGTGCAGATAGGGTCTTCCTGTTCTTCTCTAGGCTTAGAGGAAATCAGGTTATCCTCAACGAAAACGCTGGTGAATTTGTTTAGGAGTTCATGGAAACTCAATTTATTAAGTCCATAATGCTGTTGGAGCATTGATGAGACTAAATCAAAATCATAAATCTAGCATTACCGAGTCGTGCACGAATAGCAGTCACGGACATGTCCTGCTTTTTCACTCGTCACTGTTGGCAGCATGATCGTGAGTTCGATCTTGGGAAAGTGATTAACACTATACGGTTGATTGGACATGTCGTCAATACGTGGAGGAGAATAACGTTCATGAATGGTGATTTGTTTAAGTCAATGGTAGTCGACACATAATCTCATGGTACCATCCTTCTCCTTGTAGATTCTTCTGGAATGTATAGGAAGACTTTGGAATAATCAACTGGCTATGCGTAAAAGAATTAAGTGGTCGTATCTTACTGACAGCTAGAAAATTTTAGCGACCATGGCTAACAACGCACATGCTTGTAAGCATAGATAATTTGTACAGATTTTCCCGATGGAAAATCAAGCTGAATGTATTCAGGAGCCTGAACATTACTGTACATAATTATGAATCGTAGCATGGTGTGATGTTCATAGTCCATAATTAGGATAAAATTCATCTCGTGTCTGTCGAGGAAATACGTTAGCAGCTTGGATCTCATCATTAAACCGAAGGAAAACCTTCGTATGCGTGGGAATACGAAAGGCGTCCTTCATGGTCATGAATATATGAACTATGGTGAAAGAAATGAAAATGACATCGGTAACGTGACAGTTCTCACTGATGCGCTGATAATGGTATTGAAGTTCGTGTGGCCTGATTAATACATGGCACAACAAAATAGATATACCCTTGGAGGGTACCCTGAATTTCTTAGAAATGTTCCATAGTTGGACGTGAGTCATGTGTCTTGACTCGTTTCTTGGAACTATAAGCATGACATATGTCTTGACTGGTGCCTTGACATGTGTCTTCAGGAGGTATACGTGAGACATGTGTCTTGACTGATGTCTCGACATGTGTCTCGAGATGTGAAACAAATATAACCACAATATAAGGTTATTATGCCAGAATTGGAGGATCGGTTGGACTACCAATCCTTGTATTTCTGACCACTTCCATGGCCAGAGTTTCGGTTGCGATTTCTAGGATAGTTGTTGTCATAGTAGTGGTTACTATCGTCCTGTCTGTCAGTTCCATGATGGTCATTCTCATGACCGTGATTCATGTAACTATTCAGCTGAGTGGTCGGCTGGTACCGGTTGCACTCATATGGCTGAAATGACAGCCGAATGACGTGTGACATGTAACTAAGAATTAGGGACAATGATTGATGGGAATCGTCTGATGGTGAAGCATCTTCTCGTCCAATTGCTTTGCTCCGACGCCTTTGTCTTCTCGTCCAATTGCTTTGCTCCGACGCCTTTATCCCACTATTTATGATAGTGTCATTCGTCAGTTCTAGGCATCTGCTCGTCTTGTGGTTGTGGTTGGTCGTCCACGTGAACTCCATGCTACCATAGATGGACGTTCATACGTGGTTTCTGAGGCTTCTATTCGATCTTCCCTTCATCTTCAAGATGAAGGTGGGGTTGTTTCTATCCCCAATGCGGAGGTGCTGGAGGGGTGGCTGCTATAGGGTACAATCATGGGGGGAAGTTTAACTTCCAGAAGAATAGGTTTTCCCCCCAATGGAAGCTTCTGGTGCATTTTTTGATTCATTGTTTAAGTCCCAAGTCTGGGAGTTGGGATGCTTTCCCTACTCCTTTGGCTACTGGTCTCATTTGCTTAGCACATGGTAGAGTTTTTAATTTCTCTCGTTATTTGTTTGAGGGGATGGTTAGCAATCTATCTAGTGCTGGTTCTAGGAAGAAGTTTCTGATGTATCCTAGGTTTTTACAACAAATACTGGTTTGTATCCCTCGTGATAGGACTGAACATGTGCCTTCTAAGCTTACTGCCAAAGTGTATTATAATATGGTCCATGGGTTTACCGGGGAGTGGAGGCCCCTTTTTGCGGCCATGTTGGGGTTGGCTCAGGGTCCTCCTGATGTTGTTGTTCCTCCGGTTGAACAAGCCGAGGAGGAACCTCAACTTGATGATGACCCAATGGAGGAGGAGGATCATGCTGGTGGTGCTTCTCATGTGGTTGAGGAGGAGCTGGTTGAGGAGGTGGTGGTTGACAGACCATCCACTTCCAAGGCTGGTCCTTCTTCAGTACCACATAAGTCTCCATTTATGGAGACTCCACCTCCTAGTCCTGCTCCACACTCTTCTGATAAGCCTTTTGGTGCTAGTACTCCTAATGTTGGCCTGTCTGTTGCTTCGGGCTCCAATGACGCCTTCCCTGACCCAAGTCCTCTTGGTGGGCAGGCGGAGGAGCCTATTACACTTATTTCGTTACTTGATCTTATGCACAGGTATCATGCGCGGATTCTTTCCTTGGAAGCTGATTTGAATCAACACCGGAAACTTACTAGGGAGTTTGTTCTTCCCATGGCTGATCGCATCAAAGCCTTGGAGACTCAGCAAAGACGACGCAAGAAGCATGTGGTTCACTCTGATTCAGATGAGGAGGTTAAGGAGCGTGTTGAGGATGGTTTGACTTTGTTGGCAAAGGCTGCCTTTGCTGATAAATTGTATGATGATTTGCCGGTTCCTCCGAATTCCTCCAGTGTTCCTTCTCCTGCTGCTATTCCCACTCCTACGGATGGTGCTTCTGGTCCTACTGTTGGTTCCAATGCTGGTCCATCCCATGATCCAAAGGGGAAGGCCCCAATGACTGATGCTCCATTACCACCTCGCAAGCGTACACGTAGACAGCTTAAGGAAGATAGGTTGGGTCAGGAGGCTGCTCAATGGATGCAAGCTGAAATTGATGAAGCTGCTCGGGCTGAGGAGGAAGCGCTTCAACGGCAGAGACGTGAACAAGTCCAGCATGATGCAATGCATTGGAATGATAGTGATTGGATGCAGGTGTTGACTATTCTTACCAGGGATTATTCCCAGTTCACTGATCTTTTGGGTGCGGATGTGGATGAGCATAACGGTATTCCAAGAGCCATGGTGTTAATGCGCAAGCATCAGTTGGCGCTTGCTGCACAGCTTCGTGAGAAGCGTAGGAACAGACCTTTGTCGAGAACTGAGGAGCGGAAGCAGATGCAGCGATATGTGAAGTATCAGTCGGCTACTTATTTCCAAGCTGGTTGGAAGTGGGACAGGGTTCGGGCTTTGTCTTTTGATGAGCTCAAGGCACTCTATGAACGTATGGTCAAGCATCAGAGCCAACCTATTCCAGAACGATTTATCTATCGTCCTTCTCCACGTGTGGTGACCACTTCTTCACCTGCTGTTACTACTGGTCCTCCATCTGATCCTACTCCTGGTTCTGCTGCTATTCCCTCGGTTTTTTTTGCTTCTACAGTTGGTACCACCACTACTCCTTTGGTTGCTCCTCTGGTTTCTTCTTCAGGTCCTGCTACCACCACCACACATGCTACCACCACCACCTTTGCTACCACAACCACCACAACTGCTACACCTGATATGGCATCACCATCACCACCAGTTCCTAGTTCTCAACCTATTCTTTCTTCTAGTGCAGCTACTGTTGATCCCTTGGGTGGGCAAACTCTTGAGTCTACTTCCCCTACTCCCACTGCTGCTGCTCAGGTAAAGGTAAAGGTTGAACCCTCACCTAGTGATACCACACCTCGCCGTTCGCTTCGCCAGAAATCGGCTCGCCGTGTTAGACGTGGCAAGACGGTCCCCTATGAGAAGCATGATCCTGAAAATCTAATTGATGCAGCTTCTGACAGCGACTCTGATTTGCCTTTGGGAAATGGATATATTACTGGTTGGACGGTTGCGCGTTCCACGACTCTTCCTGGTACGGTATCTCATCGAGTTACTCTTAGTGATGGGTCTGTGCGGTTAGCTTCGGGTCTGCAGGGTATTTTGTCTTGGGCTGATCGTAAGGATCTTATGGCTTTATATGGGTTTGTGGATACCGGCATGCCTGTTGATCCTATGGCTGTGTCTTCCTGGCCTGGTCTGCGAGTATGGGCTGATCTTAAGATGATGCTTGATGCACCTCCTCATGCTCCTGTTTCTGGTGTCTGGAAGGATCAGATGCAATGGGTTATTCAGCGATGGAAGTTATATGCGGGATGTGGTGTGCATATGTTGGAGTTGGAATCTGGTCATATGGCTTTCATGCTCACAGACGTGGATTATCCTTTGACGATTGCTTCGATGGAGGCTATGTTGGCTTGTCACTTGCAGATTTCAAATGCTCCATCAGGGAATGAGTCCTCTATGGCAACTACGTTGGTGGAAGGAATCCAGGCTCGTTTGCAAGCAGATAAGAAGGCTGCTTCTGGTCTCTGATTTGGTTGGTTTGTAAGTGTTTTTGTTTTGTGTTTTTGATCATTTGTTCATATTATCCTTCTTTTCATCAATATGTAAAGTGACTGGTGAATTTCATTCTTTATAGTTAAAAAAATAAATAAATAAATAAAATTATACTTTTTTATATAATATCTGCTTATACTTCAAACACATCATGGATTTTACACTTGTGGATATAATACCATTTGCTGCTTCACACTTTGGGTTCTGGTTGCTGAGTTCTGCTTGTGCTGGTTACTGGTTTTATCTGGTGTTGGACTTGGTCCTCACAATAAATGGTCCTCAACTCACCATGTCTAATCGACAAGAAAGAGTTGATTCACCTTGAGGGTACGGCTCCTGGTGCGATTCTCAAATCCGTTGATGGTTGCCAGGTTACCCAAAACTGGATGGTTTTCACTTGCCATGGTCCTAGACTGAAAAGTGGCTCATCCAAGGGGGTACGGCTCTTGGTAAATATTTTATCAAATCCGTTGATAGCTGTAATAGCTTGCTTAAAGCTATAGGGTTTTCAACTCACCGATGCTTCATTGCTGAGAGTTGGCGAGTCCAGAGGGGTACGGCTTCTGGTAAAGACATATCAAATCCGTTGACGGCTGTGATGGTTTGCCTACAATCATCAGGGTACCCCCACTCACCATTGATTCACGTTCTAAGAGTTGGGCTGGGTTCTGGTCTCCCAGGGTGATGCTTATTCCACCAGAAAGACTGGCTAGCCCAAGAGCGAGCAGCTACTTGGTAAAGGCTCATCAAATCTGCTCATGTTGCTGATTCAACATGATGCTGATTTGTTTCACGCTTTGGAGAAGCTTCTAGTGTTCCATGTTGCGGTGGTTCTTCTATTTCTTATCTTGCTGTTGCTACTATTTCTTTTGCTGATTCAATCCTCGAGCTTTATTGCACGTTTTCCAGGAAACTTGAACTCAACAGGTCAAATTCAAGTTTAGGGGAGGATTGTTAGGACCATTGTAATAGTTATTGTAATAGGTAGACTAGGAGGTATGTAGTTCCTCCTGGTCCTAGTAGTAGTAGGAGCAAGTCGTGCTCCTGGTCCTAGTCAAAGTCAAACTTTATTATTTATTTATTATTCTGTTAGGATATGCATGAGATATGTTAGGAAAGGATATGCATATCAGTTTTACACGTTTTGTTTAATGCTGTATTAGGGTTTCCTTGTAGTATAAAAGGAACCTTAGGCAGAAGGGTTAGACACACCTTCATCAAACATATTTCTAGTCATTATCAATATTAGAAATCCTTAGAAAGGACCAAGTCTTTATAGTTATTATGTTCTTCTTTATTATATTTGTATTCTACATTCATATTGTGTATAGAGTCTCTCTGTGGATTGACTTGTGATTACAGAAGTCATTCACCGTTCCTGACAGGCTGCAAGATCTACATCTAGTAGACCCAACACTAGGTAAAGGATATCGATTTTTAATTGTCAACTTATTCAGTTCCCTATAATCAATGCACATACGGAAAGATCCATCCTTCTTCTTAACGAACAAGACTGGAGCTCCCCAAGGCGACGAGCTCGGTCGAATAAAACCTTTATCAGACAACTCCTTAAGTTGCTCAGATAACTCCTTTAATTCAGAAGGGGCTAATCGGTAAGGCGCACGTGCCACCGGTGCAACACCAGGAATTAAATCGATTCGAAACTCTACTTGCCTTATCGGTGGAAGTCCGGGTAAATATTTAGGAAATACCTCAGGAAATTCACAAATAATAGGTACATCTTCCAATCGTTTCTCCCTAGACTCATTCCCGGTTACTTGAGCTAAGAATAACTCACAACCGTTCCTGATGTACTTTTGGACTTTAATACATGAAACGATTTTCAAACAGGATTCACCTCGATTACCATCAATTACTAACGTCCTATTCCTAAGAGGAATCTTAACTTTATTCTCCTCACATAAAATAGTAGCATTATTCAACGACAACCAATCCATACCAATAATAATATCAAAACTACCTAATTCTATCAACATCAAATCAATCGGAAAGGAATAGTTTAAGAGATTTAGAGAGCATCCTTCTAATAACTTATTAGTTTTCACTAATTTACCATCAGCCAATTCTACCTCGTAACTGGTATTTATCTCAATAGGTTCAATGTCAATAAGGGCACTAAATTTAGTGGATACAAAGCTCCTATCAGCACCCGAATCAAATAAAGCAACAGCATAATGATTGTTGAGTAAAAACGTACCGGTAACGACATTCGGATCCTCTTTCTTCACCTCAATCGTTCCAAGTTGATAGACACCACCCTGGGGTTTCTTCCAGGTACAATCGCTTTCAACTTGGGGCATTCCGATTTCCTATGACCTTCTTCATTACAGTTGAAGCAAATGGTTCCCTTCTTACACCTTTCAACCTTATGTCCAAGCTTTCCGCAATTTCGGCACTTCCAGCAGTCGCCAGCATGCCTCTTGTTGCCACACTTAGGACATCTATCATCGTTGCGCGGTGTGTTGTTGGTAAGTGCATTTGCATTCCCCTTTCTCTGGTTCTAACGGCGATTGAGATTCTTCCTATTATCACCTCTATCTACACGATCATCGTCTCCCTTTCTTTTCTCACCAACACGGGCTTCATCTTCCCTATCCTGAATTATCTGTCCAATGAGTTGGTAAGCCATTCGAACAGCATCATCAATGGTCAGTGGTTTAGATGATGTCACGTCCCCCCGGATATTCCTGGTCAACCCTTTAATATATTGTTGAATTCGAATCTCTTCGGGTTCCACCAATCGAGGACATAGCAAGGCCAACTCATGGAATCGGTTTGTGTAACTATCAATGTCCACACCTTTCATTCTCAAATGAATCAACTCTTGTTCTAACCAAATGATCACACTACGAGGACAAAACTCCAAAGTCATCCACTTCTTAATTTCAGCCCAAGGAGTAGCATTAGCAGCATCAAGACCCATGAAAGCAATTCTCCCGTTCCACCAAGTCAACGCACGACCTTTAAGAGTAGCCATAGCAAAAGTCACCTTATCTTCCTCCTTACACTTACTAATCTGAAACACCGACTCAATCTTCTCAATCCACTGGCTTAATCCTACAGGACCTTCAGTTCCATTAAAAGGTAGAGATTCACACTTCATGAACGTCACATAATTACAGCCACCAACTTCAGGTGCATTAGTTCCAAGTCCTCCTACATTTCCTCCAGCATTAGCATTCACATTCACATTAGTACCGCCAATTCCACTACCGCTAGCTCCACTACCGCCAGCTCCACTACCGCTAGCTCCACTACCGCCAGCTCCACTACCGCCAGCTCCACTACCGCCAGCCTCATTTCTAGCATTTGCCATAAATTCAGTCATAGACGCGGTAACTTGCTCCGTAATAATCCTACGTACATCATCCTCAGTCACAGCCTTCTTGGGCGGCATAGTTCTATAATTTCACAATTTCAAAGTATTAAGCATTCACCCAACAAGGATTCATATAATATGGATTGAATTCTTACAAATAAGGCACAATATGGAATTCAAGACAAGATACATATTTCATTCGATTTGAAACAAAAGCATTGTCTTAGTTACATCCCATATCAAAGTTCTAGCACTATATATACTCAAAATTCGTGCCAAGTCTACTACTAACAAGTCGGTTCAGTCAAAGCTACAAAAGTACGAAAGATACAAAGGTCACTACTAAATATAGACTGGTCTACTGAGAACCGCCAGATGGTCCATCATCCATCATCTTCTGTATCTTCGTCGGACGATCACTAGACACATCTTCAGCTGGGCGCTTACGGATCACTCCTCTTTCAACCATGTCAGCATAAAATCTACTATTCCATCCCACAGATATATTCAACTCCTTCTCAGCTTTCTCACGCATCGCACGAGCTACATTCAACTGAATCTCCATAGAATTTACCTTTTTCTTCATAGCAGCAAACTCACCGCTTTCTAACACCGATAACCTCCTAAAAGCCTCATTCAAACCACGCTCTACATCAGTCAAATCCAAACTAAGCAATTCCCGCTCTTGCTCACCAACCTTAGTCTTCGACTCCAAATAAGCAACATGAGTCTGAACAACACCTAATCCAATCTCTGTCATATTACTCTTAACACGGGAAGCATCTAGATCACGTCTCAAGGCCCATGGTGCAAGACCATCAATATGAGTAGCCTCTCGAGTACTAGACGACTCTCCTATCACACGTCTACGAGTAGCAATACCATCAGTACCATCAGGTGCATTGTCATCCTCATCCTCCTCTGATTCAGAATCAGATTCAGACGATTCAGACATTTCATCCCTAGGTATCTCAACCTCAGAATCAGACAAATAAACTGGTGGGGGTAAAGGCTCGCCCTCTGGAACATCATAAGGGTAAATAAGCTCAGCTTCCTCATCATCATCAACCTCATCGTCTATACCTACATCCTCCGCAACATCCTCGTCGTCAATCTCATCATCTAAATTATCTAACCCAATCTCCTCACCATTCTCAATAACAACATTATCAATCTCATTCTCTACCATATCAACCTGAGGGGCAATCTGATCTCCTAATCCTATCTCGGGCTCGGGATCCTCAAATGGTTCCTCCTCATCATCCATATCATAATCTACTAAGTCTAAATAAGGATCATCATCTACATTAGGTTCGGGAATAGCATGGTTTTCTACAGGAATATTAGGGTCAGCCATGACAATCTGCATTTATATATATATATATATATCTCGTATTAGGATAACATACTATTTAAACAATTACATACTGAAATCACGATATATATATATATAAATTAAATTATATATATCAAAATATATATCTTCTCAATAGGGCTTGTTGGTAACGTCAGATATCTCTGGCACCGTTATAGTCAAAATATTTTTCAAATATTTTCTCAAATGTTCATAGTTAAAAGATTTTGAAAAGTTTTGTTCAAAACCTTGGTTTTTAAAATCTTTTTTCTCTATAACGAGAGCTCTGGTACCAAACTGTAACACTCTCAATTTTCGTATCGGTACAGCGGAAGGGTCTTTCAGAGTGTTACAGGATAGCACAATAACTCCAATCATAGACAACACATAAAAATGGTTGTACAAGGTTCAACATACATTCATTCGATTTAAAAAGTTTTAAAGTGTACAACAGGTCCCAAATTATACAGATCATTAAGTTTACAAAACATAGATCGAATGAACATTTTTAATATTAAGTGGGCCATCAGAGTCGATCTCCATCCGGATTACCTTCAAGCACCTGAGATAAAAACATGCAAAAATCATATCAGCGAATGCCGAGTGAATTCATAGAGTTTAATAAAAACCGTTATATAAAACAATCGTTAAAATCAGAACACAAGTATAATATCGGAAGTAAGTCTACGTATTGCTAGTCAGGCAATATATAAATCAAGCATACATCTTAAACCGTCCATGAGACCGTAGCCTCAATATTACCATAATAGGTAATATATTCATCGTTATTTGCATCGTTATTGTATTGTATATAGATTACATAGGATTATTATTAGCCGCATGACATTGTTACCTTACTATGAAAACAACGGGCCGCGAACCCGACAAACAATTTGCCCATCTAATTTAGCGTGTCGTCACAAAAATCACGCTATGTAAATCTTCTCATACATAAATTCGCTTACCAATCAATGTGGTACGACGGGGATCAATCGTCAAGGCGCGAACTGGGGTGATCGTCTCCAAATAGTACTATCATATGCATAAGCGTCTACCAAATCCTGGTAGTTCACAATTCATGCTAATGGGACTTTAAGTGACATAACCTAACTACTAATAATTCTTTTTATCTCGTTTATAGGGTCATAGCATCATTCGGGTCCATATCATTAAGCATACCATCGGGACTACTTGTGTTCTATTTTTATCAAAAACTAGCATGTTATCTCCCTTGCGGGTTTACAAATCATTTTATAAAACATTTAAAAGAGTGCGAGGCTATGAACTCACGTTGATAATGAAAGGCGGATTATCGGCTACGGGCGTGCTTCGGTCAAGGAAACCTATATAAATAATAATCGGTCTTAGACTTTTGTCCAATGACTTTTATCAAAATAACAATATAAATATGATGATATTTTACATATGATGATGATCAAGTGGGTTTATATATCCTTGTTTACTCATTTTAGTATTTACGTATTGGTAACTTTTTACTAGTTTACTAGTTTTACCTATTTACATGTTTTAAGTCCAATAAGCTTATTATAAGTTCTTTAACTTGTATTATTTCATTTTGTACTTATATTATCATTATTCACACTTTACATGTTGGGCCCAAATGGGTTAAGCCCAATAAGTACTTTTTAAAAGTGTTTAACTTATTTAGTTCAATTATTAGTCCAATATGCTTACTTAGCTCGTTAATGTCCGTATGTCCTATAGTTCGGGTTTTATCGGTTTTACTTGTATAAGATACTTATATATCAGTATATGACTTTTAAAAACTTTACATTACTCGGGTTTGATCGTCTAAGTTTTAATTGGCGAAAAACGTTAATTTTACGGTAATAGCTGAAAAAGTCATAAAAATCATGTTTATAATTTTTATAACTTATAAATATTATTCAACTACCATTTTTATAAATTGTCCATTTATTTAACCTTATACATATTTATATAAATGAAATTCATAAGTTATTGGGTTTTAATTTCACATTTTATACTATATAATTTGAGTGCTTATATAATAGTAATAAACATTAATTCTTCAAAATCTGATTTTTATTTTCATCTTCACCATTTTTATCATATCTAGAGTTATACAATGAATTAGAAGCTCATGTTTGGATGGAATGAACTTCATATTATGTGTTACAATTAACTTAGTTATAGCTACTGCTCATTTTAAGTTTAACTATCCTTAACAGTCCCTACAAAACAGCTTATTCAAATTAGCACACTCATCTTGTTTTGATCATATCTCATTCATTTTAATGATTCCATTGCATGGCCAACTCTCACATGTGTATGACATCTTGTACTTACTGTAAATGGCTTCTATCATGCAAGTTTATCAGTTCAAGTTTTGGTTACATACTGTTTTTATACAGCCAACAAATTAAGCATGATTTTAGCCTTGTTTCTTATGGTTATTAATCTTTTTAAGCATATTTATCAACACTTGATCCCCACACAACATTTTTATCATCATATATTCATCATATACATATACAACAAGAAAGAAAATACATTTGATCTTTACAAAAATAACAAGAGAAAATTGAAAGGATGATCTTCTTTACCAACCAAGAGTAAATCTTGTTTTTGGAAGACAAGAACTTGATGAACACCAAATGTAACCCCAAGATCATCAAACACCAAGAAAGTAAGTTGAGAAATCAGCCCTAGGAAACAAGCAAATCACCTCCTTTGTTGTTAAAATGGCCACCAAGTGATCAAGGCTTCAAGGTAACTCCATGATATAGCTAGATAACAAGTATTTTGTGGCTAGAAAATATCAAAAGGGGTGTTTGTTCTTGAATATGGGACGGAAATGGTGATGATGTTGAGAGAGTTTTTAGTTGGTTTTGCATGAGAGAAATGGTGGTATGTGTTAGCTAGTGGTTTTTGTTAGTTTGGTGGATAGAAACTAGCTTAAGTGTTAAGCTTAAGCTTACACTTGTAAGCTACATGTTTACATGATGCCACATCTTTGATGTGGTGTCATGTTTGGGCGTCCCATGCTATAGTGGGGTGGGATGATTTATATTGTCCCACCTCACTAATTTACAGGTATTCCTCGATTCTAGTTTCCTCGATTTGCGTGTCCTCGGGTCGTTTCACGAAAAACGTTTTTATAAATTATGAATCAACGGCACAAAACGAATCCAATAAAAATTGTCTCATCAAAAACGGAGTTCAAAAACGTAAATACGTAATCCTAAGGTTTCCAGTTTAATCGTAAAGGACGCTAAATTATGCACGTAAGCCCAAATTTAAATCCGTAAATTGTGAGTTCATCAACCAACACAAAAATAAGTTTCAAAATATTATACGATAAAATAATTCACTACCTGAAAATGTTAGATTATCACAAGATTCCATCGGTTCTGATGAATCATTGGACTAATACTTATACCTACCACCCTTTTGTCACCACATCCGTCGTGAATTAAGTGTGTTGTGGGTAAGTATTGTCACCATGAAAAATCCTTGAAAATCACTTAAGGCACTTGTGATATTATAATCAAAGTTTTTGTGCCTTAAGTGTTTTGTTCATCAAAATCACTCCCCCTTAACACATGCATTACACATATTAAGTTAGATTATCTTTAAGTCTTTTTCATCATTAGCCAAATATCATTAAGTCTCCTTAATCCCATTTTCTCCCCTTATCCAAAATGTTAACCATTAATATTTTAACCGGTCTTTGGGTAAAAAATGAAATCAATGTATGGCCATAGAACATATTAATGATCCCCCTCAAATTAATGAGGGTTAGTTGTAGTGCTTGAGTATGATATATTTTGAAAGAGTTAGAATCTCGTGAGAAATTCTTGAAAAATTATCATACCTTCACACTACATCAAGCCACAAAAGCACAATAATCACAGTATTAACATATTCACATATTCACAATTAACTTACAGTATGGAGTTGACCTTAGTGAAGACAACCCATATTAAATGGATCGTTGCAAAAGTCTGAAGTTCCTTCCATACGGTCTGCCACCCACGAACCTTTCTAAGCTCCTCATCAACCTACGTTCCCTGAGCTTTTCATCAATATTCTTGATCACATATGTAGCCATTTTCTGATAAGCTGGATGCCAATCCTCAATCACTTCTGGTAATTTCCCGCCAGAATTGAGATGCTCCAATTTGTCTTTGACGATTGAGAGAGTCCCATCACTGTACTTATGAAGCTCAGCTACCCTCATAAACTTCATGATCCCATGACCGTTCAAGTAGAAAATCCCGCACATCAGAAGGGTTGTGCCGGTATAGGGACATCTATCGGCATGTTGAGGTAATACTTGATTAAGTGGAGGAGTCATGCTAAGCTTGCGTTGATAGCTTTCAACTCCCAGTTGTAGGTCTTCTACACGTTTCTTGATGACAACGCTTCGTGTAAACATACGAAGTGCTGTGTTGAGAGCAATGATTTCTTCACGAGTGAGATGTGTAAGCTGATCACGGGTCATGAAAAGCAACATATCTTCTATATCTTCAAGGCGGATGATTGAAAAATCTCCTTGCTGTATCATGTATTCTCGATCATCTTCTCTTTTTAGTAGAATTTCCGTCACATGATGATATCCATTCTTGGGTTCACTCGTTATTCCTAATATACTTGTGATTCGAAGATTGGATCTGACAATACTACCTGATTTGGCTAAGCAGCAACCTCTCTATGCCCTTTGGACTCGCTCGTCCCAATGTGATGCTCCTATAGCAGCATACATGTCATAATTACGATTTACCTTTGGAACCCAGAGGCGATTGACCTTTTCTTCGATCCAAGGTATTAACCCCCAATTAGCAGCTTTCAACAAAGTCGGGGAGGTCGCGTACTTGGATGATCCTTTGAGAAGATAGTCAAGATCATATGTGACAAAGAAGTCAAGTGCAATTTGATTGTCTTGAGTAGCATCAATGGGAAGAGGAGGTCTTTCTGGCGCATGAAGGCCTGGCCTTTGAATTGTATTGAGAGCTTTCAGGATTTCATCAGCATAATATTCATACTCCATTCGGCTTAATCTTGATTTAGCGCGAATTCTCTTATCTTTAAGTGCTCTCTTCACCAAGGACGGAGTGACCGAAGATCCATACTCACGAGTCCAAAATGCACACAGATCTATTGGATTGTGAATACATAGATACAGAACATTTGCATCAGCATCTGTGATTGGTTCATATGCTGTAGCTGCCGTGATCCATGGTTGTTCTGGTGCGGTCTCATCGATGTATAATGTATCAGCCCAATCCAGTGTGCTTGACTCAGGAACCGTAATAACTGGTTCATTAGGTGGAGCAGTAGATACTTGAACGGGTGCCGGTTCTGATTCAGGTTTATCAGCAGCAGGTGCAGTTTCTGGTTCTGCAGTTGTGGTAACAACAAAAGAACTAACAGGATTAACAGTAACAGGTATAGAGCTAGAAACAGATGTACCGGGAATTGAAGATGCTGTTGTAGCATTTACATCATGGTGCCACTTGGTGCGTCCTGTCTCCGTAGATGTGGACTTACCCTTGTGAGCAACATCTTTCTGAGATTTGCCACCGGTCTTGGACAGTTTCTTCTTGCTGGCAGCATTGTCACCCCTATCATCATCATCAGACTGATCAGGCTCGTCAGACTTGTCACTGTTGTAGCTACCCCTGTTCTTGTTGTCATCATCATCATCATCATCGTTCCTGTTGCTATCCTCGTCACTATCCTCATTACCATCACCGCCTTCACCATCATCATCATCATCACCCTTATCTTCATCACTCGCATCGTCTTCTTCACCACCACTCTCTTCTTGCTCACTATCCTCCTCACCAGATGCCTCTTCATCACCCTTTTTATAAAAAATATGGTAAGGAACCACGCTTCCAAATGTCTTAAACAGCCTGTCATCCTCCTTTATAGCTGCATTAAATGCCTTGTAAAGTGTCCGCTGAATTTTGGATTTGTTGAAAGATCCAACTTCAACCATGCGGGCATGGAGAATCTTCTTCAGTTCAAAGTCCGTTAAGTCATATGCAATTTTATAGGCGGATTTGGAAGGGTTTGACGTTTTAATCATCAACTTATCAGCCGCAATTTTCTTTATCTCTTTTCGCAGCTTTGGCATAATAGACTTAACAGATTCCTTTACCATATCATTAAGTGAAACTTCAAGTATTTCTTTCTCCTCTTTATACTTATTCTTTAATTCGCGGAGTTTGGTAATTCTTGATGTACTTTTATCAGCTTCATCTTTTCTGACATGAACAAGTTCTTCTACATGAGATTTTCGTGTAGACTCCATCTCAGCATTGAACTTAGCTATCATCTCGGCTTGAGCTTTCTTGGATGCCTCTTCACTTTGCACTCGTTTAAGTAACTCTTATCGGATTTGAGCCATCTCTTTTCTTTGAGTTTCCATGTGTTTATCCATCATTTCTGCTATTAAGAGTGTAGAAAATGAAGATGACACAGGGCTACTCTGGGGCGGTTGAATCGGCACGGTTGTGATGACAGTACTGAGGACGGAAGTAGTTGGAGGTGGAAGGGATAGTAGTTGAGTAGTCAACGGTTGTGTTGGCAGAGGCTGGATTGGTGAAGGTTGAGTAGATAAAGGCTTTGGAGTCACAATGATTGTCGTAGCAATGGACTCCTTTTCGATGCTTGCAGTATCTACTATGGATGTTGCTTTAGGTGTTGAGTACTTGTCTGGTGTTCCAAACTCAAAAATGTCATATGGCTCCTCGACTTCCTGTTCATCTTCTATCTGCACACCCGAACCACTACCTCCTGTCTCTTTCCTACTTATTTCAACAGCCTTTTTCAATTGTTTTTTCTCAGCTTTGCGAATTTGCTCGGGAGTAACATCGTCATCAGTATCTTCATCTCGAATGACTAACTTCTCAGCTTTGTGCTTATCCTTTTTAGCCACAGTCTTTGTTTTCTTTGGTTTAGACTCAGGTAAGACAACATCTTGCTTACGTTTACCTTTGCTTTTGACTGTAGTTGACGAGACTTCTCCCGCCTGAACCTTTTCTTGCTGTTTTCTGATTTCTATTAGCATTTGCTTGTAATCATCAGAAGCTAGAATTTTGTCCGTCAGGAGATGACTAGGAACAGGACCAGGATTAACAGCACCAGAGGGTCCTTCATGCCTTAGGTCCACAAGGTCATCAGCCTCTGTAGTGTGGTGACGGCTTTCTGCGCGCTTATCAATAGAAGCATAATTTTCCATAAAGTAATTAATGGTAAGCTTAATGAACCGAGGGTAAGGAAAACATTAGCCTTCTGCTTCGTGTTTTGGAAGAGTTGAAAATTAAACTCTTCCCACAACAAAGATGCATAATCTACATTTAAGCCTTTGTACATTCCATAGAAGATATTCATAATTGGACCATGCACAGCATCATACCCAGTTGTTTTAGGTGTAAGACACCGACTGAGGATATCGAAGATAGCTCTCCAAGGTTGACCCACTTTGGCTGTGGTAAAATCGGACACTCTTCGTAGGTCAGGACATCCAAGAGCAAGGAACATCTCCATGAGTTCGTCTTTGGTAGGGTTCCTTGAAAATGACATACCTTTGGGTGTATCCCGAATTCCAAATATCTTGCGAAAGTCTGAAACGGTGAGTGTCTGTTGTTTTTTGTCGAGGAAGAAGGTGATCTTGTTTGAAGTCCTTTCCTTGGTAGCCCAGAATTCGTACATGTAATCAAATGGCACCGTAGCAGTACTCCTTAATGCATTCTTGAAGTGGGATAGATCAAGGATTGCTGAGGCGACTTTGAATCCATGGTGAGTGGAATGAGAGACTTCCTTCAATCAGAAATTGTTCGGTATGAACTTAAGTTCTTTTGCCTCGGAAATTACGGTTGCTCTAGCATCTTGGAGTTCTTGCACGGTTGGATTAGTCATGGTTTCTGCTTAAGATAAGACATAAAAGTTGATACACAGAGATATAAATACCATTATTTTATTTCTAAGCATTATACATATGACATAATTCCTTAAGCATATATAACACACAAACATTTAAAAAGCAACAATTCATCAAGTCAAACAAGCCTTCATCCGGAATGCCTTCATCCGAAATGTCTTCATCCGGAATGTCCTTCATCCGGAATGTCCTTCATCTTGAATGTCCTTCATCCGAAATGTCCTTCATCCGGAATGTCCTTCATCCGGAGTGTCCTTCATCCGGAATGTCCTTCATCCGGAATGTCCTTCATCCGGAATGTCCTTCATCCGGAATGTCCTTCATCCGGAATGTCTTTCATCCGGAATGTCCTTCATTCGGAATGTCCTTCATTCGGAATGTCCTTCATTCGGAACATTCGTTCATTCGGAACATTCGTTCATTCGGAACATCCTTTCATTCAGAACATTCGTTCATTCGGAACATTCGTTCATTCGGAACATTCGTTCATTCGAAACATTCGTTCATTCGGAACATTCGTTCATTCGAAACATTCGTTCATTCGGAAAATTCGTTCATTTGGAACATTCGTTCATTCGAAATAAGGTAAAAACTTGTTCATTAGGAACATTTTTGTTCATCCGGAATAATTCAAAAACTTGTTCATTCGGAACATTTTTGTTCATCCAGAATAATACTTTGAAAAACCTGCTCATTCGGAATACCCCTAAACGCGTTCTATGAGAGATTAATCTAAGCTCATTTGTGTGTTTAAGGCATTCTAAAGGCAACCAAACTCATTCTAATCCTATTCCGAGCCAAACCCACCTAAACTCTAATCAATTAAAGCCTAATTAGCTATAAACCCTAATTAGATTACTTTAATTAAATCGAATTAATTAAGTGGATTACCAACGAATTAGATGAATTAATAGCGAGTATGTACCTTTGTTAATCGAATGGAATGGATTGATTGATTAAGAACGCGAATGATTTGAGCTTTGTGTGAGTTTTTGTGTGTTTTAATGGCGGCCAAGTGAGAAAACAGAAAAAGAGAGAAGAAAGAAGGACGGGGGGGGGGGGGGGGGGGGGGGTTAGTTTAACTTAGGTCAAACTTTTTAAAGTTTTTCCCTTTGTCACTTTTGATCCCTTAACTTTTCGTTTTTCTTTTCTTTTCTTTTTCTTTTCGTTTCTAGTCACTAACCATCGTTAAACTTCCTAACCATCGTTAGACTTAACCACCTTTACCTATCTTAGCGATCACCCAACTTAAATATTCACGACAAATCACGAACGAATACAAGACGAATACCAAAGCAATTCCAGTCATTAACCATTTAGCCAATTAATTTTCCTCGAAAACTTTTGAAGACGTTTTTTATGATGAAGACGATTTAATATTTTCTCCCCCTTAAACGATGACCCGTTTTCTATTGAAAGAGTTGTAGTCATTGTTTAAAGAGTCAAATATTGATGAAAACATTTTCCAATTAATGTCTTGAAAAGATTGATTCGTGGTGGCAATAAGATTTCTCTTATTTTGACAAGTTAATGCACTGAGACGTACACTCACTCGTGTTAGACCAAGTTATAAAGTAAACTTGATCCCTTTGTATGATTTGGCTTGTAAATCATACCCGAGAAAATTAATTCCCGTTGTGAGCCAACGTTCTCCAAGGAAATATGTGACTTTAATGCGAAAAACGGGTTGCAGTCTGAAATAACTACAAGCCATAATGGGCATGTTTTAAAAATGTACAACTTTTATACCGACTCTATTTATGGCGCCGTGTCAATATTAATCGACATTTCTAAGGCCGTAAATATTACCGTACTAAAAGACATGCCCGATTAAAAAGACGAAAAATATTCTTGGGTTTTCTTGGTTTTATATTTTTTATGGTTTTTGTTGGTTTTATATTTTTTATGGTTTTTGTAGGTTTTATATTTTTGTATTTTTCTTTTTGTGGTTTATATATGTACGATAATATACATGATCACGATCAAAGGATACGCAGGAATAGTTTACCACCACTATTCTGCTGATTCTTCTGCCAACTCTTTGAGAGTCGCTGGAGAGAAGGATTTCATGCCAAGCTTGTCGATCAAAAACTCGATTCGTCCTCGATCTAAGGCTTTTGTGAACATATCTGCCAGCTGATACTCAGTGGTGACAAAATACAGCTCGATCACTCCATTTTCCACTTGCTCTTTAATGAAATGGTAGCGAATGTCAATGTGCTTTGCTCGGGAGTGTTGAACGTAGTTGCAGCAAAGGGCAATGGCGCTCTTGTTGTCACAATACATCAGGATTTTGTTGAATCCAAGACCGTAGTCAGTTAGTGGTGATCTCATCCAAAGGACTTGAGCACAACAACCGGACATGGCAATGTATTCAGCCTCCGTGCTTGAAATTGCAGCATTTTTCTGCCTTTTTGAAGACCAACTAATCAATCTGTCTCCAAGGGGTTGCACAGAACCAGAAGTGCTACGCCTAGTGTCTTGACACCCAGCATGATCGGCATCTGCATATGATATTAAAGCAATAGATGAATCTTTCGGATACCATAGACCACGATGAAGTGTTCCTTTGAGATACCGAAAGATCCTTTTAACAGCATGTAGGTGCTTTTCGGTAGGCCGAGCCTGATACCGGGCACACATGCATACGACAAATTGCAAATCAGGCCTGCTAGCAGTCAGATAGAGAAGGGTGCCGATCATCCCACGGTAGAGTTTCAGATCGACAGCAATCCTATTCCTATCTTCATCTAACTTGGATTTCTCCACCATTGGAGTATCCACGGGGTCACAATTTTCAAAGTTATATTTCTTTAATGATTCTAGAGCATATTTGGATTGATTGAAAAAGATGCCTCTGGGATTCTGAGAAATTTGTAATCCTAAGAAAAATGAAATTTTTCCCATCATTGACATCTGAAAGGGTGTGGACATTATTTTCTCAAAGCGGTTTGACAATTCTATGTTAGAGGCAGCAAATATTATATCATCAACATAAATTTGTACCAGTATCATGTCATTGTCTTCCTTGAGAGTGAATAGAGTGGGGTCCACATTGCCTTTGGAGAAGCCTTCCGACATGAGATATGTTGAAAGGAGATCATACCACGCGCGTGGAGCTTGTTTCAACCCATAGAGAGCCTACTTAAGCTTGTACACATGATTAGGAAACTCCGTGCTAACGAACCCATTCGGCTGACTAACATAGACTTCTTCCCTTAGTTCACCATTCAAAAATGCCGTCTTCACATCCATTTGATAGACGATCATGTTCATATGAGCAGCATATGCAAGGAATAGTCTAATAGCCTCCAATCTTGTAACAGGAGCAAAAGATTCTTCAAAGTCGATACCCAAGGCTTGTTTGTATCCTCTAGCAACCAATCTAGCCTTATTCTTCAAAACTCCACCCATCTCATCGAGTTTAACCTTATAAACCCACAACAAAGTAAGGATGTTAACCTTGTCAGGGAGAGGAACTAATTCCCATACTTTAAGTCTTTGGAATTCATTTAGTTCCTCTTGCATGGCTTCAATCCAAGATGATTGAGTCATAGCATGTTGCCAGTTTTTAGGTTCAACTTCGGAGAGAAATGCATCAAAATAGCAATAGAGTGCACTCTCTTGTTCTAACACCCCACCAAATGCTATGCGCAGCGGAACTACAACATTTGGGTGCTAGGCAGTTATCATCGCACATAAGATATATCGAACGACTCCAAAGAGACGTCAAATTTAAACTTAAATTAAAAATTGTTGAAAAGTTACATGTCTACAGTTTTTCCAACCCCAAATGATACAACAGAGTTTTGCGTTACGGTCCCCATGAATCTCAACCCCAAAAGTTACAGTTTTCACAACAACATGACATCAACGTTAAAAATGTTTAAGTAATACTGGGATGAAAAACAAGTAGACTCCAAGCTCCACACACAACATCCATCCAATGCACGCTCCATGCTACACTTCAGCGGTTACCTGAAACACATGCTAAATTTGGTCAACGAAAACGTTGAGTGGAATTCATAGGTTTTACAATTCATTTTGAACATATGTGAAATAAAAACCATTCACGATCATTCATAGACTTGTCGATCAAACAATCTATATTCAAGGTACTGACAATTGTGTTTAAGCTCATGATACTAAACCGCTAACTCAATCACCCGCGTAATAATTACCGGCGTGATTCAGATGAAACCAGTGCCCCTACTAAGGCATCAGTTGCAATTATACCTTATCTCTTATCACAAATTATCCGTCCGCAGGGGTTATCAACGTACTAGCCCTCGTCTCGGATAGGGTAGTCAACCCCATAGTACTATCACTTTGTATAAGCGGCTATTTCTAATCCACGCTAGGACTAAACAATAGTTAATAGTTCATGAAATTAGGGCCTTTTGCAACTAGGTACTCAACACAATTTCAAGGCAACATTCGGGTCCAACAATCATTCATGACATATGTTCATTTTGAAAACTAGCATGCATTTCCCTCGCGGGTAAAACAGTTTGAAATAATAATAAGCGAGGCTATAAATTCACACCTTATATAACAAGTAGTCGATAGTTCGAGTGACGGTCACTGACGACGATGAGGATGCCCGGGTAAATCAACACCTATCAAACCAAATAACGCGTAATGAGTAATCTCATTTATAAACCTTAAGGTACTGTATAAAATACATACATATTAGTCACTTATGATAATTACAACTCACGCCAAAACAAAACAAACAAGTGTTACTCGTTTTATACCATTTGTCCATTTTATTAACGTTATTCATTTTTACACATTTTCGCCGATACTTACCAAAAGTACGGACTGTTTTACTAGACTTAACCCTTTTTATAAAATTTGAGAAAATTCTCAAAAATACTTTAAGACCTGTAGAAAACACATATTTAATCCCATTAAAAGTTTTCGCTTTTACGACTCGTTACTCAACACAATTTCAAAACTACGTTTTTCGGACTGAAATTGTACTTTGACCAAGTCGGACTCATTTGACCCGTTTAAAATACTGCATTGACCCATTTGACACCTAAGTCTTATAATAGACTCAAATATGCAGGTTTGAGACCAAAAATCAACCCTTGACCATTTACCAAACTAAACCTATAGTCCCCGGGATTTGACCTAAAACCAAGCATAATTTCGGATTATGATGGTTTCCATCTCCCGGTACACGAATTTCAAAACGTCGTAACTTTTGACTCGTTAGGAGTCGTAAGCTCTATCTTATACCAAATCGAAGCTAAGAAGATGCTATACAACTCTATCCTAATCACAAGACCTGTTTTCAAAATAATTTTTACGAAAACACCTCAAACTTTCTGCCTAAAATTACCTATACCAAAATCATACCAACGCTCGTTTTCAAACCCATTTATCAACACTAGACATCATCCTAAGTACTCCTAAGCATATCCAAACATCATTTTCAGTCCTAAACCCCTATTAATCAATATCTTCATAAAACCCAATCATAAAAACAAACATGCAAATGGATATACCCATCTAAAAACATGTAAAAATAAGATTCAATACATAATCTAACATCAAAATATTAACCACCATGATCCCCAAACACCCCCCTTTGAGCCGTGGGGTTTGGGTGATCAAAACCCATCAACCAAATTGATTTTGGTTGATTTGTTTGGTGTTTTAACATCATTCTACCATGAATTAAACATGCAAATGCCCAATTAACATCCAAATGAACTTTTGAAAACTCTTTAATTTTTGGAAAAATTTATGTTAATGCATGTTGGAATTAACCATGGATTAACACTTACTAAAGGGTTTTAGGAAGTGTTCTTTGATTGGAATTGATCAAAAATCAAGAAAAATTGAAGTGGTGGTGGTGTTTTGGTGTTTGGCCGTCGGCCTAGAGAGAGCAAAAGGGTGGGATGATTTTTTTTTTCTTTGAAATGTTATGTGTGTGTGTGGTTGACTCCTTTTTGTGAAATGGGAGGGACCAAAGGTGCAATTTTTAAGCTTTCTTTTGTCCTCAAGTAAAAACGACCCTATAAGTTTACGGGATTGACTTACTAGTCATTTTAGAAAATTTTACGGGAGTCGGGAATCATCCCAAACACTCCAAAATACTTTTAGGACACTTTAAATGTACCCGGAAAGCAATAAAACTCACCTGCCTCGACTTAACACGAACCGTAAGTAAAATTCTCGAAAAATTACAATATCGATAAAACGACAATAATTATAGAAATTTGGGCATCCGTCGGGATCGTATTCGTCATCGTCCTTCTTAAATCGTCAATCGTCAAAATTATAACCTCGAACATCGGTTTCAACCAAAATAATAAAATATATAGCAATTAAAATTTATTAAAAATTTCAAAAATAAGCGTAATTTAGGGTAATGTTAGTGACCTCAGTTCTAGGGTATCACATCCACCCCTCCTTAAAGAGAGCGACGTCCCGGCGCTCGCCTCTTCTTATACTCACATTTCGTGCCGCTGGAACAGATGAGGATACCTTTCCTTGAAAAAGTCCTCACGTTCCCAAGTGTATTCCGGTCCACGCCTAGAATTCCATCGAACCTTCACAATGGAAATTCTACTACGCTTCAGCCTCTTGACCTCTCGGTCCATAATTTCCACGGGTTCTTCCACGAAATGCATTTTGTCGTCCAGTTGAATCTCGTCCAAAGGAATCACCAATTCCTTATCCGCCAAACTCTTCTTCAAGTTCGATACGTGAAACGTGTCGTGAATAGCACTAAGCTCGCTCGGCAACTCTAACTTATACGCTACTGGTCCAATTCGTTTAACGATCTTAAATGGTCCAATGTACCTCGGACTCAACTTTCCTTTCTTCCCAAAACGAATTACACCCTTCCACGGCGAAACCTTAAGCATAACCATATCTCCGACTTCAAATTCCAACGGTTTTCTTCTGTTATCGGCATAACTCTTCTGTCGGCTTCTCGCAGCAAGTAGTCGGTTCTTGATTTGCGCAATCTTCTCTGTCGTCTCTAAAACCATTTCGGGTCCAGTCAATTGACTTTCTCCTACTTCACTCCAACACACAGGCGATCTACACTTTCTTCCATACAACGCTTCGAACGGTGCAGCCTTGAGGCTCGCATGATAACTATTATTATACGAAAACTCCACTAAAGGCAAGTGGTGTTCCCAACTTCCTCCAAAATCAATCACGCATGCTCGGAGCATGTCCTCCATCGTCTGAATAGTGCGTTTACTCTGGCCGTCAGTCTCCGGATGATAAGCCGTACTTAAATTCAATTCAGTGCCCATCGCACGTTGAAGCGATTTCCAAAATTCCGAAGTAAACCTACTATCGCGATCCGAAATGATCGATAACAGTACTCCATGTCTGCAAACGATCTCCTTCACGTACACACTGGCCAGCCTTTCCATACTGTCCGTCTTCTTCATAGGTAAGAAATGAGCAGATTTCGTCAATCTATCCACTATTACCCAAATCATATCACATCCACTAGGAGTTCTGGGTAAACCCGTTACGAAATCCATAGCGATTTTCTCCCATTTCCATTCTGGGATCTCTGGTTGTACCAACAACCCAGACGGCTTCTTATGTTCGGCTTTAACCTTCGCACAAGTCAAACACTTACTAACGTAACGAGCAATATCCGCCTTCATATTCGGCCACCAATAGACTTTCTTCAGATCATGATACATTTTATCCGATCCAGGATGTATCGAGTACTTCGACTTATGAGACTCGTTCATAACCAAATCTAGTACTCCAGGCTTTCCTTCCTCGGATGGACACAACGGTAACCAAATCCGATTCTCGAAATATCTCAGTCCGTCTGACCTAACCACAAAAAGAGGTTTCAACATTCTTCCCAAGTTCTCAGCATCAACATTCACTTTCATTAATCCCCTCTCTTGAGCCTTCAGTATAGTTTCAGTTAAATCAACACTCTCAGTCATCACCAAAGCTCTGACTCTCAAAGGCTTCTCTCGATCCTTCCTACTAAGTGCATCCGCTACAACATTCGCCTTACCAGGATGGTAGCGAATTTCACAGTCATAGTCACTCAGTAATTCTACCCATCGTCTCTGTCGCATGTTCAACTCCTTTTGATCTAAAATGTGCTGCAAACTCTTGTGGTCAGTGAATACAACACACTTTATCCCATACAAATAATGTCTCCACAATTTCAACGCAAAAACTACAGCTCCTAACTCCAAATCGTGTGTCGTGTAGTTCTCCTCATTCTTCCTCAGTTGTCTCGACGCGTAAGCAATCACCTTCTCGCGCTGCATCAACACCGCTCCATAACCCTTACGAGATGCGTCACAATACACTACAAAGTCTTCGGTTCCTTCAGGTAATGACAATATCGGTGCGGAACATAACTTGTCCTTGAGCGTTTTGAAAGCGAATTCTTCCTCATCTCCCCATTCATACACTCTATTCTTTTCGGTAAGCTTTGTCAATGGCTTCGCAATCAACGAAAATCCTTCAATAAATCTCCGATAATACCCAGCTAAACCAAGGAATTGTCAAACTTCAGTCGGCGTTGTCGGTGCCGACCATTCCCTGATCGCTTCGACCTTGGCGGGATCCACTCGAACTCCTTTTCTATCAATTACGTGACCAAGGAATTGCACAGACTCTAACCAAAACTCACACTTCGAGAACTTCGCATACAGCTTCTCTCTCTTTAGCAGATCCAATATCTTTCTCAGGTGCTTCTCGTGCTCTTCCTTATTCTTAGAGTAAATAAGAATATCATCAATAAAAACAATGACAAACTTATCTAGATACGGCTTGCATACGCGATTCATAAGGTCCATGAATACAGCAGGCGCGTTTGTCAACCTAAACGGCATCACTCGAAATTCGAAGTGTCCATACCGCGTATGAAAGGCAGTTATAGGAATATCCTCCTCTCTCACACGCAGTTGATGATACCCTGATCTCAAGTCGATCTTTGAGTATACACTGGAACCTTGTAGTTGATCAAACAAATCGTCAATCCTCGGCAATGGATATCGATTCTTAATCGTTAGCTTGTTGAGTTCTCTATAGTCAATACACATCCGAAATGACCCATCTTTCTTCTTCACAAACAACAATGGCGCTCCCCATGGTGATGAGCTCGGCCTAATAAAGCCTTTATCCATCAACTCCTTCAGTTGATCCGATAACTCCTTTAACTCGGATGGTGCTAATCGATAGGGTGCACGCGCAACCGGCACAGCTCCCGGCACCAAATCGATTCGAAACTCGACCTCACGGGTGGGTGGTAAACCCGGCAACTCGTCTGGAAAAACTTCCGGATAGTCGCAGATTACAGGTACCTCTTCAATCCTCGCCTCTAAATCACCATCACTAGAAACTTGTGGCAAAAACACATCGCGTCCATTTTCTACATACTTTATCATTTTCAAACAAGAAATCACTTTCAAACGAGAAGTGCATTCGTCTCCCTTCACAGTCAAGACTTTATTCCTCAACGGGATCTGAACTAACCTCTCTCCACAGACGATCACAGCACTATGCGCCATCAGCCAATCCATTCCCACGATCACATCAAACGATCCTAGCTCTATAGGCATTAAATCGATTTCGAAAGCGTAACTTCCTAACTTCAAGGTACACCCTTTCAGTATAGAATTCATACTAACGATTTTCCCATCGGCTAACTCCACGTTATAACTAGTCGCTAACAGTACCGGTTTTCTATCGATATGACGACTAAATTTAACATCTACGAAACTCTTGTCGGAACCAGAATCAAACAAAATACTAGCATAACAAGCGTCTAGCAAAAACGTACCGGTAACCACGTTAGGACTCTGTGGTTTATCAACCGTCCCTACTTGATACACGGCAGCAGCATTGTTACCTCCTTGCTTGTTTCCTGCCTTTGGGCAATTTCCTTGCTTATGGCCTCTTTCTCCACATCCAAAACAACCCATCACTCTCGTAGCATTCGCCCCAGTGGATATCCCCTTTGTTCGGCAATCAGACATCCTGTGACCCGCTTTTCCACATTTGCTGCACGCAGGTGGGAAACTCCCTACATGGTACAAGTTGCATCGACCACAGTGGGGATTCACCTTCGCTCCTCTGGGGTTTGTCGCAGCTCTCATCCCTTCACTCCTTCGCTGGTTGAACTGCTGATTGCGGTTCTGACCATTGTTGTTACTGTTTCCACCTCGGCTTTGACCCTGGGATTGATTGCTCTGCGCCGCCTCCCACTTCCTCTTATTTCCTTTAGCAATGAAGTTCTTCTTGTCTTGGAGTTTGACATCCATCAACGCGTGAGCCATCTGGACCGCTTCATCAAACGACCCAGGTTTAGACGAAGTCGTCTCACCCTTGATATTACTGGACAGACCTTTGATGTACTGTTTCATCTTCTTGTTATCATCGGCAAAGGTATCTGGACACAAAAGGCTTAATTCATTAAACCTCCTGGTGTAAGCAGTGATATCATTGTTTCTCAAAGTCATGTGCCTCAACTCATCTTCCAATTGACCCAGCTCCTCTTCGGGACAGAACTTCTTGGTCAAAAGAGCTTTAGTTGCAGTCCATGTTCTTGCATTCGCTACTGCTAACCCAACAGTGGCTACTTGGGTGTTCCACCAACTCAATGCGTCGTCAAGAAAAGTAGCAGCCGCAAACTTGACCTTGTTCGCTTCTGAATAACCACTAATCTCGAAAGTACTCTCGACCTTTTCTAACCATCTCCTGAGTTCTAGAGCTCCACCAGTTCCACAAAATTGCGTGGGACCACATTTTATGAAACTAGAGTAAGTACACTCTCTTGGGGCTTGCTGTCTCCCCACATTTCTGCCCTGGTCTGTGTTCCTCCCTGCTCGATCTGCTTCTAGCGCATTCGCAATGGCTTCCTGAATCATCGTGTTCACACGGTCAGCGGTTAGTTTTGGAGGCATGGTGCGTTATCAAATACACCTCTCTGCAAAGACAGGGAAAATAGAAAAACAATGTAAGTATACACATCAAGATTAAGATGGATTTCTCTTTCAAGACATAATACCACGACACATCGCTACAGAGTTACTAGTATTCATCAATTCACATCACAAAAGATCAAATTAAAGACATATCACAGATCATGAAAGGTAAACATGGATTGTATTGATAATCAACCAAAATTGTGACAAGTATTGCCACTACAACCATTCACCATAAAACTTAAGTCCTCAAGTTTTTCGTCACAATGCCATCATACAAAAGTCTAAAACAGTTCTATTACAACGATCAAAGATAAAATACAAGACGAGCAACTAGGCATGTGGTGATCCACACGGCCTCTTGGATGGCGGTTCATCATCATCTTCCTCGGGTTCCTCGTCGCTATCTTCCTCGTCCACTTCATCTATCTTCCTCTTTCCTTTGTCGTTCGGCCCACATTCAGTCGCCTTCTTCGTCCCTGACGTAGACCCACACTCAACCGCTACATGGTTTCCCACAGTGATACAAACACCTCTGGCAGGTGGCTGGATCATGAAGTCATTAGCTTCCATTTCCAAATCGTCCACAAATCTCCAATCTGGGGGCAAGGATGCTCTCACTCGATGCTCCCAACTCTGCATCCTAGACAATCTCGCTTGATCTTCCCTAACTCGATCAAGGCTGGCGCTCAAGTTCGCGATCATCGATCTCAGACTGTTGATATCACTCTTGTTCGCATTTCCATCATACTCAATTCTTGAAGTTCTTGCCAATAATCTTTGGTGTTCCCTCTCATTCTTATCAAACCTCTTAATTACCCTGGTCTCCACCACAAACCGCTCATACATCAACCTATCCATCCTCCTCAAACGACCTTCGGGATCCCAGTAGTGTCTTGGTCTCGGAAAGTAGACCCTCGCGCTATTCTCATGAATAGATTGTGATTTAGATGAATTGCTGGAATCTGCACCACTCCCATTACTTACTCGAACAAACCCTGGCACTGTCTTCAGGTAGTCCTTACAATTGTCCATCGGGCGACGAAAGGGTTGTTGCTCATATCGGTCGGTCGGAGGCACTTCATAACCCTTTGGCGAATTTAGAGATTGAAATAAATCAGGTTCGGTCTGACCGACAGCATTCTCGGGAATTCCATCATCCACCGGTTCCTCGGGCTCTTCCTCAGAATCCTCATTACCATCGCTACTGATACTGAAGTTGTCCACGTCACTTTTGTCACTGTCATTTCCCGACTCTACCGCTTCTTCTGGAGCGATCCATCCATTGTCATCATCCGGCGGGTTCAGAGGAAACGGTCCCCCTTCGTGACCTACGACATAATCGTCTCCATTACCATTCGGCGGTACCTCGGCCATTCCTGCAATAACAGAGAATTTTGGAGGGTACGTAAGATAACTATGCAATATTTATAAATACATGCATGCAAATGCAATGCAAAGGTGGTACACAAGCCCAAAATGCGATAATATGATGCTCATGCATAAGTAATACACGAATCACGGTGTCGGGTATTCCACGTATAATTTCAACGTTTACATATAGTAAATTCCATATCTACGTAATAAATACCCACATATATACTTCAACTCAAAAGTATACGTCAAATGCCATGAATACAAAAATAAACCTTACCGGAGCCATGCAGGATAGTTGTGTGCGCTTGGACAATTTCTTACGACACCAAAAGTTATAGTTTAGGAATTTTCAAAACGACCTAGTTCTCTATAACTCATGGCTCTGATTACCAATCTCTAACACCCCACCAAATGCAATGCGCAGCGGAACTACAACATTTGGGTGCTAGGCAGTTATCATCGCACATAAGATATATCGAACGACTCCAAAGAGACGTCAAATTTAAACTTAAATTAAAAATTGTTGAAAAGTTACATGTCTACAGTTTTTCCAACCCCAAATGATACAATAGAGTTTTGCGTTACGGTCCCCATGAATCTCAACCCCAAAAGTTACAGTTTTCACAACAACATGACATCAACGTTAAAAATGTTTAAGTAATATTGGGCTGAAAAACAAGTAGACTCCAAGCTCCACACACAACATCCATCCAATGCACGCTCCATGCTACACTTCAGCGGTTACCTGAAACACATGCTAAATTTGGTCAACGAAAACGTTGAGTAGAATTCATAGGTTTTACAATTCATTTTGAACATATGTGAAATAAAAACCATTCACGATCATTCATAGACTTGTCGATCAAACAATCTATATTCAAGGTACTGACAATTGTGTTTAAGCTCATGACACTAAACCGTTAACTCAATCACCCGCGTAATAATTACCGGCGTGATTCAGATGAAACCAGTGCCCCTACTAAGGCATCAGTTGCAATTATACCTTATCTCTTATCACAAATTATCCGTCCGCAGGGGGTATCAACGTACTAGCCCTCGTCTCGGATAGGGTAGTCAACCCCATAGTACTATCACTTTGTATAAGCGGCTATTTCTAATCCACGCTAGGACTAAACAATAGTTAATAGTTCATGAAATTAGGGCCTTTTGCAACTAGGTACTCAACACAATTTTAAGGCAACATTCGGGTCCAACAATCATTCATGACATATGTTCATTTTGAAAACTAGCATGCATTTCCCTCGCGGGTAAAACAGTTTGAAATAATAATAAGTGAGGCTATAAATTCACACCTTATATAACAAGTAGTCGATAGTTCGAGTGACGGTCACTGACGACGATGAGGATGCCCGGGTAAATCAACACCTATCAACCCAAATAACGCGTAATGAGTAATCTCATTTATAAACCTTAAGGTACTGTATAAAATACATACATATTAGTCACTTATGATAATTACAACTCACGCCAAAACAAAACAAACAAGTGTTACTCGTTTTATACCATTTGTCCATTTTATTAATGTTATTCATTTTTATACATTTTCGCTGATACTTACCAAAAGTACGGACTGTTTTACTAGACTTAACCCTTTTTATAAAATTTGAGAAAATTCTCAAAAATACTTTAAGACCTGTAGAAAACACATATTTAATCCCATTAAAAGTTTTCGCTTTTACGACTCGTTACTCAACACAATTTCAAAACTACGTTTTTCGGACTGAAATTGTACTTTGACCAAGTCGGACTCATTTGACCCGTTTAAAATACTCCATTGACCCATTTGACACCTAAGTATTATAATAGACTCAAATATGCAGGTTTGAGACCAAAAACCAACCCTTGACCATTTACCAAACTAAACCTATAGTCCCCGGGATTTGACCTAAAACCAAGCATAATTTCGGATTATGACGGTTTCCATCTCCCGGTACACGAATTTCAAAACGTCGTAACTTTTGACTCGTTAGGAGTCGTAAGCTCTATCTTATACCAAATCGAAGCTAAGAAGATGCTCTACAACTCTATCCTAATCACAAGACCTGTTTTCAAAATAATTTTAACGAAAACACCTCAAACTTTCTGCCTAAAATTACCTATACCAAAATCATACCAACGCTCGTTTTCAAACCCATTTATCAACACTAGACATCATCCTAAGTACTCCTAAGCATATCCAAACATCATTTTCAGTCCTAAACCCCTATTAATTAATATCCTCATAAACCCAATCATAAAAACAAACATGCAAATGGATATACCCATCTAAAAACATGTAAAAATAGGATTCAATACATAATCTAACATCAAAATATTAACCACCATGATCCCCAAACACCCCCCTTTGAGCCGTGGGGTTTGGGTGATCAAAACCCATCAACCAAATTGATTTTGGTTGATTTGTTTGGTGTTTTAACATCATTCTACCATGAATTAAACATGCAAATGCCCAATTAACATCCAAATGAACTTTTGAAAAATCTTTAATTTTTGGAAAAATTTATGTTAATGCATGTTGGAATTAACCATGGATTAACACTTACTAAAGGGTTTTAGGAAGTGGTCTTTTATTGGAATTGATCAAAAATCAAGAAAAATTGAAGTGGTGGTGGTGTTTTGGTGTTTGGCCGTCGGCCTAGCGAGAGCAAAAGGGTGGGATGATTTTTTTTTCTTTGAAATGTTATGTGTGTGTGTGGTTGACTCCTTTTTGTGAAATGGGAGGGACCAAAGGTGCAATTTAAGCTTTCTTTTGTCCTCAAGTAAAAACGACCCTATAAGTTTACGGGATTGACTTACTAGTCATTTTAGAAAATTTTACGGGATTCGGGAATCATCCCAAACACTCCAAAATACTTTTAGGACACTTTAAATGTACCCGGAAAGCAATAAAACTCACCCGACTCGACTTAACACGAACCGTAAGTAAAATTCTCGAAAAATTACAATATCGATAAAACGACAATAATTATAGAAATTTGGGCATCCGTCGGGATCGTATTCGTCGTCGTCCTTCTTAAATCGTCAATCGTCAAAAGTATAACCTCGAACATCGGTTTCAACCAAAATAATAAAATATATAGCAATTAAAATTTATTAAAAATTTCAAAAATAAGCGTAATTTAGGGTAATGTTAGTGACCTCGGTTCTAGGGTATCACATCTGTAATTGATGGCGTGTCGAGACTGGTCGATCAAGACCTCTAATAATATTCCTAACTGGGTGATCTTTTATCCATTTGGTGCTATGATTTTCAATCCGTGGTGGTCTAGAGTGAACAATTGTAGGAGCTTCTTCTGAGGTAGACGCGGCTGAAGGATTTTTAGGTATCGGTATACCAAAGAATGGAAGCTCTTGTTGGTGAGCATATTCCAAATCGTGATCAACAGAATCCTCTTCATCATCATTAGGCACAAGTAAGGGTGAAGATTCAGGTGTAGTTTGAGAATTACTTGGTGGAGGTGCATCCGGTTCAATGTTAATTGAAGATGCATTTGATGAAGCTTCATTAGCTTGAGCAACAACTTCAGGGATTGGAGCTATCACTACAGGTGCTGGAACTTCATCACTTGGGGGATCAAAGAATTCATCAAACAACGGTTGAAATAGTTTATCCCACTCGGGCCTTGTAGGTGGTATAAATGGTGTAGAAGTAGGATTATTGGGAACTAATCCAGAACTAATAGCACCAGTTCCCATCTCGTGAAGCGCGGGTTCAGAGCTGCGTTGCTCAGAAGCCATCGCTGTCAGCTCATCAAAATCTGCGTCCATATTTTCTACTATCTTACCAAGACGACGGTTGTAAATTCGGTATGCTTTCTTTGAGGGTGAGTAACCAATGAAAATACCTATATCGGCTTTCGGTTGAAGTTTGCCCAAATTCTCACTATTAATGTTTGGATAACAAAGAGCACCAAACACATGAAAGAATGAAACATCGGGTTTACGATCGTGTAGAAGCTCGTAAGGTGTTTTTCCATGGTGTTTCCGAATGATAGAGCGGTTTTGGGTGTAACATGCAGTAGATACAGCTTCTGCCCATAAGAATAATGGAGCGTTCGCATAAATCAGCATCGTCCTGGCAGCTTCCATAAGCGTACGATTCCGTCTTTCAACGAAATCGTTTTGTTGTGGAGTACGTGCAGCGAATGTTTGATGTGAGATACCAACTTCTTCATAGTAATCACGAAGAGTCTGGTTGACGAACTCTGTTCCATTATCAGTACGAATACGGCGGACAATAGTATTTAAACGTACCTGAATGAATTTCAGGAAAGTGATGATAGCCTTCGGTGCTTCATCCTTTGTACGTAGAAATCTAACCCATGTAAACCTGGAGAAATCATCCACAATAACAAGAATGAAATTCTTACCACTCACACTTTCGGTTCGCATTGGCCCACAAAGATCCATATGCAAAAGATGAAGTTTTTCTTGATTGGTGTCTTCAGCTTTGGGCTTGTATGATTTCTTGGTGCTTTTCCCCCTTGAACACGCGGAACATAAATGGTCCTTGTGAAATTTGAGCTTTGGAAGACCACGAACTAATTCGTTTTTAGCCAAATGATTAATAGCATCAAAGTTGAGATGAGATAATCTGCGATGCCATAACCATGACTTGGTCTTAGATGCTTTGGAGAGAAGACATACTGGAGAGGCGGCCATCATGTCTTGTAGGGACAAAGTATAAAGATTTGCACCATGAGACCCCTTCAACAAGTCTTTTCCTTCCAAGTTGCGGATGAAACAAGTGTGTTGTCGAAAAGCAACCTCTAGGTTGGAATCACAGAACTGTCCTACTGAAAATAAATTATGACCAAGACCTTCTACATAGTATACCCTTGAAATCGTAACATTTCAAATCTGATATTCACCATACCCCATTATCTTTGCAATATGATCATTACCGAATTTAACCGTTCCAAGAAACTTGCTGACGAAATTTCTGAGCATCGAGCGATCTCCGGTCATATGCTTTGAGCAACCGGAGTCCAAATACCAGAGGATGATTTGGACCACCTAAAAATATCACCAGACGAGGACAATGTATAGGTTTCAGAATCTGAATGTTCCTTGTTATTAGCAGGTACAGATTTAATGATCTTAGATTTGCTAACATTAGGTTTCTTAGATTTCCTAGCCTTCTTCCTAGTTGGTGGTATAGATTCAAGTTGGCTTAAATCCTGAGGTATTTCTTCACTGATAGGCACTATAGTGGGGGCTGACCTAATTAAAGGGCGCGGTTTCCATACTTTAGTGCTAGTGTGCCTAATTAAAGGACGCTGAGACCTAACCTCAATAGATGCATTCCTAGTTAAAGGGCACATTTTTCCATCTAATGTAAAGGTCCTACCAGTGGGACGTCATTGCCATCCAACTTGGGTACGAGTTCTCCCAGTTGGCTTCCATTCAAGATCATTCCTAATGGCATTCATTTCATTCACATGATCAATAAGACACAAATAATGATGTTAAGAAAACATGCATTCATTACAATTCCAACATTTCAAATTAGAATTCACAAATGGTTTAGGCTTCTGCACAGGCGCAGAGCTTTTCGTCTTAGCAACATGATTCTTTTTATTTAAATCTGAAATAACATTCCTAGGGTGAGCTTCTACTTTCTTCTTGATGGTACTACTAGTGGAGGGCTTGATCCTATCTTTCTTGACTCGTGATCCTTTAGCCTTAGTAGACTCTTTTACTCCTATAGAAGGCAAAGTGAGAACATTAGCAACATATTTTAAAGGTGCCTTAGTTGATGGTGTCAATGACGGTTTTGCTCCTGGGGTCTTATTGAATGGAGTTACAGCAATGGGTCGATTAGTGAGTAGTGCAGAACCCGGTTTGCCTATGTATTGAAATATGCAAAGCAATATTGAACTCGCTGAATATATGCATGAGCTGAATAATAGTAACTGCTTGAGGGATCTAACGCATACAAATCATCTAACATATCCCTAACAAGGTCCACGTGCTTAATTGCATTCCTCATATAATCATCGTAAGTAACCGGATTTTGCTTATGGAGCGGGTTCTTATAAATCACCACTGAATTGGTTGATGGAGCACTAGAGGACGGTGCAGAGTTTGTAGCTAAGTTATTAACAACTTCTTGTCGGTTGAAAAGAAGTGTCTCCTTTAACTCGGCCAAGACCATGTTTTTGTCAATGAGCTGGATATTTAAGTCAGAGATTTCCTCACACTTCTAGTTCAATTGTTCAACATAAGATTGTTGTTGTGCTGCATTAAAAGCTAAGCGGTCTTCTATTGAACCATAAAGAGTAGATAGTCCCTGTCTTGCACGATCCATCTCCCCTAGAAAAGAGGAAAGTCTAGTTTCTAAGCACTGGTTTTTAGACTTTGCAACCTCTAGTTCCAATTTTAGTGTTTCGTTCGATGACACATCTCTCTTTAATCTCATAATCTCTTCCTCTAATGCCTTAACTATCTCAATCATCTTGTCACTCGTCTCAACACTGTTTTCACAACCATTTGTTACCAAAAGATACTCATTTTGAGTTTGTTGTTTTAATTCTAAAGATATACAATGTTGTTCAAGTTGATTAAAACGTTTTGCAAGTAAATTGTAAGAATCTTGAAGCTTTAAAAATTCAGCGTTAGACTCGTGACAAGAATGATTATCTACGTCATTTATAGTCTCAAAAATATTTACAGAGAGATCATGCACATCATCACATATATTCACAGCATCACATTTAATCATAGCGGATGTAAGCTCATTCGAATAATTAACATTCACAGTAGTAAGCACATCATACGATATTACTTGGGACAAGAATCGGTCATATTCGGATAAAATCTTTTCCTTTTCAATTAATTGTAGTTCGTAAGCGGTGTCCATTTCATAAAACACTTTTTGAACTTCTTTAATTTCAAAATCAAGATTTTCCGAAAGAGATGCAAAACTTCCTTTTAGATTTTTGACAAAAGGGTTGATCTCATTCTTAAACACATCGTTCATGTGTTCGAAAGCCCATTCTCCGGCGTTTAGACCATTTGAAGTCGTACATTCCCGGATGACCTTGTCAAAACTAGCAAAGCAATGATTAATCTCTTGCAAGTTTATGCATATAGTGCTAATTGGTGGAAGATCCTTTGGAATTTCCTTAGGTCCTTCCATTTTGACAAGTGTAGGAAGTGTACTAGGGTTTTCTTCATTTAACATGTAGGTTGGTGTTGTGATGAGATCTTTAGCAATATGGAAGCGAATTCTAAAGTCCTTTTTTGCAAACTCCTGATTCATTTTAAAATAATCACACTGGGGATATTTTGTAAAGTTGTATGACCGACTCTCATCAACTAGATCCTTATTCGTGCGATCCTCGAAAATAACAACCGGATCTAAGACCAATCCTAATTTGATTGCATCATAAAGTCTTGGATTATGGATAAAAGCTTGTCTTGCATACCGTGGGTTAGGGGGAAGGTCTTTTTGACGCGATAAGTTAAAATCTCTAAACGATGAGTCAAATAAGTGCACTAGTTGAGAGGCAGCGTATTGTCTTAAAAGCAAATAATCCAAACTTTTAATCCTATTAGCCGCATTAATTTCCATTTCATTCTTTTTAGACTCGAGTAATTCAAAATCCGTTTGAAGTTTGTGAAAATTAGTGACCACTAACTCTTTTTCTTTAAGTTCGTTGAGAAGATTTGCTCTTAAGGTTTCAATTTCTTGCAAATGACCCATTTGTTTGTTTCGAAAATGATCATATTCGGGATTTGTTAGAACATTGGACGAAGGAACTAATTCCAAAGTTTGAACTTTTTTGTTGCACAAGGCAAGCTCAGTCGACAGATTCTTATTCGTAGCTAGGGTTTCTAAAAGTGCAGTATTCATTTGGCTAAGTAACTTTACAGGAACCATGACCAAATCTTGTTGAGCAGGAATATGCGTATGCGAAATGACTCCCGGTTGTGATTCACTCAAAGTCTAGGGACTTGCATTGATATTGCTATCATTGATTGTCTCCTCATTTGAAAGACTCACCACTGAAGACTCATTCGGATCAGCACCCTCTTGCCCAACTTGATGTGGTTGAATACTAGTATCAGTGGTATTAGTAAGTACCTCAGATATTTAATCTGACCCAAAGCTAGAGATAGTTGCCATAAGAGATGCCTGAGCAGATTGAAGATCATCACAGTTTGAATCATAAGCATCCAGATCATCTGCTTGGTATGTTGCATTCTGTGTCGTGAGAACTTCTTGTTCCACAATCCCTGGATCAGCAAGAAATGCTAGCTCCTCTTCATCAAGTTCCTGTCCTTGTGCCTGAGCGTTCACCAAATAAATCTTCTCTGCAAACCATTGACCATCCCTTCTCCTCTTGGGTTTTGTGCAATCCCTAGACATGTGACCTTCTTCCTTACAGTTATAGCATGTTATCATTCTCAACTTACCTGTGGAATTAGCCTGTGGAGCAGTAACCATTGGAGCAGTATTGACCATGCATGCATTGGTGGTTGATGTAGTGGGTCTCCCCTGATAAGGTTGAATAGGTTGAACCATTACCCTGCCATTCTCAATGGTAGCTTGTTGTCGAGAATTAGATGAGTTCCTCAGCTGATTGTTAGTAGGAGTTGGTCCTCTAAAAGCAGACATGGTAGCTAACACTTCAGCTGGGTCATTTCCTTGTTTGAATTCAGGAATGGGAACCTCATCATTATCATAATACACTGGTTGGTCTTGTTGAGCGGCATAAGCACTAGGAGTACTTGTATGGTCAGAATAGCTTGGTGGATATGCTGCATTTTCTTGATATGGCGAGTATGATGACTGAGGATAGGGTGCAATGCTTGCTGGTGAATATGGGTGAGGTTGTGGAGCATATGGTGGTGCTTGTGGTTCTCTCTGAGACAAAGGTGCATTAAACCGATATTGTTGCTGATGTGAGGTAGGTGGTTGAGGTAGAATCGAATATTGGGGGAAGCTTGGAGTCATGTACGGAGATGGATGATAAGCTTGGTGTCCCATGATATAAGGAGTGTTGTTATATGACAAGCTTGGTTGATTTGCCATCAAAGCTAAAGGTTCAGGGAACATACCTCGAGGCGTACGGTGCATGATCACGTGTTTCTCATGCTGCTGGAGAAAAGCATAGAGTTGATCCAAATTGGACTTATGCAGATCCCTAGTTAACTTAACATCAGTAATATACTCACCCTACTCAGCTTGAGTTAAAGTATTCAAAAACTTGGTGTTAACCTGGAATGGAGAAATCACGAGATTGTACACATTCAAATCATTCATGAGAGTAGTGAATCTGAAGTAGTAGTTGTGAAGCGTTTCCCTGAGACTGTATGTGAACCTATCAAACAGGTCATACAACTGACATTCGCGTTCCTATTTAGTAAGAGACGTACCTTGTAGAAAAACCTATAGACGTTCCCATAACTCCTTTGTGACCGTATATTGACTTACCATTCGATAGATGTCATGTGGAAGAGCTTGGAGAATGGTTTGAAGAGCCTTTTCATCTGCATCGGCAATAAGTTGTTGAGTTGGCGTAAGTTCTTCAAACTCCCGTGGTCGAGTCACATTGTTAACAACGATAGTACCATAATCAAGTGGACCATTTAGAATTGACTTGACCATAAGCCTCCCATATGTCGGTTTTCTCTTAATGTATGACATCATATGGCCTTGCCATGCTTCAAAGACTTCTTTAATGAGCATTGAAGGGCGATTATCCGTTCCCGTTATGACGGAAATATCCGTAAGTGATGTCATTTGAGGCATTAATGAACTCGGATTCATTTTGATCACTTTAAAGAATCAAAGATTATCGGTTGATCGAGCAGTGAAGTAAGGTTGTGAGTTGTGTTGTGTTGTTGAAATGAAATGTGTGTAAGAAACCAAGATTAAATCCTCTAAAAAATCGTCGAAAAAAACTCGTAAAATATCCCTTGGTTCGGAATAATATCCCTTGACTCGGAATAATTAAGTCGATTCGGAATAAAACTACCTTTATGTGAAAAGGACCTTGGTTCGGAATAAATTCCTTGATTTAGAAAAATCTCTTGATTCGGAATAACCTTGGTTCGGAATATCACTGATCCGGTATGTTGTTGATCCGGAATGTTGTTGATCCGGAATATTGTTGATTCGGAATGTTGTTGATTCGGAATGTTGTTGATTCGGAATGTTGTTGATTCGGAATGTTGTTGATTCGGAATGTTGTTGATCCGGAATGTTGTTGATTCGGAAAAGATTGACTCGGAATACTTTGTTCGGAATATCCTTGGTTCGGAATATCACTGATCCGGAATAACTTGGTTCGTTCGGAATATCAATTTATCCGGAATAATGTGTTTATCCAGAATAACTGTTGATTCGGAATAAACTGTTTATCCGGAATATTTGTTTATCCGGAATAACTTGTATATCCGGAATAAACTGGAAAACCAATTCGTGTAATAACAGTCGTATGAAAATCAAGAACAAACCCAGATTTTTTACCAAATTACACGAAACGTTTTGTGATTTCAACCAAAATAAGTAAAATCCAATACTTATCTACTAATCCCAACAACAAAATCACCAAAAACTTCAAGATTCAAGATAGATTTTCCTAAAAACACTAATATAATCAAAACTAAAAAACAACACAAATCATTACCTTAAATCACCCCATGGCTCTGATACCAATTGTAGAATTATGATAATCTTGTGAATCAATAAGGTGGGTTGATGTTTCTAGAGAGAGAAAGTAGTGAGAGAAAGTGAGAGAAAATGTGTTATATTAAAATCAAAAGTGAAACAACTAACACCCCTTTCCATGGTGGAAAGGGGTTTATATATACCCAAGTCCTTAATGGACTTGGGCCTCCGACCCATGACAAGCCCATGGGCCGGGTTTACTAACAAAGTAACATAATATTCAATTACGAGCTATTTAACATTTAATAATATCGTGGAGTGACCGATACTTCTAATATACGTTAAAAACGTATTTCTAACAATAGATGTTAAAAAGGATTTTAGGTTGAATCGTAAAGAGGGATCTGTGTGTTATCAATGGTTTGAAACCTGGTTTTCAAAACGACGGGTCGACCCGTTTTTATTTTTTTTTATATTTTTAATAATTAAAAAAATTATATATAAAAACCATATTTTTTTTGTATATTTAAGATATAAATTGTTTACCAACTAATAAAATATGTAAACTAAAATTTCATTCGTAAATACGTAAAACTTATATATTATTTTTTTTTAAATCCGGAAAAAGCGAAACTCGATCGGGTCTCGAGAACCGGGTTGACCTGGGTCACCCCAAACCAAAAGAGTCTAGCCGGCTTTCAAAAATATGAAACCCGGGTCAACATGACCCGTTTTCTCGACCGAAACCAGGTCAACCGGTTGACCAGGTCGGAACGATCCAAGTCTAAAAACATTATGTGTTATTTTGAAGGGCTAGCTTGAATTTTAGTAAAACTTCCACTCAGGCTAAGAATTTACAATGATCTCTTTCAAAAATCTAAAATATATATAAATATATATATATATATATATATATATATATATATATATATATATATATATATATATATATATATATATATATATATATATATATATATATATATATATATATATATATATATATATATATATATATATATATATATATATATATATATATATATATATATATATATATATGTTTTGCCTATACAGAATCTTCGGTTATGTCCCAAATATTGTTTTGCCCTTTTTTTCAAAATTAGCATTCAAACACTTAATGCCGCGTTAGAAAAAAGCACGAGTCACTGTATCGTAGGTCGTGTTTTCGGGTCTTAAGCCATAATAGGCAGATGCTAACAATTAGTACATCAATATTACGCAGTGAACGATTAGACACAACCCGCGTGTAACACTAAATAACATTTGATACACGTAGTCTTTTCACCAACACATGTCCGAAACATTTTATAACTAATTATAACTATTCGATGAATGAAACATTTAGCGGTTAAAAAATGCCACCAACATAATGTCACCAACCCGCGTGTATCGCGCGGGTCTGCACGCCTCGTAAAATCCAATTTTACTTAGCTTCTTGTTTTATTCATGATATATCATGTCCTTCAAAAAACCTCTGCTATGCTAATAACAATCATTTAGAAGAGATCTAGTTACATGTACGTTGTGACAAATCTTGATAAATTGGTAAAACAATTTTTAGAATATATCTTACGAGTTGCTATACGAGACGACACCTCATATCTATTTAAATGACATATTTTATTCTTCTAATTTCGTATAGTTAAATGATGAAAACGTAATTGTTATAGGTTACTCCCTCCGTCCCTAAATAAGTGTCCACTTTGACTTTTTTCGGTCTTTGTTGTTCAACTTTGACCGTAAATATTTATATTTATGTTATATAATACTCGATGTAAAATATATGAATGAATTGAGTTTTAAATGAATTTTTCATTGATATAATTTTCGTCAACTATTGTATAACACAAGAAACAATATTTACGGTCAAAATTGAAAAAAAAAAGACCGCAAAAAGTCAAAGTGAACACTTATTATGGACGGCGGGAGTATTATTTAATACTGGATCTGTTATGCTTTTATATGATGTGGTCGATTAAGTTATAGGTTATTTAACCGTAACAAGTGGTTCATTGTTTGCTGCATGATCAACGTACTCTTCAAGGACAAAAAATTAACGAACAAAGTGTTCGAAATTAGTATTTTTTTTAAGGTTTTTTTGTGAGATGATTAGTCGAATTTTGTTTGTTAATTTGATTTTCTAGGTTTGGATTGCTTAATATCGGAGTAATATTGTTTGTTTGTTTAACTTATTTTAATTGGTAAACTGTTTTTAAAAATAACCGCCTAACCCATGATCAGCAACGAACATATAAAGTTCTAATAAAACTTGTGTTATCTTTCTTTAAATGGTACGTTTTAGATTTTTTTTTTCATTCCTTTTCTACGTTCGTATTTACGGTTACAAGAATAAATCATCACTAAATTGGTTGCCGACAACGTTAATTCTGTTGTATATTGTTTAATTCATATTATGATAGGAAGCCCATATTATGCATGATAGATAACTCGATTTAATTTTAAGCTCATGCATTTTAACGAAATACAAATATTATCAGTTGGATGTCATCAAAAATTCATTCAAATTTAAATTTGTTAAATTTGAGTATTTATAAAGTTAGTTTCTTTGTATAATAATATAAGTTCATGTGAATATCGTATTAAGTTGTGTGCGAGCGGCATAAAAGAGCTAATGAGATAAATGTGAGCTCTTCATGTTATATGAAAAACGTCATGTGGTCATAAACTATATGAGCCAAAGATTATTGTATGTGCAAGTGAAGCACATGTGGCCATAAAGTATAAGTTTATGAGCCAAAATTGTTGTAATAATTGGCATGACCGGTCTAACATCCCCAAACTTACTACGCAACGGAATACCATATTTGGGTGTTAGGCAAAGAATCATCACACAAGCCATATCGAACGACTCAAAAAGAGACGTTAAATCATAAGTAAATTGAAACCAAGTTAAATTACAACAACAACATGTCTAATTGTTTCCAAAGCCCAAAAATTAAAACAGAGTAGCGTTAGGTCCCCATAAATCTCAACCCCTTAAAACCAATCATTTTGTTTTACAAGACATCATGAACATAAATTGTCTTTAGAAAAGGGAGGAAAACAAGTTAGACCGCCCAAAAGGCACAACAACATCCATAGCATGCTCCACCACACTTAGCCTCGATTACCTGAAACACATGCTTAAAATCATCAACAAATAATGTTGAACGAGATCTATAGGTTTTAAAATCACAATTGAACATAAGTATAAAAATCATTCACGATTATTCAATAGAATGTTGATCATTACAAACTATTATTCTAGCATTACTTGTTATAGCATAAGCTATTTAATTATGTTTAAGCTCATTACACCGACCCCATAAACTAATCACCAGCACCAAATGCCGACGTGATTTAAGTAAAATCATTGCCCCTCTTAGGTATTTGTTGCAAATTATACCTTTTTCTTAACACAAGTTATCCATACGCAAAGGGTACTCAACGTACTAGCTCTCGTCTAGGGTATGGTCGTCAACCCAATAGTACTATCAATTGTTCAAGCGGATATTTCCAATCCACACGAGGATTAAACAATAGTTAACGGTTCATGAGTTTAGGGCCTTTTAGCAACTAACTACTTAACATAATTTAAGGCATCTTTCGGGTCCAATAATCATTCACGACTCATGTTCCTTTTCATTTAAATAGCATGTATCCCCTTCGCGGGTAAAAATCATTTAAAAATAGTAGAAAGCGAGACTATAGACTCACCTTAAGTAGTATTGATAGTAGTAGTAGCGAAGACGTAGACGAAGACAATCACCGACGATGAGGATGCCCAGGGAAATCAAATACAACACCTAACAAACAAACGCGAAATGAATCAACTCCTTCAAATACCATCAAGTACTGTATATACATAATTAAAGACACTCACAGTTTATATAAGCTCACGCCAAAAATCCAAGCAAGTGATATTTACTAGACACGTTTATTTTTATACGTTATTAAGACTATTGCTCCCAACACAATTCTCCCGGTACATACCTAATGTACGGACTGAAATTCCATACTTAAACACCACGAAATTTTACGAAACTCGTTGTAGACCTCACTTACATCATGTATAAAGCTCACAAAAATTTTCATAAAAATGTTTTACTTTTAAGTCTCGCTGCCCAACACATTTCCAACCTTGAAAATCCAGGCAGATTTGTACCCTTACGTCGTAAAACCATTTTGACTCACTTAACCAATACCATTTGTAAATCCGATTTCTAAGTTTGAAAATAGACTCATAACTCCAGGTTTTGAGCTAAAGAACAGCCCTCGACCATTTTTGAAACTCTACTTATAGTCCCCGAGATTTGACCTAATATCGAACACAAATTCGGATTGCGTCGATACTCGCCTCCCGGTACACGAATATTCAAACCTATGTAACTTTTGACTCGTTTGGAGTTAAAAGCTCTATCTTATACCAAAACGAAGATAGAAAGAATCTATACAACTAAATTCTATAATGATAACCTGGACTTAGACTTAAGACCACGAAAATTAGCTTTAACAATCTGTTCTAAAATGCCTCTTTCAAAATCACATCTACACTTGTTTTTAATCCATTTCATCAACTCCTATATACCTAATATCATCATCAAATCATCCTAAACCAACCATAACATCCTATATCACTTGTAAGAATCAATCTTCATAAAAACCCATTTCATAAAATCAACATGCAACCAAATCAAATCAACTAAAAATGATGAAAACATGTTTATAAACATAAACCCACAACATAATCATCAACAAAAATCAAATCAAACCCCCTTTGGTTGTGGGGTTTGATGACCAAAACACCAAAGAAAATCATTTCCCAACTTGTTTTATTGATTAATTATCATCCTAAACACTAATTAAAAACATGCATACACTCTAATTTGATCAAAACCCACTTTAAAAAAATCATAAATTTTTGAAAAGATTTGATGAATGCATGTGTGTTTTGAGTGGATTAAAATACTTACAAAGATAATACAAGAGATGGTCTTTAATTAGTTTTTCCAAAAACCTAAAAAAAATCAATGGTGGTGATGGTGGTGTTAGGGTGGTCGGCGGCTAAGAGAGATAGAGGAGAGGGATGGTGAAAATTTTGAATGTGTTTTATGAAGTGTGTGTTTACTTTCCTCCTTTTTGTAAAATGGGAGGGGCCAAAGTTGCCAAGTTAGCTATCTTTTGGCCTTAATTTCAAACAACTATTTAAAGAGCGGGAATATGGCGTAATAGTCGGTTTTGAATTTTTGTGGGAGTCGGGGTTAGTCCCGGCTACCTCAAAATACTTTTAAATGGTTCAAATGCACACAAAATGGAATAAAAACGATTCCGACTCGACTTAATACGTAAATAAGATAAAAACTTCGAAAATCCAAATATCGATCAATCGATAATCAAAGATAAATTTTGGGCATCCGTCGGTATCGAAGTCGTTATCGGTTCTTCTTAAATCGTCAAACGTTAAAATTAAAACATCCAACATTGGTTTCAACTTAAAATGTCAAACATATTACCAAGAAAATTTCTTAAAAATTTCAAAAATATACGTAAATTAGGGTTAAATAATGACCTCGGGTTCTGGGTATCACATCCTCCCCTCCTTAAGGCAGCGACGTCCCGGCGTTCGCCTCCTCTTATACTCACATTTCGTACCACTAGAACAAATGAGGATACTTTTCCTTAAAGAAATCCTCACGTTCCCACGTAAATTTCGGTCCACGTCTAGAATTCCATCGCACCTTCACAATGGGAATTCTACTATGCTTCAATCTCTTGACTTCTCGGTCCATAATCTCCATTGGATCCTCCACAAATGCATTTTGTCGTCGAGCTGAATCTCATCAAAAAGAATTACCAAATCCTTATCTCCAAATACTTCTTCAGATTTGACACGTGAAACGTGTTATGAATAGCACTAAGCTCATTCGGCAAATCCAACTTATAAGCAACTGGTCCAATTCGTTTAATAATCTTAAATGGTCCAATATACCTCGGACTCAACTTTCCTCTCTTCCCAAAATGAATTACGCTTTTCCATGGCGATACCTTAAGCATAACCATGTCCCCAACTTCGAATTCCAACGGTTTCCTCCTATTATCGGCGTAACTAATCTTTCGGCTTCTCGCAGCAAGCAATCGGTTCTTGATTTGCACAATCTTCTCGGTAGTCTCCAAAATCATCTCAGGTCCAGTCAATTGACTTTCCCCTACTTCACTCCAACACACTGGAGACCTACATTTCCGTCCATATAACACTTCAAACGGCACTACCTTAATACATGCGTGATAACTGTTGTTATACGAAAATTCCACTAAAGGCAAATGACGTTCCCAGCTTCCACCAAAATCAATCACACACGCACGAAGCATGTCCTTCAACGTCTGAATAGTCCTCTCGCTCTGGCCATCAGTCTCGGGATGATAGGCCGTACTTAAACTAACTCGGTGCCCAACGCGCACTGAAGAGATCTCCAAAACTCAGAAGTAAATATACTATCGCGATCTGAAATAATTGATAAAGGTACTCCATGTCGACAAACGATCTCCTTAACATACACACTAGTAAGTCTCTCCATACCATCTGTCTTCTTCATAGGCAAAAACTGAGCAGATTTCGTCAATCTATCCACGATCACCCAAATGGTATCATAACCACTGGGAGTTCTTGGTAAACCCGTCACGAAATCCTTAGTGATCTTCTCCCACTTCCATTCCGGAATCTCAGGTTGCACCAATAATCCAGACGGTCTTTTGTGTTCAGCCTTAAATTTCGCACAAGTCAAGCACTTACTAACGTACCGAGCAATGTCTGCCTTCATAGTTGGCCACCAATATACCTTCTTCATATCATGATACATCTTATCTGATCCAGGATGTATTGAATACTTCGTCGTATGAGACTCGTTCATAACCAAATCTCGCACTCCATGTACTCCTTCCTCAGGTGGACATAACGGTAACCAAATTCTATTCTTGAAATACCTCAGTCCATCCGACTTCACCACGAAAAGCGGATTCATCATTCTTCCCAAATTCTCTGCCTTAACATTCTCTCTCATCAACCCATTCGCTTGAGCTTTCAATATCATTCCAGTCAAATCAACACACTCCGTCATCACCAAAGCTCTAACTCTAAGAGGCTTTTATCTTTCCTTCCTACTAAGTGAATCAGCTACTACATTCGCCTTTCCAAGATGGTAGTAAATCTCACAGTCATAATCACTCAGTAACTCAACCCATCTCCTTTGTCTCATATTCAACTCCTTTTGATCCAAAATATGTTGCAAACTCTTGTGATCCGTGAACACAACACACTTGGTTCTATACAAGTAGTGTCTCCATAATTTAACGCAATACAGCACCAAGTTCCAAATCATGCGTAGTGTCCTCATGCTTCCTCAATTGCCTTGACCCGTAAGCAATCACCTTCTCACGTTGCATCAATACAGCTCCATAACCTTTATGTGGCGCATCACAGTAAACCATAAAGTCTTTAATTCCTTCCGGCAATGACAAAATCGGAGCAGAACACAACTTGTCCTTAAGCGTTTTAAAAGCAGATTCTTCATCAATTCCCAAAACTTACTAACTTAGGCGTATGATTGGGGATCACACGAAAACCTTTGTTGTAAATCACATGCCCATAAAATTGCACCGATTCCAACCAAATTTCACACTTAGAGAATTTAGCGTATAATTCTCTCTTTCATCAACAATTCCAGAACTGTCCTCAAATCCTTCTCATGCTCTTTCTTGCTCTTAGAATAAATTAGGATATTGTCAATGAACACAATGACGAACTTATCCATATACGACTTGCACACAAGGTTCATCAAATCCATAAACACAGCAGGCGCATTCGTCAATCCAAACGGCATCACTTGAAACTCAAAATGCCCATAGCGAGTACGGAAAGCAGTTATAAGAATATCTTCCTCTCTAACTCGCAGTTGGTGATAACCCGATCTCAAGTCGATCTTCGAGTACACACTTGATCCTTGCAACTGATCAAATAAGTCATCAATCCTCGGCAATGGATACCGATTCTTGACCTTTTATTTGTTAAGCTCCCTATAGTCGATACACATTCTGAACGATCCGTCCTTCTTCCTCACAAACAACACAGGCGCTCCCCAAGGTGATGAACTTGGTCTAATAAACCCCTTATCCATCAATTCCTTCAATTGATCGGATAACTCCTTCAATTCTGACGGTGCCAATCGATAAGGCGCACGAGCAACTGGTGCAGCTCCAAGCACCAAATCGATCCGAAATTCAACTTTACGAGATGGTTATGAAAAACGTTTTTAGATTGAATTAACAATACAAAAACATTTCTCGACCATTTTCGAAAGAGCTTTGAGAATTTTGAAAAAGAGAAGAGAAGTTTTCCCAAAAGAGTTTATTAAACTTAAAAGCTCAAAGAAAGAAAAGACTCAAAGGATAAAAGATAATGAGAATGCACAATTAAGGAATATGTTTCATTAAGCCTATACCTAGACGCAAGTAATTAAAAGGTTCCCTCTTAAGTGGCTTAGTGAAGATATCGGCTAAGTTTTCTACCGAGGGTACCTTCTCTATTGAAATGTTCCCCTTTTGAACATTATCCCTAAGAAAATGGTGGTGAATCTCTATGTGCTTAGTTCGCGAATGTTGCACGGGATTCTTGCTAAGGTCTATTGCACCCTTGTTGTCGCACATGATGGGAACATCATCAAGAGAAATCTTGTAATCAACAAGCGCTTGCTTCATCAATAGAGCTTGTTGACAAGCTTTACCGGCACTCACATACTCGGCTTCCGTGGTGGATATAGCAAGAGCGGTTTGTTTCTTGGAGAACCAAGAAGTTAAACAACAACCCATGAAGGTACAAACTCCACTGGTGCTTTTCCGGTCCACATAGTGTCCCGCATGATCCGAGTCCGCGTAGACAATGGTTTCTACGCTGGTCCCTTTAGGATACCGTAATCCTAAATGTATAGTGCCCTTAATGTATCGGAATATACGCTTAATCGCTTCAAGGTGAGAGTTTTTGGGAGCCTCTTGGAAGCGAGCACAAAGGCAAACACTAAACATGATATCCGGTCGACTTGCCATTAGGTACAACAAACTACCAATCATACCTCTATATTTGGTGTTGTCTACCGACTCACAATCATCATCTACGGTGAGTTTAGTATCCGAGGCCATAGGGGTCTTCATTGGTCTAGAGTCTTCTAATCCAAATTTCTTTAGCATTTCTTTAACATACTTGGATTGATTAAAGAAAATACCATTGTCCATGTGTCTAATTTGGAGTCCTAAAAAAAAGTTAAGTTCTCCCGTCATACTCATTTCAAACTCGTTATGCATGATTTTGGCAAAGTCATCACACAATGATTGACAAGTTGAACCAAATATGATGCCGTCAACATATATTTGTACGATAATGAGGTGTTTCTTCTTTGTAAAGAGTATATTGTCTACTATCCCCATGGTATACTCATGTTTTACAAGAAATGCTTTAAGTCTATCATACCAAGGTTTGGGTGCTTGTTTGAGACCATAAAGAGCTTTATTAAGCTTGTAAACATGATTCGGTTTCTCAAAATCAATGAAGCCGGGAGGTTGAGCCACATATACCTCCTCATTGATCAAACCGTTAAAAAATGCACTCTTTACACCGATTTGTTGAAGCTTAAAGTCTAAAGCGCAAGCTAAGAGGATTCTAATGGATTCTAATCTAGCTTTGGGTGCGTATGTCTCGTCATAATCAATACCTTCTTGTTGATTATAGCCTTGAGCTACAAGTCTAGCCTTGTTATGAGACACAACACCATTCTCATTTAACTTATTCCTATATAATCATTTGGTTCCTATGATGGTCGAACTTCTAGGAGGAGGAACAAGTTCCCAAACGTCATTAGCAATGAATTGATTCAATTCTTCTTGCATAGCGGTGACCCAACTCTCATCCATCAAAGCTTCTTTAACATTCTTTGGTTCAATCAAGGAGACGAAACAAAAGAAGTTACTTTGATTTTGGACTTAAGATCTTAGGGTCCTTTGATTTAATTCTCCTATGACGTTATCAAGAGCATGATCCTTAGACTCCTCCCTTTTCAACACTAAGGTCTTCAACTCCTATGTTTTTAACATCTTTGGCATTAACTATGTCTATTTCATTTAATTTGTCATCTACCAAAGGTGGTGTCTTAGATGAAGGAGGGGTTTCATCAAATGTCACGTTAAGTGATTCTTCAATTACACCCGAGGTTCTATTGAGGACTATGTAGGCTTTGCTTGTAACACCGCCAAATTTATACAATTCAATAAGCGGAAGACTCGTTGGTGTTACGGGATAGCACATTACTCACATCATAGACAACGCTTAAAAATCGCGTCGTTTAATAATAAAGCATTTCCATTCATAAATATCAAATTTACATAGGTCCCAAGTCAGAGTATTTCATACACGTTTTACAAAGCATTTGAATGGAAATTATTATTTAAGTGCGGGCCATGAATTCTTGTTGTCTTCCCGAGAATTACCTTCAAGTGCCTGAGATAAAACATGTTAAAAGAAAAGGTAAGCGATAACGCCGAGTGATTCATAGAGTTTAATAAAATCCATCAATAAAACATCGGTATAAAATTATTACCGAAAATCATTTTTGTACAAATCTTCGTAATAGGCCATAAAATAGCCAAAGTCATTTTATACAAATCCTTATCAAAATCATAATATAGGATTTTGCCTTCAAAACCATTATACGAACCAATGTCATAAAAACATCATACAATACGTTTTATAACGTTGTATAACGTTAAATAAAAACCGTTATATGAATATGGTTATGAAAAACCAAAACACGAACATAATATCAATAGTAAGACCCCGTATTGCTAGTCAGGCAATATATCGTAATTCAGTGCGTATAGCAGTATTTCGTTATTTGGATTATTATAAGCCGCATGACATTGTTACCTTACTACAACAAATAACGGGTAGCTAGCCCGAAACTCAATTTGCCCAACTAAGTTAGCGTGTCGTCACGATAATCACGCTTGTGTAAATCTTCTCATACATAAATTCGCTTACCAATTAATGTGGCACGACGGGGATCAACCGTCAAGGCGCGAACTGGGGTGATTGTCCCCAAATAGTACTATTATATGCATAAGCGTCTACCAAATCCCGGTAGTTCACAAATTCATGCTAATGGGACTTTTAGTGACATAACCTAACTTTAATAATCCATTTGATTTCATCTATCGGGTCATTTAATCATTCATCGGGTCATACAATCATTCGGGTCCAAATCAATAAACAGACAATCGGGACAACTAGTGTCCTATTTTATAAAAACTAACATGTTATCTCCCTCGCGGGTTTATATAACATTTCATAAAAACATTTAAAAGAGTGTGAGGCTATGAACTCACGTTGATGTAGGAAAGCGGGTTATCGGCAATTCGGATGTACGGTACGTGCTTCAATCACGGAAACCTAGACAAATAATACTTGTCTTAGACTCTTGTCCAATGACTTTATAACAATAACAATTATGTATACATATGATGATTTTATATATATGATGATGATCAAGTGGGTTTATACATTCTCATTTACTCATTTTAGTGTTATGTGTTGGTAACTTTTATACTAGTTTACTAGTTTTACCTATTTACATGTTTTAGGTCCTATAAGCCTATTATAAGTCCATTACCTTAAATTAGACCATTTTATACTTTTATTATCAGTATTATACTTTACATGTTGGGCCCAAGTGGGTTAAGCCCAATAAGTAAATTTATAAGTGTTTAGCCCATTTAGTTGGATTATTAGTCCAATAATGCTAACTTAGCCCGTTAATGTCCATATGTTATTTAGTTCGGGTTTTATCGGTTTTTACTTGTATTAAGTACTTGTATATCAGTATATTACTTTTAAAAAGTTTACATTAGACGGGTCCGATCGTCTAAGTTTTAATTGACGAAAAACGTTAATTTTACGGTACTAGCCGAAAAGACGTAAAAATCATGTTTATAGTTTTTATAACTTATAAAACTTACCAAACTACCATTTTTATATAATGTCCATTTATTTATCCTTATACATATTTATATAAATGAAATATATAAGTTAGTGGGTTTTAATTTCACATTTATACTACATTATTTTGAGTGCTTATATAATACTATTAAACTTTAATTTCACAAAATCTGATTTTTAGTTTCACTTTCACCATTTTTATCATATCTTGAGTTCTATAAGGAGATAGAAGCTCATTTTTGGATGACATAAACTTCATACTATGTGCTACAAATAAGTTAGTTATAGCTAATGCTCAATCCATGTCTAAGTATCCTTAACAGTCCCTACAAAACAGACTATTCTGATTGGTATACTAATTTTGTTTTGATCATATCTCACTCATTTTGATGATTCCATTGCATGGCCAACTCTCACATGTGTATGACATCTAATACTTACTGTAAATTGATTCCACCATGCCATTTTATCAGTTTGTCATTTGGTTAGTTACTGTTTTTATACAGCCAACTTTATAAGCAAGAACTTAACCTTTTTACCTATGGTTTTCCATCTTTTTAACCATGTTTATCAAATCTATCAACACCAAACCCCCACATAATATTTTTAATAATCATTCATCATCATATAAATATACATAAGTAAAGAAATTACAAGATTACATAATCAAAATAACAAAAGGATAGGAAGAACAATCTCTATACCACCATTAGTGATGAAAAGATGAGGTTTTTGATGAACAAGACTTGGTTCTTGTTATCAAATCTTCAACTTTAGCAAGGAAACTTCTTGGGTCCTTTGGATGGATGAACACCTCCATGAAATCAGCCCTTTAACCTAATGAAAACTCTTTTTCATAAGTTAAGATCACCTCCAATCTTCATATCTTCAAAAGGACATCATCATATGTAGAAATAACATGAGATTTTATGGTTGAATTTGATCAAAATGGGTGTTTTAGGGTGATATGGGACGAAATATATAGAGAGAGGAAGGATGAGAGAGTGGTTTGCATGTGTTGGAAGTGCAAATGGTATGAATGAAGTGGTTTGGTTGGTTTTGTGTCAAGTTAGCTTCCATGTTAAGCTTATGCTAACATGTGTTAGCTTTCTAGCTACAAACTTGACACATCAAGTGATATGGTGGCAAGTTTTGGCTGTCCTATATGAGTGGGGTGGGATAAACTTGTTTTGTCCCATCTCGCTAATTTACGGGTATTCCTCGATTCTAGTTTCCTCGATTTGCGTGCCCTCGGGTCGTTTTACAAAAAAACGTTTTTATAAATTATGAATCAACGGCACAAAATGAATCTAAAAAAAATTGTCTCATCAAAAACGGAGTTCAAAAACGTAAATACGTAATCCTAAGGTTTCCGGTTTAGTCGTAAATGACGTTAAGTTATAATCGTAAGTCCTAATCTCTTCTCGTAAATTTGTGAGTTTATGAACCAACACAAATTTAAAATTTCAAAATAATATTCACGGACAAATTTATTTTCTGAATGGTCGGACTATCACCAAAGACGGTGTATGTAAACGTGAGCACGTAACGTAGAATCCTTCGGTTTAGACATAGTCGATGCTACTTCAAGACGTAAATCCAAATTACTTCCCAAAAATAAGTGAGTTCATAATGTAACATTAAAATAATGTTTTTAAATAATACTTGAGAATAAAATATCAACCATAAATTGACGGATTGTCACAGCATTTACCCCTAAACAGGATCTTTGTCCTCAAAGATCAATTTATCTTACTACTCGCTTCTTATAGAGTTAAAGCCATGTGGGTATTTCCTCCACATTCGGTCTTTTCTCACAAGTGTAATTCATTACAATACGTGAGTTTCATCAAACAAAACTACGGGAATAAGATCAGGATTAATGTTGACTTACTTTCTCTATCCATGATGTTCACGGGTTTTTATGAATGCAACCTTTCGCCGATCTAAACTTTATCAAGAAGAATTCAGATTTTCACTTGATAGACATTTTATCAAGTTCGATATACGAAACATAATTCACGCAGCCCTTGAAGTCCTTGTTGGGAATAAATTAAGGCCAGAATCACTTGAGCGCTGACAAGAACAATTCAAGCGTTGACAAGAGCAAAGCAAGCGCTGACAGCTCAAGCGTTGACAAGTTAAAGTCAAGCGTTGGCACATTGAAGACAAGCACTGATGGAAGATATAATCTACACGTTTATTATATTCTAGAATACTTCTAGTAAGGATAGAAACGATAATGTATTTTCTATGTTTATCTTTACCTAGAATAGTTGATACGTAGCTTATTGTACAAGGCTTCTTGTATCTATAAAAGAAGGCCTTTAGGTTAATGTTTGAGATAAGTTTTACATAAGTTTTCGTTCATAAACATCTTTCATTGTAAGCAAGTTCGACATTGATAATCAAAGTGAAAGTTTGTTTATATCTTGTGTGTTCTTGTTTAAGTGTTAAATTCCGCATAACACTTAGATTTACAAAGCATATACAAAGGTTTCTCTACGTGTATTACTTGATCTAATCTCGTATACACAAAGCTAATCGATCTAAGTTTGGGATCAACAAGTGGTATCAGAGCTTGTTGAGGAACTTTTGATCTTTGAAGAACACCAGAACCCTAAAAACACCAAAACCCTAATTTTCTCAGAAACCCTAAAAAATTCATGTCTGAAGCAATAACCACCTCCTCTTCACCCTTACCAAACATCAGGATTCCCATGCTTGATGCAACCAACTTTGACTTATGGAAGTTCAACTTTGAACAATATCTAGGGATCTATGACTACACACTCTGGGAGATTATTGAATATGGAAACTCATTCAATAAGGCTCAAAAGATTCTTGATGCCATTACTCAAAGATCAGCTGTTGAAGGATGCCCTGATGAAGATAAGAGAGAAAAACCTGGAGATGGTAGAGCTGTAGGTGCTGAAGATATTGCAAAGAAAAGGGTTGACATGAAAGCCCTAAATATTCTGAAAGTCTCTTTGGGACAAGAAAACCAGCACAAATATAGAGGCTATGAATCTGCTAAGGATCTTTGGGAAGCACTTGAAGTTGCATATGGTGGCAATGCAGACACTAAGGAAGAAAAGAAAAAGCAACTTCTGCATGATTATGCTGTCTTCAAAGCTCAGCCCAATGAGAAACTGACTAGTGTGAGAAGCAGATTGCTTGAAATCACAAGCAAGTTGTCCTTCATGGGGACACAAGTTGGTGATGTTGACACCAATGCTACCTTTCTTAAAAGTCTTGGTGAGGCATGGAAGATTGAGGCAAGATATATTCTTGCCAATAATACTTACAAGAGCTCCTCGTTTGATGACATCTACAACAAACTAAGATTGTTGGAAGATGAAACTCTTTCAGATCATGGAAGCAAATCTAGCACCAGCAACATCGCCTTCTTCTCTCATAGTGAAGGTCAATTCAATCAGAAGGATTCTTATATGCATCCAGTTACTGGATCATCATATGTCAGCGCTGGAACTAGTCCTGTCAACGTCTCTTTTTCAGACGCTGACACATTCAAGAATGACTCCCCAAGAGTTAAACCTGCTGGTTTGGATTTGGATACTGTTTGTGCTTACATTGCTTCTTTGCCCAATGGTTCAGTGATTACATATGAGGACCTTGAGCAGATAAGTGATGAGCACTTGGAAGAGATGGACATCAAGTGGAACATGGCTCTTGCTAGTATAAGAGCAAATAGGTGGAACAGAAGGTTCAAGAAGAAGATGACCTTCAATGCTAAAGACACAGCTGGATTTGATAAATCCAAAGTTGAATGCTACAATTGCCATCGTATGGGGCACTTCATGAGGGAATGCAGATCTCCTAGAAGATCTGATGCTGGTAAACCCTCAAGTCAGGTTGTTAAAGCTCAGGATTCCAAAGCCATGGTTGCAGTTCAAGGAATTGATGGCACAGGATGGGATTGGAGCTATCTGGCTAAGAATGCTGAAGAGGATAAAGCTTTGGTTGCTGATATTGAAGAAGAAGAGCATGTTAAATATGCTCTCATGGCACACTCCTCCTCTTCATCTGATAATGAGGTATATGATGATGCTTTTTGTAGCAAAGGTTGTAGGTTAAACACTGAAAGACTTAACAAAGAGGTGTTAAAACTAAAAGATGATATGAGCACTGAAAGGTGTAAATTGTCTAATTACCAACTAGCTCTTACTGAAACTGAGAAAACCGTTTCTGAATATAAGAAAATGGAATTTGACTTAAAGGATAAGATCAATATCTTAAAACATGAGCTAGAGGGTAGTATGGATATTAGAAACATCATGACAAAGGTTAATAGAGATCTGCAGGCTAAGTTAGATGAGGCCATTAAGAATAAAGATAATGTTGACCTCAAGATTCAAAGATTTGATAGAGCCACCTAAACCCTAGGAGACTGTGTAGCTAAACAAAGGGATCCTAAGGACATGACTGGGATTGGGATGAATGATTACTCTCTGGTTCCACCACCAGCTGGTGACTTCTATGGTGTCCTTAGAAAGGACTTGTCTTGGACTGGTATACCAGAATGCCGAAAGGAGGAATTCATTCCTCCACCAAGAGTTGTCACACCAGTAGAAGAGTATCAACAAAAACTGACTAACCTAAATGAGTGGAAGAAAGCTAACCCTACTTTATTTGTTAAGGGAGGTTTGCTATGTGAAAGTTCCAATGAATCACCACCCATTAAGGTTACTAACCCAATCACTGGTAAACCTGTTGACCTAGGCTCAAACACTGTTAGAAGACCTACCATTAAATATACAGAGATGTATAGGAATAATAGGTCACCTAAGAGCCAAGTTAGCAATCATGGAACAGGTTTCTTCTCTTCTAGACCTAAGGGTGTGTCTAAGAAAGCCTGTTACACTTGTGGTAGCTTTTCACATTTGGCATACAAGTGTGTCAACGCTCCCAAAGCCAGCGCTGATAGGAACAATTTCAGCGCTGATAGGAAGAAAGTCAACGTTGTTAGGAAGTCAAACGTTGTCAGACCCAAACCTTGTGTGCAGCAAAGTCCAAAAGTGATTAGACCTGCCCCATTCTTTTCTAGAAGGTCTAACACTCATGGACAAAGACCTTTTCAAAAGACAAACACCTTGTCAAATAGGCAATGGGTTCCTGTAGCAAACCCTAGGTTCAACGCTGACAAGGGTAATTTCAGCGTTGACAGGACAAAATCTAACGCTAACAGAAACGTGACCAGACCTAAATATTTGCAGCCACAAGGTAAGGGGTCTAAAGCTTCTTCAAGCTTAACATGGAGACCCAAGAAATATCAAAACTCTAATGAAAATGGGATTTCAATGACTTGCAATAGATTTAATTACATTTCAAAGGTCATTACAAAACGAATTGGGGTTAACTGGGTATTTCATCCTAAAAGGGATGAGAATGGGGTTGTTGTGAGAACTAAGTCTGTTCTTATTGAACAACCAGATGAATCCAAGTCTTCTGAGACTTGGGTTCCCAAAGAAAACTAATTTGTTTTCTTTATGTGCAGGGCATTCAAAGACAGATCAATGATTATGGATATTGGGATAGTGGATGCTCAAGGCACATGACAGGGAAGGAAGACTATCTGACGAATTTCACCCCTATTAAAGATGGTGACAAGGTATACTTTTGAGGTGGTTTTGGGACCATCACAGGCAAAGGAACCCTTCTCACCAATAATCTGCGTTTTGAGAACGTCTTCCTGGTAAAAGAACTTGATTATAATCTGTTTAGTGTATCACAAGTTTGTGATAACAAAAATAAGGTTCTTTTTACTGATACTGAGTGCTTGGTGTTAAGCAAGGATTTTAAGATCCCTGATGAGAAATATATTGAGTTTAGAACACCTAGGCATAAGGACATATATAATGTGAATTTAAATGGGATTAAAATGAATGCAAATATGTCTTGTTTTTATGCTAAGGCCTCAGTAGATGAGAGTAATTTGTGGCACAAGAGACTAGGGCACATAAATTTTAAAAATATAAATAGACTTGTGAGGCTTGGTTTAGTTGATGGTTTGCCTGAGAAGGCCTTCCACAATGACCACTCTTGTGTTGCATGTCTTAAAGGCAAGCAGCACAAGGTCTCATTCAAGTCCAAACAGGTGCATACTAGTTCCAGGCCTCTTCATATGCTTCACATGGACCTCTTTGGTCCAACAAATATAGAAAGTTTAAATGGTAAGTCATATTGTTTTGTTGTCACAGATGACTTTTCTAGATTTACTTGGACATTCTTTCTAGCTATGAAGAGTGATACAGCTGATGTTCTTATTGATTTTATCACTCAGATTGAGAAAAGGTTTGGCAATGAGGTTAAAATGCTTAGGAGTGATAATGGTGGAGAATTTAGGAACAAGAAGCTTGATGATTTTTGTGCCAGGAAAGGAATTACTAGGCAATTTAGTATTGCTAGAACCCCACAACAAAATGGGGTTGCTGAGAGGAAAAATAGAAGCCTAACTGAAGCAGCCAGAACAATGTTGGTTGATGCTCACTTTCCAATAGCCTTTTGGGCTGAGGCTGTTAATACAGCATGCTATGTGCAAAATAGAGCATTGGTTAACAAAATTCAGAACAAAACACCTTATGAGTTACTTTGGGGTAGAAAACCTAATATTGGTTTTCTCAGACCTTTTGGTTGTCATGTAGTAGTGTTGGATACTAGTGATGCCTTAGGGAAATTTAGTGCAAAAGGTGATGAGGGTTACTTCATGGGGTATTCAGTCCAGAGCAAGGGTTATAGGGTTTATCTTAAAGAGGACAAACGTATTGTTGAGAGAGTACATGTTAGGTTCTTAGAGAATAAACCTAGTGATCCTGAAAGTGGTCCTAATTGGTTGTTTGATTTGGAACCCTTATCTAGAACTTTAAATTATATGCCTGTCACTAATCCAGACATTGTGAAGGTAACTTCAAATGTTGTGGAGGAACAAGTTGTTAATGTTTCAGGTACACAGGTTCATGAGAATGTTGGATCACAAGCAGAAAAGGCATCTCCTACATTTGAATATGTCACAATTCCCATTTGGACAGATGCTTTTGCTGCTGCTGCTGCTGGACAAGATAATGGTGGTTTCCAAATACCACCAGATACAAACATGCATGGTTCTTCAGGCGCTGACAAAGGCAAATCTAGCGCTGACAAGACCAATTCAGACGTTGATGGCTCAGACGTTGACAACAACATTTCAAACGTTGTTAGCCCAAGCGCTGACAAACAAGGTTCAGACGTTGACAACACCTTTGCACATCTTTTCTCTTCCACTTTTGAACAAGGAGAACCTTCCAATTCTCATGAAGAAGGTCATCCTTATGTTGACATAAGAGAGTCTGATGAAGAAGACATTGGCAACATGGAGCATGAGGTTGAGGACACCAGACTTTTTGAAGGAGGGGTTCTCACTTCCACAATGAAGAATCACCCCACATCTCAGATCATTGGTGATATTATGACTCCAGTTCAGACTAGAAGATCTCATCAAGGTCTTGGTGGGTTTATTGCCAATATTCACAAGAAGGTTGATACCCCTCTTGTGCAAGCATGTTTGTTTGCATGTTTTCTGTCACAAGCAGAACCCAAGAAAATATTTGATGCTCTCAAAGAACCAAGTTGGGTGGAAGCAATGCAGGATGAGCTTCACCAATTTGCAATTCAGGACGTTTGGGAGCTGGTTGATTGTCCTAGATATGTCAGACCTATAGGGACAAGATGGGTTCTCAGGAACAAAAGAGATGAAAGAGGTATTGTGGTCAGAAACAAGGCAAGGTTAGTGGCTCAAGGTTATACACAAGAGGAGGGGATAGACTATAAGGAGGTCTTTGCACCAGTTGCAAGGATTGAAGCTATTAGGATTTTTCTAGCCTATGCTTCCTGCATGGGCTTCACAGTCTATCAAATGGATGTCAAGAGTGCTTTCTTGTATGGCACCATTGTTGAGGAAGTATATGTCATGCAACCTCCTGGTTTTGAGGATCCAGAGCATCCAGATAAAGTGTATAGAGTCAAAAAAAGGCTATGTATGGCCTTCATCAAGCCCCTAGAGCATGGTATGGTACTTTGTCTACCTATTTGGTGGAGAATGGATTCAAGAGGGGCACCATAGATCAGACACTGTTTACAAAGAAGAAAGGCAAGGATGTGTTGCTTGTACAGGTCTATGTTGATGATATCATTTTTGGGTCTACTGATCCAAAGATGAGTGAGGATTTCTCTAAGCTTATGACAAACAAATTCAAGATGAGTGCTATGGGGGAGATGAACTTCTTTCTAGGTTTACAAGTTCAGCAGAAAGAGGATGGTATCTTCATTTCCCAGGACAAATATGTTGCTGAAATCTTGAAGAAGTTTGGCTTTTCTCCACATGAAAAGAGGGCTACTACTCCTATGGATAGAGAACACCCTTGGGGAAAGATTGGAGATGGGAAAGATGTTGATGTCAGGCACTATAGATCCATGATTGGATCCTTGATGTATCTTACTGCCTCCAGACCTGACATTATGTTTGCTGTGTGTGCTTGTGCACGCCATCAAGTGACTCCCAAAGAATGTCACCTTTATGCTGTGAAGAGGATCTTTAGGTACCTAAGATGTTATCCCAGTCTTGGTTTATGGTACCCAAAGGATTCACCATTGGAGCTGATTGCATATTCAGACAGTGATTATGGAGGTGATAAGTTTGATAGGAAATCCACAACTGGTGGATGTCAGTTTCTTGGGAGCAGGTTAATATCTTGGCAATGCAAGAAACAAACAGTGGTGGCTAATTCTACAACTGAAGCAGAGTATGTGGCTGCAGCAGCATGTTGTGGTCAAGTTTTGTGGATTCAGAACCAGCAGTTGGATTATGGGTATAATTTCATGCATACTAAGATATTTGTTGACAATAATAGTACTTTATGCATCATTGAGAATCCTGTACATCATTCTAAAACTAAACACATAGAAATTAGACACCATTTTATAAGAGATTGCTTTGAGAAAGGTTTAATCCAACCAGATAGGGTTGACACTGAGGAAAATGTGTCAGATTTATTAACTAAACCTTTTGATGCTGGGAGATTTCAATACTTGGTAACAAGTATTGGAATGGTTAATCTCACATAGTATGTGTTTTGGATTCTTTTTGTAAAAGTATGTACAGGATGATGCATTATTATTATTGGTCTTATTGATGATTTAGATTTTCCACTATATTTTTCTAACACTGACAAAGGTTGCTTGAACGCTAATAAGTGTTTTTGCAACGTTGTCAGCAATATAATTGTCTAACGCTGACAAAGCTTCCCTCAACGCTGTCATGTGTTATCGGGGCGTTGTCAGCAACAATGTTAGTTTTGTGGTTTTCAATCTAAATGTGCAGATGGTGTTAGCAGTATACCATTGGATACAGAGTTGCTTATGGATCAATAGAGAAGCATTTGGACAAGTTTTTATTTATGGATGATGGTTGGAATGTTTCATTCCTATCTTGACATAAATTTTTTATGTTCATGCATGATTTTAGCAAACTGTTTGTATCATAGTTTAAGGGGAGGTTTTAGGAACCTTTAGGATTTTTGGGTATCCATATGATACTCTTATCACAATTCTAGATTGTGTCCACAGGTGAGTATGAGTTAGTTTTACTAAATCATGAGGCACTGTAGCATGCATAGTATATCAACTTTGCATGCTGCCAAGACATTTTTTGCCTAGAATTGGTTGTGGTCTGTTGGAAGACTTGGGAATGATTTTGATATGGGATTTACCTGGGAGTAACAAGGATTTTATAAGATAACTTGGTTGTTAAGAGTTTTGGTTAGCAAGGGACACTAGAGGATTGTTATGTCTATCTTGCTTATGCAAGTGTGCATAACTGGACAGTGCTTGCCGCCCTATGATAATTATCAGCTTTTGGTTATCTTCTCAAGGATAAATTACTTGTTAAGGTCATTTTTCACTTTTTAAACTAATTTTATTTTTGGACGCTGACAAGATTTTTCCAAGCGTTGTTGTGACCAAATTGGACGATGACATGGCTTTAGGCAAACGTTGACAAGATTATAGCCGTTGGGCGTTGATGGGTTATTTTTGACCGTTGACACTCAATGGGACCTGCCCAGTTGTTACTTTTTGACATATTTTCAAGCCGTAATTTTAGGAGTTGTTACTTTCATTTAATGCATGAGATAACTTATAACTTTTTCAATATTTTCATGATTGATTTTTGAAAATCTTTGCCTATTTTTGGGCCAATCACATGCATTCTTTTTCTCCTATAAATTTGGCTACTATTTTAAACAGGGTATCTATAATTCTTGTCTAACACTTTTCTCTTATCAACTTCATCTTCTACATTCAAAATCAACAGCTTTCATCAATGGCACCAAAGTTTAACTCAGTAGAATTGGCATTGGGGTTCAGATCACAACACAACATGATTGCTTATCTTGACGCTGATAATGATATGTTTCCTCAATACACACAAATGGTGGCGTATTTGAACGCATCCCCACTAAGGTATGCTCTTTCTCATGCACCACTCATTCCAGTAACACACATTAAGCAGTTTTGGAACACTGTTAGTTCCTCAACAGTTAATGGAGTGACCACATTAACTTCTATTGTTCATGGGAGGTCTTGGGTGGTTACTGAGGCCTTGGTACGCCAAGCCTTGCATCTTGATGATGCTGATGGTGTAGCCATTCTTCCCATAAATGAAATAGAACAAGGGCTTAGGGCTTTGGGGTATCCTTTTCCTGATGAAGGTACTCTTAACAAGTATCATAAGCAGGAATTTCCCCCAGCCTGGAAGTACCTCATACACATCCTCCTTCAATGTTTGAGTCCCAAATGTACTGCACACAATGAGATCAATAGATCCATTGCTAGTGCTATTGTGTGCATTGCAACAGGGCAAAAATATAACTATTCTAAAATGATTTTTGAGGGGATGTGTAAAAACAAGGGGACAAAAATGACTTTAGCTTATCCCCGTTTTCTGTAAATGATTTTTGATGATCAAGGTTATTACTCAAGGGATCACAATGATTTTTATAAGATCCCTGAGCAAAAGAAAGCTATTTTTATGAAGATGGATTCACCACCCCATAGAGACTTACCTTTAACCCCAGCCATGCTTGCTGTTATTGCAGCAGCACAACCCCAACCAGACCCCCAACCTCAAATTGACCCTCAACCACAACTTGAACCCATTCCTGAACCTTTACCCTCACCTGAACAAATGCAAATTGACCAAGAACCCTTTGACGCTGACACATCAAATGTTGGCGTTGATGTGCCTATTTCCAACGCTGACACACAACCTTCACAATCCCAAACACCCCTTAACCAACCCACATCTACCCATTCTTCCACACCATCTTCCACACCACCTGAATATAGGTTGATGAAACGCCAAAGGACTACTGGAGTGTTCTCCTCTGGTGGTCCTAGCCATGTAGCAGAGAGAACCACCACCACAAGTGTGGCTGGTGACCTGGATGAGGCTGGGACTATTGGTTCTGGCTTAGATGCTGGCCAAGGCAGTCCCACCATCATTAAGTCCTCATCCTTGCCCAATGAATCTGACTTGGGAGGTCAAATCCCCATTTTAGAAGAGGGCAGACTGGAACCAATGACTCTTTTGGAATTGACGGCAGTCTGCATTAGCTTGCAAAAGCAAAATGCAGACTTAGTACAAATTGTCATCTCACAAGGCCTTGAACTCAAGCAATTGAGGGAGAGGATTGTTGTTTTGGAAAGTGATCATGCTAGGAGGGGTATGGAGGAGTCTTCCAAAGGGGAGGAAGATCAAAGAAATCTGAGTGATAAGGGCAGCCAAGATGGTCAATCAATGGATGTTGCTGAAGCCCTTACAACTTTGAAGGAACAAACAGGTTTTGATACGTCCTTAATCTCTCCAACCAATCTAAATTTATCATTTACAGCTATGTTGAGAGAGGTTACACAAGGCGCTGAGGGAAAATATTTGAGCGTTGACAAGGCAAATTTGGACGCTGATAGAAGTATTTTGGGCGCTGATAGGATAAATTTGGGCGTTGACAGACCTGCACATGAAGGTGATGTATCCCAGTCATCATCTATCATCAAGGAGGTTCCTACTCAGGTATTACCATCTACCTTACCAACCATTGTACCATCAGATAAGGGTAAGGGTAAATTGGTAGAAGAAATTGTTCCAAAGGATGAAGCCCAAGTTGAATTTGATAGAAGATTGGCTGAAGAAATGCTGGAACAAGATGAAAAGGAGAAGTCACCATTTGTTGTGACTTCAGAAGAAGAAAGTGATGGAGCTAGCTCAGACTCAAGTGTAGTGATTATAGAACCTGAAAGGCTTGAGTATGGAGATGAGTTGGCCAAAGAGAAGCTGAGAGACTTGAAATTGCAGGTTGACTTTGACATGCCAGAGGTGGTTCAAATGTATAATTCTTGGGAAGAAAGCTGCATGGATAATCCAGACTTGACCATTTCAGATCAAATATGGGTATTGGAGCTTCTTCTTAGAGTTCAGAAGGATTGTAAGGTGATTTTGAAACACAAGGAAAGCAATATTCTCTCAGAATTAAAAAGGGATAGAAGGGAGCTCTACTTTATGTTGCTCAGATGTCATGGAGTTGGATGGACACATCAGAAGTTGAAAGATTTGACATTTGATGAGTTGTAACATAGGGCTTATCCTATTTGGGTGAGAGTGCAGGAAGCAAACACTCTCAGACTTCTTTCAGATGAAAGAAAGGAGCAACTTGCAAAAGAAATGGAAATCAAGAAAGCTATGATGATTCCCATGCCAGTGAAGAAGGGATTTAAATTTGAGTTTCCAAAAGATATGGATCCACTATATCCAAGTGAAGCAGTTATAAGAAAGAGCCTCAAGCTCTCCCCATTAGAAGCTTCAGATATGGTGCAAGTGTTTCCATTAGATTCCAGGAATCCAATTGTGAGCTATGAAGAAGATGAATGTGGATTCTGGAAGATTGGCAGATTTGGCAAGGAGGTACACACTTTTACCACTCTCATATCTTTATTTGCAAGTTGTGATAGAGAAGACTTGGTGGACCTTTGGAGGTTACTGGAGACCAAGTATGAGGCTGAAGCACCAACTTCAGCCAATGGAATAAAACTTTGGACCACATTCAAAAGAATGTGTGGGCCAAAAGATGAAGATCCTGCAATATGGAAGGATCTTGAGGATGACCTCAGTGGTCTTCAATGGAGGTTATATTCAGCTGCTGGTGTATACCATTTGAGTTCTACAAAGTTTGCTGAGTATCTACTTGTGGATGCTCAATATTTCATATCCAAGGCTATTTTGGAAAAGATGAAGGACACTCAGCTGGAGATAGATTATTCAAGTGACGTGGCAAAGGATTTGATCAGATTTATTCATTACCAATATGAGAAGATTTGTCAGACTCCTCCTAGTTCTTAATGCTTATTCAGAAACTTGATCATAAGAGTGGATATCAAGTTTAGGGGAGGATTGTTGGGAATAAATTAAGGCCAGAATCACTTGAGCGTTGACAAGAACAATTCAAGCGTTGACAAGAGCAAAGCAAGCGCTGACAGCTCAAGCGTTGACAAGTTAAAGTCAAGCGTTGACACATTGAAGACAAGCACTAATGGAAGATATAATCTACACGTTTATTATATTCTAGAATACTTCTAGTAAGGATAGAAACGACAATGTATTTTCTATGTTTATCTTTATCTAGAATAGTTGATACGTAGCTTATTGTACAAGGCTTCTTGTATCTATAAAAGAAGGCCTTTAGGTTAATGTTTGAGATAAGTTTTACATAAGTTTTCGTTCATAAACATCTTTCATTGTAAGCAAGTTCGACATTGATAATCAAAGTGAAAGTTTGTTTATATCTTGTGTGTTCTTGTTTAAGTGTTAAATTCCGCATAACACTTAGATTTACAAAGCATATACAAAGGTTTCTCTACGTGTATTACTTGATCTAATCTCGTATACACAAAGCTAATCGATCTAAGTTTGGGATCAACAGTCCTAGGGTAGATCCAGCTTATATGCCTTTCAAACCAACTTTTACATCATTTCTATGGTCCCATACTACGAGGAATTATATCCCATGATCTTTCAGATCATCAATTCATTTTTCCATGGTTAAATTTTTTGGCATAACTTCGCTACCCATCTGGCACTTCAAGATCTACATTTCATATTCACATAACCTCCTGCCCACTACCGGCAGTCAATAATCAGATCCTAATTTCAACAATCATTTAGGATTTCACAGGTCGGGTAATTTGTAAGGTTAGGTTCGTCATCATAGGAAACCTTTAACCTAAAAGACATGTCCAACTCACAATGGGTGTATGTCGGGTGCCTTCATCCTAAATCATGCTTACAGATGCTCTAATATTTAGATCCTCACAAGATTCGATCTCGATTCTAATACGATAATTATCAATCATAATTTCTCCAAAGGAAAATGATTATATGGTTTATTACCAAAGGTCAATCATTCAAACATAAAACAACACTTATAGTATTTTGTATCGTTACTTTAGCTCGTCCCTTCGATTGGGGTGGTACACAGTACTCTCATCAAGATTCGTTCTCAATGACTTCTGAGCAAATCTCTAGAAATTCGATGCGAAGCGAGGATCTTGATAGACATGATCGATACATGCACACTATTTTTACACAATTCCTTTAAATACAAAAGAGTCAATTTCTTCATCAAGAATCTATCATTAACAGGAATGATATTAGCATATTTGGTTAGTATGTTGACGATGACCCAAATCGAATCAAATTCAGATGATGACCTTTGCAATAGCTAGACGTTTACTAATGTATGAGGCAATGTCTGCCTCCATAATTTTCCATTAGTACAACTTCTTCAGATAAAGATACATTTAGTCAGAAATGACATGAATGGAATACTTATACTTACGAGATTTCAATATGACTAAATCTCAAAATCCTCTATATTCAGGCAACCACAAGCAGCCTTTAAAACATTTAACGTCATAGGCGTCTCAAATCTAATGGTTCACATTAGCCGCGAACCCCTTTTATTATCTATATTATCCTTTTTACAAGCATCGGCTATTTTTTAAATTTGCTTGGCAATTTATTTTTGCACAATCGTTACTAAGGAATACATCCTAATTGGTTCTTTATCCTTCCTATATAATGTGTCAGTGATTACGTTCACTTTCCTAGATGGAATAAATATCATGACCGTATTTATTCGAAAATTCTTTCTTCACATTTTCTAAGTCTTAGTTCTATCTTCAACTATTGTTTTTATCAGTTTTGCTCAATCCGACGTTTAAAGCGTCGATAATTACTACAAGTAATTAAATAATAAATATTTAATTTTTATGAAACGTAAACACAAAAAGTTTTTAAATTTTCTCAGTTTGTCCAATTATATAAAAATGTTCAAAATAAATTTGAATTTAATTAACACAATTTTTGTTGATTTATCGAAAATAATTAGTAAGATCCGTAAATGTTCGAAAAACCTTCGTTTATTCTTTGGTAAAAATTTTCTTAGTTGAAAAGCAAAAATTGTCGCTTCAAATTTTAAGTCATGTTTTAACGGTTTCCTCAATCCCTCTTAGGTTGTCTTAAGGTATACACAAACATTTACCCCTAAACAGGAGTTTAGTTAAATGATTTGTGTATAAGGGAATAATCCCTTAAAAATCCTTTGTTAAAACATTTGTCAAAACATATTTCCATTTTCTTTTTGGTAAAACCCAAAGCCTTAATGGCTCTAATTTTTGAAAAGTCAATATAGATTCCATTATCTTATTAATCACATGGTCAAATAATGTAAAGGATTAAGTCTTAATTCACATGTTAATTATTCAAGGTACAGGTTTTCGTTGTTCGTCCAATTTAGGGCAATCTATAAATAGTTATTACCTCATTCTTATTCTTATAAACAAACAAATGGTCCTTAATGATCACAAGCATGAATTTATAAAATTACAGCCTACACACGTGATTCACCAATTTTATGGATGATACATGTGTATTAGTCAATCCAAACGACATCACGTGAAACTCATAATGTTCATTACAAGTTCTGGATGTAGCGATTGGAATAGATAATCTTTTTCGCGGACGCGAAGTTGATGATAATATTGCCATGGATCAAATCTTTAAAACATACGCTAGAACCTTGTAAATGATCTAACAAATCTATTATCTTGGGTAGTGGATATAGATATTTATCATCAATTTACCTAGTTCACGGTAATTCAACAAATATAAGGAAAGATAACACCATAGCTCTTCATAAAGACGAGCTTGGTAGAATAAAAGCTTTCTCTGACAACTCTCTCAGTTGTACAGTAATTCTTTTATTTCAGATGGTGTTGACGTACAGTGCACATGCCACAGGTGCAACACCGAAAATATAATCAATACCAATTTCAACTTGCCTTAATGGCAAAAGTCTAGGTAATTCACCAGCAAATACCTCCTAAAGTTTCAGATAACAAAAACATCTTTTAATAAATTCATATTAGGTTCTGTCTAGATTATAATATCTATGACTAATTCACAACCATTCACGGTATAATTTCAAGTCTAAATGCAGATATGGTCATCCATCAAGAATTATTTAGATCACTTTTGATAATCAACATCTTATCATTTAAGGGAATTCTACTCGAGTTCCTATCAATTAAGACAATGTCGTCATGTCATATTCAATCAATCCATTCTACTGGCACTATTAACTTTCCAGTTTCATTATCGTTGATAAGATGTGAACTTCTCAAAAGATTAAAAATAACTCGTAATCCTTCACAAATTCAAGGATATATGGAGACATAACTACCATTAAAAGAGTAAGGTCAATGCATAATCTACGTGAGAGAATTTCAAATCAGATAAAGACGAAAACATTTAATGAATATGAATATATCCCATGTTTTCATAATTTGAGTACGCATTCGAAAGCTCCTCGGATCGTTACCCAGGTCATTCAAATGAAATCTAATCAAAAGAAATGATAGGAACGTCGATACATTCAATCGGGTATCAACACTCGGTAATCAGATACTTTTCCTAAGAATCTCACTACGGGAGAATTGGACAAGAAAGAATTGTCAATTTGTCAAATAAGACAATTTTCACAGATGAGTAAATTCGACTCAGAAGAATAGATGCTACAGGCACATATGTAGGTGTCCCTAACACTATGTCCCTATTTTTCACTTCTTGCAGATCTCATAAAATTTAATCTTTCACAATCTTCAAAAAAAATGTAGTGTTTATTAATCAGTTTTATGGTGACTACTAATCAGCCTTGCATGGTTCATTCCAAATTGTATGTAGGCGCGCAACTATATACAATTTCAAGATTAAGGATGCAATACTCAGTTCGTCAAAATTTTATCATCATGTTTATGATAAAAACATTCTCATGCTTAATTCTTAAATAAGAATCAAAAATAAATTTACAAAGATTTTCTTTGTTATGAAAACAATTAAGTTTTCCAAGGTGTTTTATAAACAACCTCATTTCGATAACGATTATTTATAAGTCTCACTTTAAATAATCCATATGGTGATGAAAACCCAATTTTTCTCAAGGGATACTGTTTTAACTTATAAAAACAATTAGTGATCTGCAAAGGAGTGATGAAAAGTTGTTCACCAAGAACTAACTACAATATAATGGGAAATGAGCTTAGCCAATTAATCATGAGGTTCAAGACCTCGATGGCACTCAAAAAGAATAATCCACAACGTAACTCAATTCGAGATGAGTATTTGTTCAATGGTTGCATCACTAATGCGAACATTAGGATGAAGCAATAAAGGATAGATAACATCGATACATGTAGAATTTAGCAATCAATGGTAGTCTTTTCATTAATCACAAACAAGTCAAAATTATACCGTAACACATTATGTGTCACTATGTCATACAATTCCAAGAACTCATCCTACCAACTGATGTCTCAGTTAAGTTAGGGATTATTTTTAAAAGATACCACAATGAATACTAATCTGCAAGAGTCATTAGGTGTCCCGCATGTCCCGGAAGATCCACCGGTCCCAATTCAGATGAAGATTTCTTCAATTTATTTATTGGACACTGGGCATCCTCGTCATTGGACAATGGCCTAGGAACAACCCTTAACACGAATCAACAATCAATTAAAACCTTATAATTCAATCACAGAACTTAACAACTTCCTCTTAACAATTTCATATTCCATACGAGTTAAATTTTACTTTATTCAAGTTTCAACCAAATCATACTCAATGCGATATCCTACCTCATTCTCCAATTCTTTCAACCTTATTCATAAACCTCAAAAGGGCAATAAAAGCTCGATATGAACAACACTTAATTTCCAATCCTATGGCTCTTACAACAATAGTTATCAAATGAGTCAATAGCATGAGATGACTCACACATTCAATCAAATTTCTCGGAAAGGTACTAGTGGCATGAGGCTTTTGGGTAATGGTTCCAATGACAGCCTCAAGTGTAACATTCACCCTTTCGATTTCAATTTAAGAATTGGATGACAACGAATCAGATGACACCTTTCCAGATGGTAACGTTTTATCAAACTCCACTCTCTAAGGAAAGATCGTCATGTCATCGATATCAGATTTAATCTCGTCAATTCTTCTTCAAGATCACAATCAACTAATATCAACCATTTTGTTGGGATCATAAATATCCACAACTTGGTTTAGATCTGGAATAGCTAGAATTCCTACGGGAATAGCTTCGATTGATTTGCTAGGGGAGTTAGGGTTCCTTGTGACAATCTACGTCGTATAAATACCTCGTATAAATATTAAAATAATCATCAAACAATCATGTAATCAAATTACAACATATATATATAATCCAAGTTATATATATATATATATTAAAATAACACTTCTCAGTCTGGGCTTTTCGGTAACTCGGGAATTCTTCAGCACCGTTATAGTCAAAAGATTTTTAGACATTTTTAGAAAAATGTTCATAGTTAAAAGATTTTGAAATGTTTTATTCAAAACCTTAGTTTTAAAAATCTTTCGTTCTCTATAACGAGAGCTCTGGTACCAAACTGTAACACCCCCAAATTTATATAATTCAATACAGCGGAAGACTCGTTGGTGTTACGGGATAGCACATTACTCACATCATAGACAACGCTTAAAAATCGCGTCGTTTAATAATAAAGCATTTCCATTCATAAATATCAAATTTACATAGGTCCCAAGGCAGAGTATTTCATACAAGTTTTACAAAGCATTTGAATGGAAATTATTATTTAAGTGCGGGCCATGAATTCTTGTTGTCTTCCCGAGAATTACCTTCAAGTGCCTGAGATAAAACATGTTAAAAGAAAAGGTAAGCGATAACGCCGAGTGAATTCATAGAGTTTAATAAAATCCATCAATAAAACATCGGTATAAAATTATTACCGAAAATCATTTTTGTACAAATCTTCGTAATAGACGATAAAATAGCCAAAGTCATTTTATACAAATCCTTATCAAAATCATAATATAGGCTTTTGCCTTCAAAACTATTATACGAACCAATGTCATAAAAACATCATACAATACGTTTTATAACGTTGTATAACGTTAAATAAAAACCGTTATATGAATATGGTTATGAAAAACCAAAACACGAACATAATATCAATAGTAAGACCCTGTATTGCTAGTCAGTCAATATATCGTAATTCAGTGCGTATAGCAGTATTTCGTTATTTGGATTATTATAAGCCGCATGACATTGTTACCTTACTACAACAAATAACGGGTAGCTAGCCCGAAACTCAATTTGCCCATCTAAGTTAGCGTGTCGTCACAATAATCACGCTTGTGTAAATCTTCTCATACATAAATTCGCTTACCAATTAATGTGGCACGACGGGGATCAACCGTCAAGGCGCGAACTGGGGTGATCGTCCCCAAATAGTACTATTATATGCATAAGCGTCTACCAAATCTCGGTAGTTCACAAATTCATGCTAATGGGACTTTTAGTGACATAACCTAACTTTAATAATCCATTTGATTTCATCTATCGGGTCATTTAATCATTCATCGGGCCATACAATCATTCGGGTCCAAATCAATAAACAGACAATCGGGACAACTAGTGTCCTATTTTATAAAAACTAACATGTTATCTCCCTCGCGGGTTTATATAACATTTCATAAAAACATTTAAAAGAGTGCGAGACTATGAACTCACGTTGATGTGGGAAAGCGGGTTATCGGCAATTCAGATGTACGGTACGTGCTTCAATCACGGAAACCTAGACAAATAATACTTGTCTTAGACTATTGTCCAATGACTTTATAAAAATAACAATTATGTATACATATGATGATTTTATATATATGATGATGATCAAGTGGGTTTATACATTCTCATTTACTCACTTTAGTGTTATGTGTTGGTAACTTTTATACTAGTTTACTAGTTTTATCTATTTACATGTTTTAGGTCCTATAAGCCTATTATAAGTCCATTACCTTAAATTAGACCATTTTATACTTTTATTATCAGTATTATACTTTACATGTTGGGCCCAAGTGGGTTAAGCCCAATAAGTAAATTTATAAGTGTTTAACCCATTTAGTTGGATTATTAGTCCAATAATGCTAACTTAGCCCGTTAATGTCCATATGTTATTTAGTTCGGGTTTTATCGGTTTTTACTTGTATTAAGTACTTATATATCAGTATATTACTTTTAAAAGGTTTACATTAGACGGGTCCGATCGTCTAAGTTTTAATTGACGAAAAACGTTAATTTTACGGTACTAGCCGAAAAGACGTAAAAATCATGTTTATAGTTTTTATAACTTATAAAACTTACCAAACTACCATTTTTATATAATGTCCATTTATTTATCCTTATACATATTTATATAAATGAAATATATAAGTTAGTGGGTTTTAATTTCATATTTATACTACATTATTTTGAGTGCTTATATAATACTATTAAACTTTAATTTCACAAAATCTGATTTTTAGTTTCACTTTCACCATTTTTATCATATCTTGAGTTCTATAAGGAGATAGAACCTCATTTTTGGATGACATAAACTTAATATTATGTGCTACAAATACGTTAGTTATAGCTAATGCTCAATCCATGTCTAAGTATCCTTAACAGTCCCTACAAAACACACTATTCAGATTGGTATACTAATTTTGTTTTGATCATATCTCACTCATTTTGATGATTCCATTGCATGGCCAACTCTCACATGTGTATGACATCTAATACTTACTGTAAATTGATTCCACCATGCCATTTTATCAGTTTATCATTTGGTTAGTTACTGTTTTTATACAGCCAACTTTATAAGCAAGAACTTAACCTTTTTACCTATGGTTTTCCATCTTTTTAACCATGTTTATCAAATCTATCAACACCAAACCCCCACATAATATTTGTAATCATCATTCATCATCATATACATATACATAAGTAAAGAAATTACAAGATTACATAATCAAAATAACAAAAGAATAGGAAGAACAATCTCTATACCACCATTAGTGATGAAAAGATGAGGTTTTTGATGAACAAGACTTGGTTCTTGTTATCAAATCTTCAACTTTAGAAAGGAAACTTCTTGGGTCCTTTGGATGGATGAACACCTCCATAAAATCAGCCCTTTAACCTAATGAAAACTCTTTTTCATAAGTTAAGATCACCTCCAATCTTCATATCTTCAAAAGGACATCATCATATGTAGAAATAACATGAGATTTTGTGGTTGAATTTGATCAAAATGGGTGTTTTAGGGTGATATGGGACGAAATATATAGAGAGAGGAAGGATGAGAGAGTGGTTTGCAAGTGTTGGAAGTGCAAACGGTATGAATGAAGTGGTTTGGTTGGTTTTGTGTCAAGTTAGCTTCCATGTTAAGCTTATGCTAACATGTGTTAGCTTTCTAGCTTCAAACTTGACACATCAAGTGATATGGTGGCAAGTTTTGGCTGTCCTATATGAGTGGGGTGGGATAAACTTGTTTTGTCCCATCCCGCTAATTTACGGGTATTCCTCGATTCTAGTTTCCTCGATTTGCGTGCCCTCGGGTCGTTTTACAAAAAAATGTTTTTATAAATTATGAATCAACGGCACAAAATGAATCTAAAAAAAATTGTCTCATCAAAAACGGAGTTCAAAAACGTAAATACGTAATCCTAAGGTTTCCGGTTTAGTCGTAAATGACGTTAAGTTATAATCGTAAGTCCTAATCTCTTCTCGTAAATTTGTGAGCTTATGAACCAACACAAATTTAAAATCTCAAAATAATATTCACGGACAAATTTATTTTCTGAATGGTCGGACTGTCACCAAAGACGGTGTATGTAAACGTGAGCACGTAACGTAGAATCCTCCGGTTTAGACATAGTCGATGCTACTTCAAGACGTAAATCCAAATTACTTCCCAAAAATAAGTGAGTTCATAATGTAACATTAAATTAATGTTTTTAAATAATACTTGAGAATAAAATATCAACCATAAATTGACGGATTGTCACAGCATTTACCCCTAAACAGGATCTTTGTCCTCAAAGATCAATTTATCTTACTACTCGCTTCTTATAGAGTTAAAGCCGTGTGGGTATTTCCTCCACATTCGGTCTTTTCTCACAAGTGTAATTCATTACAATACGCGAGTTTCATCAAACATAACTACGGGAATAAGATCAGGCTTAATGTTGACTTACTTTCTCTATCCATGATGTTCACGGGTTTTTATGAATGCAACCTTTCGCCGATCTAAACTTTATCAAGAAGAATTCAGATTTTCACTTGCTAGACATTTTATCAAGTTCGATATACGAAACATAATTCACGCAGCCCTTGAAGTCCTAGGGTAGATCCAGCTTATATTCCTTTCAAACCAACTTTTACATCATTTCTATGGTCCCATACTACGAGGAATTATATCCCATGATTTTTCAGATCATCAATTCATTTTTCCATGGTTAAATTTTTTGGCATAACTTCGCTACCCATCTGGCACTTCAAGATCTACATTTCATATTCACATAACCTCCTGCCCACTACCGGCAGTCAATAATCAGATCCTAATTTCAACAATCATTTAGGGTTTCGCAGGTCGGGTAATTTGTAAGGTTAGGTTCGTCATCATAGGAAACCTTTAACCTAAAAGACATGTCCAACTCACAATGGGTGTATGTCGGGTGCCTTCATCCCAAATCATGCTTACAGATGCTCTAATATTTAGATCCTCACAAGATTCGATCTCGATTCTAATACGATAATTATCAATCATAATTTCTCCAAAGGAAAATGATTATATGGTTTATTACCAAAGGTCAATCATTCAAACATAAAACAACACTTATAGTATTTTGTATCGTTATTTTACCTCGTCCCTTCGATTGGGGTGGTACACATTACTCTCATCAAGATTCGTTCTCAATGACTTCTGAGCAAATCTCTAGAAATTCGATGCGAAGCGAGGATCTTGATAGAGATGATCGATACAGGCACACTATTTTTACACAATTCCTTTAAATACAAAAGAGTCAATTTCTTCATCAAGAATCTATCATTAACAGGAATGATATTAGCAGATTTGGTTAGTATGTTGACGATGACCCAAATCGAATCAAATTCAGATGATGACCTTTGCAATAGCTAGACGTTTACTAATGTATGAGGCAATGTCTGCCTCCATAATTTTCCATTAGTACAACTTCTTTAGATAAAGATACATTTAGTCAGAAATGACATGAATGGAATACTTATACTTACGAGATTTCAATATGACTAAATCTCAAAATCCTCTATATTCAGGCAACCACAAGCAGCCTTTAAAACATTTAACGTCATAGGCTTCTCAAATCTAATGGTTCACATTAGCCGCGAACCCCTTTTATTATCTATATTATCCTTTTTATAAGCATCGGCTATTTTTTAAATTTGCTTGGCAATTTATTTTTGCACAATCGTTACTATGGAATACATCCTAATTGGTTCTTTATCCTTCCTATATAATGTGTCAGTGATTACGTTCACTTTCCTAGATGGAATAAATATCATGACCGTATTTATTCGAAAATTCTTTCTTCATATTTTCTAAGTCTTAGTTCTATCTTCAACTATTGTTTTTATCAGTTTTACTCAATCCGACGTTTAAAGCGTCGATAATTACTACAAGTAATTAAATAATAAATATTTAATTTTTATGAAACGTAAACACAAAAAGTTTTTAAATTTTCTCAGTTTGTCCAATTATATAAAAATGTTCAAAATAAATTTGAATTTAATTAACACAATTTTTGTTGATTTATCGGAAATAATTAGTAAGATCCGTAAATGTTCGAAAAACCTTCGTTTATTCTTTGGTAAAAATTTTCTTAGTTGAAAAGCAAAAATTGTCGTTTCAAATTTTAAGTCATGTTTTAACGGTTTCCTCAATCCCTCTTAGGTTGTCTTAAGGTATACACAAACATTTACCCCTAAACAGGAGTTTAGTTAAATGATTTGTGTATAAGGGAATAATGCCTTAAAAATCCTTTGTTAAAACATTTGTCAAAACATATTTCCGTTTTCTTTTTGGTAAAACCCAAAGCCGTAATGGCTCTAATCTTTGAAAAGTCAATATAGATTCCATTATCTTATTAATCACATGGTCAAATAATGTAAAGGATTAAGTCTTAATTCACATGTTAATTATTCAAGGTACAGGTTTTCGTTGTTCGTCCAATTTAGGGCAGTCTATAAATAGTTATTACCTCATTCTTATTCTTATAAACAAACAAATGGTCCTTAATGATCACAAGCATGAATTTATAAAATTACAGCCTACACACGTGATTCACCAATTTTATGGATGATACATGTGTATTAGTCAATCCAAACGACATCACGTGAAACTCATAATGTTCATTACAAGTTCTGGATGTAGCGATTGGAATAGATAATCTTTTTCGCGGACGCGAAGTTGATGATAACATTGCCATGGATCAAATCTTTAAAACATACGCTAGAACCTTGTAAATGATCTAACAAATCTATTATCTTGGGTAGTAGATATAGATATTTATAATCAATTTACCTAGTTCACGGTAATTCAACAAATATAAGGAAAGATAACACCATAGCTCTTCATAAAGACGAGCTTGGTAGAATAAAAGCTTTCTTTGACAACTCTCTCAGTTGTACAGTAATTCTTTTATTTCAGGTGGTGTTGACGTACAGTGCACATGCCACAGGTGCAACACCGAAAATATAATCAATACCAATTTCAACTTGCCTTAATGGCAAAAGTCTAGGTAATTCACCAGCAAATACCTCCTAAAGTTTCAGATAACAAAGACATCTTTTAATAAATTCATATTAGGTTCTTTCTAGATTATAATATCTATGACTAATTCACAACCATTCACGGTATAATTTCAAGTCTAAATGCAGATATGGTCATCCTTCAAGAATTATTTAGATCACTTTTGATAATCAACATCTTATCATTTAAGGGAATTCTACTCGAGTTCCCATCAATTAAGACAATGTCGTCATGTCATATTCAATCAATCCATTCTACTGGCACTGTTAACTTTCCAGTTTCATTATCGTTGATAAGATGTGAACTTCTCAAAAGATTAATAATAACTTGTAATCCTTCACAAATTCAAGGATATATGGAGACACAACTACCATTAAAAGAGTAAGGTCAATGCATAATCTACGCGAGAGAATTTCAAATCAGATAAAGACGAAAACATTTAATGAATTCGATTATATCCCATGTTTTCATAATTTGAGTACGCATTCGAAAGCTCCTCGGATCGTTACCCAGGTCATTCAAATGAAATCTAATCAAAAGAAATGATAGGAACGTCGATACATTCAATCGGGTATCAACACTCGGTAATCATATACTTTTCCTAAGAATCTCACTACGGGAGAATTGGACAAGAAAGAATTGTCAATTTGTCAAATAAGACAATTTCCACATATGAGTAAATTCGACTCAGAAGAATAGATGCTACAGGCACATATGTAGGTGTCCCTAACACTATGTCCCTATTTTTCACTTCTTGCAAATCTCATAAAATTTAATCTTTTACAATCTTCAAAAAAAATGTAGTGTTTATTAATCAGTTTTATGGTGACTACTAATCAGCCTTGCATGGTCCATTCCAAATTGTATGTAGGCGCGCAACTATATACAATTTCAAGATTAACGATGCAATACTCAGTTCGTCAAAATTTTATCATCATGTTTATGATAAAAACATTCTCATGCTTAATTCTTAAATAAGAATCAAAAATAAATTTACAAAGATTTTCTTTGTTATCAAAACAATTAAGTTTTCCAAGGTGTTTTATAAACAACCTCATTTCAATAACGATTATTTATAAGTCTCACTTTAAATAATCCATATGGTGATGAAAACCCAATTTTTCTCAAGGGATACTGTTTTAACTTATAAAAACAATTAGTGATCTGCAAAGGAGTGATGAAAAGTTGTTCACCAAGAACTAACTACAATATAATGGGAAATGAGCTTAGCCAATTAATCATGAGGTTCAAGATCTCGATGGCACTCAAAAAGAATAATCCACAACGTAACTCAATTCGAGATGAGTATTTATTCAATGGTTGCATCACTAATGTGAACATTAGGATAAAGCAATAAAGGATAGATAACATCGATACATGTAGAATTTAGCAATCAATGGTAGTCTTTTCATTAATCACAAACAAGTCAAAATTGTACCGTAACACATTATGTGTCACTATGTCATACAATTCCAAGAACTCATCCTACCAACTGATGTCTCAGTTAAGTTAGGGATTATTTTTAAAATATACCACAATGAATACTAATCTACAAGAGTCATTAGGTGTCCCGCCTGTCCCGGAATATCCATCGGTCCCAATTCAGAAGAAGATTTCTTCAATTTATTTATTGGACACCGGGCATCCTCGTCATTGGACAATGGCCTAGGAACAACCCTTAACACGAATCAACAATCAATTAAAACCTTATAATTCAATCACAGAACTTAACAACTTCCTCTTAACAATTTCATATTCCATACGAGTTAAATTTTACTTTATTCAAGTTTCAACCAAATCATACTCAATGCAATATCCTACCTCATTCTCCAATTCTTTCAAACTTATTCATAAACCTCAAAAGGGCAATAAAAGCTCGATATGAACAACACTTAATTTCCAATCCTATGGCTCTTACAACAATAGTTATCAAATGAGTCAATAGCAAGAGATGACTCACACATTCAATCAGATTTCCTGGAAAGGTACTAGTGGCATGAGGCTTTTGGGTAATGGTTCCAATGACAGCCTCAAGTGCAACATTCACCCTTTCGATTTCAATTTAAGAATTGGATGACAACGAATTAGATGACACCTTTCTAGGTGGTACGGTAACGTTTTATCAAACTCCACTCTCTAAGGAAAGATCGTCATGTCATCGATATCAGATTTAATCTCGTCAATTCTTCTTCAAGATCACAATCAACTAATATCTACATTTCTACGAATATCAACCATTTTGTTGGGATCATAAATATCCACAACTTGGTTTAGATCTGGAATAGCTAGAATTCCTACGGGAATAGCTTCGATTGATTTGCTAGGGGAGTTAGGGTTCCTTGTGACAATCTACGTCGTATAAATACCTCGTATAAATATTAAAATAATCATCAAAAAATCATGTAATCAAATTACAACATATATATATAATCCAATTTATATATATATATATATATATATATATATATATATATATATATATATATATATATATATATATATATATATATATATATATATATATATATATATATATATATATATATATATATATATATATATATATATATTTGCGTTCAAGTGCATTACATGTTAAAATGAGTTATAGTAGGCACCAATAGAAATAGACTAAGTGTCTTTTTTTATTTAAACAAAAGAAAAATTAATTTATATATTTGTAGGGGTATAATGGGTATGTTACTTCTCCTTTTTTTGAACAGGTATGTTACTTCTCCTTGATTGACGAATACAAACGGTTTCATACTTTCATTTTATCTCTCTCACATGATGAAATAACCAGAGCCTTCTATATTTTCTAACAAGTAATTAACTTCTCCCAAGATCTCAGATCTACCAGAAAAACATCACAGATATCTTATGCCCACGGGCCACAACCCACTGACCCCAAAACCCATGTGACAATAACATATTGACCCAGAATATGGGTAAACGAAATCGTCGATGCAACTTGTTTTAATTGTCGGTTGTTTGTTCGAGCAAAACCCACAAAAGCTAAAAGTGACGCATGCTTTAATTCTTGGTGAAGTACTTGAGTTTTAAAATCTTGTATTTTGAAATTTTGATGTGTCAGTGACCGTGTTTCGGATCTTGCAAATGGGCTCTTGTTGGGTAAGAAACGTAACAAGTGTACAAAATTTAGAAAAGAGAACAGTTGTGATATCTATTCATTTTCTCTTCCAATTATTATTGACCTATTGTGCTCTTCGTATTTTATCTTTTCAACAGTACTACATATTTGAAGAATCAACAATTTCTCTAATTTAAAACTGATCCAATTACAAGGTCTCAAATATTTTCCAAAGTTAACGTGTAGCCATTTTTTTACTTTTATAGCAGCGACGGTAATATTATAGGAGCGAGAGATGTGTCCAGGTCCCGTCGCTGAGGAGATCTTCATAACATAACCCATAAAGCAAGGTGATACATGTTAATTCTCCTAGTGGAACATTTGACTTTCGGCTGTTATTTACCCGTGGTACATTTAACATTTAATCAATAAATCAAGGGAACATTTGACTTTCTACGTGCAACATATGACGTTTCATCAATAACTAAGTATAATTTTTGTATCAACTGTCTTTTTAGATTGTGTATTTTTTCAGGCCTTACATCATGTATCAGATGGATTTTTTCTTTACTTTCTGTTGTGCATCAGTCAAGAATTTTAATTTTTATCTATTTTTAATCATAAGATTTATGTATATATTATGTTATTAACAAATGTCAAATGCATTTTAATTTCTATGTATTTATGTATCGACTCGATTTTGTTAATGTACCAGTCACATTTGTTTGTTTTTTGTCTTGTATCACGTCAAAACAGACTATTCAGATTGGTATACTAATTTTGTTTTGATCATATCTCACTCATTTTGATGATTCTATTGCATGGCCAACTCTCACATGTGTATGACATCTAATACTTACTGTAAATTGATTCCACCATGCCATTTTATCAGTTTATCATTTGGTTAGTTACTGTTTTTATACAGCCAACTTTATAAGCAAGAACTTAACCTTTTTACCTATGGTTTTCTATCTTTTTAACCATGTTTATCAAATCTATCAACACCAAACCCCCAAATAATATTTTTAATCATCATTCATAATCATATACATATACATAAGTAAAGAAATTACAAGATTACATAATCAAAATAACAAAAGGATAGGAAGAACAATCTCTATACCACCATTAGTGATGAAAAGATGAGGTTTTTGATGAACAAGGCTTGGTTCTTGTTATCAAATCTTCAACTTTAGCAAGGAAACTTCTTGGGTCCTTTGGATGGATGAACACCTCCATGAAATCAGCCCTTTAACCTAATGAAAACTCTTTTTCATAAGTTAAGATCACCTCCAATCTTCATATCTTCAAAAGGACATCATCATATGTAGAAATAACATGAGATTTTGTGGTTGAATTTGATCAAAATAGGTGTTTTAAGGTGATATGGGACGAAATATAGAGAGAGAGGAAGGATGAGAGAGTGGTTTGTATGTGTTGGAAGTGCAAATGGTATGAATGAAGTGGTTTGGTTGGTTTTGTGTCAAGTTAGCTTCCATGTTAAGCTTATGCTAACATGTGTTAGCTTTCTAGCTACAAACTTGACACATCAAGTGATATGGTGGCAAGTTTTGGCTGTCCTATATGAGTGGGGTGGGATAAACTTGTTTTGTCCCATCCCGCTAATTTACGGGTATTCCTCGATTCTAGTTTCCTCGATTTGCGTGCCCTCGGGTCGTTTTACAAAAAAAGTTTTTATAAATTATGAATCAACGGCACAAAATGAATCTAATAAAAATTGTCTCATCAAAAACGGAGTTCAAAAACGTAAATACGTAATCCTAAGGTTTCCGGTTTAGTCGTAAAGGACTTTAAGTTATAATCGTAAGTCCTAATCTCTTCTCGTAAATTTGTGAGTTTATGAACCAACACAAATTTAAAATCTCAAAATAATATTCATGGACAAATTTATTTTCTGAATGGTCGGACTGTCACCAAAGACGGTGTATGTAAACGTGAGCACGTAACGTAGAATCCTCCGGTTTAGACATAGTCGATGCTACTTCAAGACGTAAATCCAAATTACATCCCAAAAATAAGTGAGTTCATAATGTAACATTAAAATAATGTTTTTAAATAATACTTGAGAATAAAATATCAACCATAAATTGATGGATTGTCACATTGCTAGTTTGAGAATAAAATAAAAAGATACCTTCGTAAGACTTTGGTTCAAACTTTGTAAGGTAATCTTTGGTGTTGAGAATAAAGAACTTGCTTCCAAACACCCTAAAGTATTCTAATGAGGGCTTCTTACCTTTAAGAATCTCATAGGGGGTCATTCCTAGAAAAGGTCGAATAAGAATTCGGTTGAGACTGTAAGTTGATGTGTCCACGGCATTGCACCAAAATTTTTGAGGCAAAGATTGCTCATTTAACATCGTTCTACTCATCTCTTGGATGGTCCTATTCTTCCTTTCAACTACCCCATTTGATTGTGGAGTGCGAGGAGCCGAGAAGTTATGGGTAATACCATGAGCTTCACAAAAGGCACCAAATTGCACTTCATTATCAAATTCCCTACCATGATCCGTCCTAATAGAGACAATTGAACATCCTAGTTGATTTTAAATTCTTCGACTAAAGGTTTCGAAGTGATCGAAAGCTTCATTCTTAGACGCCAAAAATCTAGTCCAAGTGAATCTAGAGTAGTCGTCAACTATAACTAGGGTATAAAGGTTACTGTAACACCCCCATGTTGGTCAAATGCAGCGGAATAGTAATTGGGGTGTTACTTTGGTGGATTGATAGCAAATAGTATACAGAGAATGATCATAAAATATCATTTAAAACATATTACATGAATTTAACTTTACAATTTAAAAGAAACTGTCTTGAAATCAACATTTATTGTTATTTGTAGAAATATCCCAGCCCGATGGTAAATATGATGCTTCCTATGATGCTGGAATCCAATGCACATGAACCTGCTTATTTTCTTGAGAAAACATGTTAAAAATTGGTCAACATAAAGTTGGTGAATTCATGGAGTTTAGTTGAAAAAGTATAAGTATTGATATGCCAAATACCACGGTCATCGTAGGACATCACAGCCCAATACTATAGTAATTCCTACTGCCCTTTAATAGAAGCTAGACATGATTCTCAGTACGCCCATTGGGTCTATCCTGATATTGTTTCCCTTAGTCCGACAATGACATAAACTTGTTGCTTGGCCTAAGTGTTTACGTGACAGCTGATCACGTCAGGTCGGGTGTTGTCAATACCCGAATAGATCTATCCATACATTTCGCGCTACACTATTAACTATTACAGTCCACTGGAATGGAGCAAACAGTAGGCAATAGATTGTTTGTTATATGTGCATGCTTGCATATAAATAGTTTTGGTATGTTTTCTCCCCCAGTTATAAAACAGTAAAGATGGGGCCATGAACTCACCTCAGTAGTGTAGCAGTAGTAATAAGTCACTGAGTATGGTGGCACAGTATGATCACGAAGCAGTAGAATTACCTAAGTAATTTACGTGTGTCTCAGTAGATGCACAAATAAAATGCACATATAATGCAGTTGATGAAAATGCATGATCACAGATTTAATAAGTTGTTATCGTTTTAAGTGTTAAACTTATATAGAGTTATCGAAACATGTACACTTTTAATTTTATAAAGTGTATTTACCTTGGTTGAATGGTAATAGTTTAAATGAATTAAATAAAATGAATTTTATTTAATTAAGACTTATAAATATAATGTTTCATAAAAGTCTTATAGTTTCCGTTATCGTAATAATAATATACGTTGTATATAATCCCCTAGTATGTGCTTGAGTTCATTAAATAAATCGATGGTTTTAATAATTGTGAAAGTTTTAGTGTTTTAGTAAAAGTGTAGTCGTTCAATCAGGATATATTTAGAAATACTAAATATTTTGTTGTCGGGCCAGTTTATTTATTCGGGTTATTTAGTGGGTCAAATATCCTAAATATTATATTTTTATTATAAAAATAATTAATTAAATAAATTAAATATTTAAATTAAATAATTAAGCTAAACATTTAATTAAAGTGTTTCTAAAAGTAAAACATGTCTCCTTTAAGGTATCAAAATATGTTGGTGATGTGGAAACATGAGACAAGGTTGTCAAGTGTGGGGGAACATGAAACATTGCATATACATGGAAAGTTATTAGTTACGTACTTCCTTTCTTTTACAATTTTCCAACAGTGGCTACTATAAAAAAGCGGTGGCAAGACCTAAACTAACGGTGGGAAGTTCTATGTGGTTATTTGTTTTCGAAAGTAAATAGTGACTCGCGGTACAAACTAAAAGCATTGTTAGAAAGCTAGTCGGGTCATCTAGAGACCCGTGCATCTAGTTTTATAAATCGGGATTGTTTGCTAGGATAAAATCATGTTTGAAGTTGGTGTCGTGAACCTATTTTAAAGAAATGTGTTTGTCGAGTCATTTTTGATCTAGCCTACGGTTTTCGATAAAGACTTTTGGGTTAAGCTAAAAATAGGCTCGTGTAGACGACATGGTCGTCTACAACCTTCATTCTTTACTCGACTTGGGGAAAGCTTGTTTAGAGGGTCAAAACTAGGTCGTAAAAGGTCGCGATACATCTTGTTTTCACTAGCATATACTATGAAAGTTTTCTATTAGGCTATAACATCAAACTATCACTACTGTTATGGATTATTCACGTATAGTGCAAGATTTCTACAAGTAAATGCCATGCTGATATGTATGATCCTACCAACGAATATTAGTGGTTTAATGAGGGTGTTTTTGTGGGTTGAATAAAGGAACGAATAGGCCATATGGGGCTGTATTTATAAGTGGGTTTTATTAGCTTTCTAGTTAAACTACAATCTGCTTCCTAACTCCCCCTCGTCATTTACATACAACATATATATGGGCTTGTGATCTTAGTGTATGCTTTAAATTAGCGCAAACGAACAAAATTAAGATTATTAGATTTATGTTTTAACGGATCTCAAGCATGCTATAGGGATTCTAGCATGCATGCGATGAAGAAAAATGAATAACAAAAGAGTTTAAAAGTGACTCACGAATGTTTTGAAGGAAGCGAGTATATGATTCGATTTCGAGCACTTGTTGGTGTTGTATGTAAACCCTTGTTTACTCGTCCTTAAATTGAACCCTGATGAAAACTAAACACGATCCCAAGCTCGAAACTTTAACCGTGCGCAACCCTAGCTAGCTAGGAGTACACCAATGTATTTAACTTGGATTCTAGGGGATGTATTTGTACATGCGTATGTGATGTGTATATGAGTATGGCGTGGTAACTGAGTACTTTAGCCATAGAAAGTGAGAATGAAGTGTAGAATGTGAAATGTGTGTGGTATGTATAGACGAGAGAGGTAGAGGGAGTTGGTTGGAAAGGATTAGATTTGGTTAGATTTTCTTGTACTTAGGATAGATTGTTTTAGATATTTAGGATCTTACTTACACATACTGGCGTGTACATGCTTACATCCATATGAGGTTTTGATTTGGTTAGATTTGTTATATATGCAACGTGTACATGGTTTCACCACTTGATTTAGGCATTGTCCTTTCTTTTTCTTATGCTTTCATAAGTCTGCTACTGAATCATTTTAAGAGGGAATGATATTTGTGTATGATTATGTTTATGCATGAGTTTCAATATATACATACGTCCTATTGGCAATTTTTGACCCATGGTTAATTTTTGGGTCAACTTGGTTAAATTAAAAAAAGAAAGGGGTCTAGTTGGGTTTCCTTTAAAATCTTAGATGGGTCTAGATGAGTCAAACAAGCTCCTTCTTAAAATTATAAATGGGTCTACTTAGGTCTCCTCATTTGTCACATGGGTCTAGATGGGTCTCCCTTTATATTACTAATGGGTCAAGATGGGTCACCCAATAGGTTTAGTAATATCAAAAGTGTTTTTTTTCTATTTTTTTCACAAGCTTGTCAAAATTTCACACACTTGTTATTTTTTACGTCTTCACCGTATTTTTACGTTTTCATCATAAATTTACGTCTTGGTCAAAAAATTTACGTTTTCGTCAGAAATTTTACGTTTATATAAAAATATTCTACGTTTTCGTCAGAAATTTTACGTTTTCATCAGAAATTTTACGTTTTCGTCAGTAAATTTACGTTTTTGTCAGAAATTTTACATTTTTCATTAGAAATTTTACGTTTTTGTCAGAAATTTTACGTTTTCTTCAGAAATTTTACGTTTACGTCGGTAAATTTACGTTTTCGTCAGAAATTTTACGTTTTCGTCAGAAATTTTAACTTTTCTTCAGAACTTTTACGTTCTCATCAGTAAATTTACGTTTTCGTCAGTAAATTTAGGTTTTCGTAAGAAATTTTACGTTTTCGTCAGTAAATTTACGTATTTGTCAGAAATTTTACATTTTCATCAGAAATTTTACGATTTCGTCAGAATTTTACGTTTTCGTCAGAAATTCTACGATTTTGTCAGTAAATTTTACGTTTTCGTCATAAATTTTACGTTTTCGTTAGTAAATTTAAGTTTTCGTCAGTAAATTTACGTTTTCGTCAGAATTTTACGTTTTCGTCAGTAAATTTATGTTTTCGACAGAAATTTTACGTTTTCTTCAAAAAATTTACGTTTTCGTCAGTAAATTTTACGTTTTCGTCAGAAATTTACGTTTTCATCAGAAATTTTACGATTTCGTCAGAATTTTACGTTTTCGTCTGAAATTCTACGATTTTGTCAGTAAATTTTAAGTTTTCGTCATAAATTTTACGTTTTGGTCAGTAAATTTAAGTTTTCGTCAGTAAATTTATGTTTTCGTCAGAAATTTTACGTTTTCGTCAGTAAATTTACGTTTTCGTCAGAAATTTTACGTTTTCTTCAAAAATTTTACGTTTTCGTCAGTAAATTTTACGTTTTCCTCAAAAATTCTACGTTTTCGTCAGTAAATTTTACGTTTTCGTCAGAAATTTTACGTTAGTAAATTTATGTTTTCGTCAGAAATTTTACGTTTTTATCAAAAAATTTACGTTTTCAGAAATTTTACGTTTTCGTCATAAGTTCTGATTACGTAAAAATACGGATGGAAACGTAAAATTTCCGACGAAAACTTAAAATTTTTGACGAAAACGTAAATTTATAGACTAAAACGTAAAATTTCAGACGAAAACGTAAATTTACTGACGAAAACGTAAAATTTCTGATGAAAACGTAAAATTTATGAAGAAAACGTAAAATTTCTTATGAAAACATAAAATTCCTGACGAAATCGTAAAATTTCTGACGAAAATGTAAAACTGCTGACAAAAACGTAAAATTTTTGACGAAAACGTAAAATTTCTGACGAAAACGTAAAGTTTCTGACGAAATCGTAAAATTTCTGACGAAAATGTAAAATTCCTGATGAAAACGTAAAACTTCTGACGAACACGTAATTTTTTTGATGAAAACGTAAAATTTCTGACGAAAACGTAAAAATACGGATGAAAACTTAGAATTTTTGACGAAAACGTAAATTTATAGATTAAAACGTAAAATTTCAGACGAAAACGTAAATTTACTGATGAAAACGTAAAATTTCTGATGAAAACGTAAAATTTCTGACGAAAACGTAAAATTTATGAAGAAAACGTAAAACTTCTGACAAAAAGTAAAATTTTTGACGAAAACGTAAAATTTCTGATGAAAACGTAAAATTCCTGACGAAATCGTAAATTTTCTGACGAAAACTTAAAATTTTTGATGAAAACGTAAAATTGGTGACGAAAACGTAAAATTTAGGTTGAAAACGTAAAATTTCTGACGAAAACGTAAAATTTCTGACGAAAACGTAAAATTTCTGATGAAAACGTAAAACTTCTGACGAAAACGTAACTTTTTTGATGAAAACGTAAAATTTCTGACGAAAACGTAAAATTCCTGATGAAAACGTAAAATTCCTGACGAAAACGTAAAATTTCCGACGAAATCGTAAAATTTCTGATGAAAACGTAAAAATACGGAAGAAAAAGTATAATTTTTTTACGAAAACGTAAAATTCCTGACAAAAGCGTAAAATTTCTGACGAAAACGTAAAATTTCTGACGAAAACGTAAAGTTTCTGACTAAATCGTAAAATTCCTGACGAAAATGTAAAATTCCTGATGAAAACGTAAAACTTCTGACGAACACGTAAATTTTTTTGATGAAAACGTAAAATTTCTAACGAAAACGCAAAAATACAGATGAAAACTTAATTTTTTTGATGAAGACGTAAATTTACTGACGAAAACGTAAAATTTCTGACGAAAACGTAAATTTACTGATGAAAACGTAAAGTTATTAACAAAACGTCAAAAAGTAAAAGGCTAACCTCCTAAAAACCCATCTAAAACCAAAAAAACCTAAAAAAACCCATTTAAACCCAAAAAAACCCAAACTTTTCCTAAAGACCCATTTACACCCAAACCCATCTAAACCACAACCCATCTAGACCCAACCCATCTAAACCCAACCTCTTAAAAGACTCATCTAAACCCAAACCCATCTAAGACTCAACCCAACCCAAACCAACCATTTTGCCACCTCTAGTCCCATATATGGTAGTACAATCTTTGAGGCTAAATTTAATGGAAAAGGTGTTGTGTTTTAGCTTGGTATTACATCCGAACATCAAATATATAAGGAATAGTTTTGAAGTGTGCTTGAGTTGGGTTAGAGATGTGGATGTGAGGAAGCCGCCATGTTCATTTTGGTTTCTAAAAAAAATGGTGACGTGTTCAAGATTTGTGAAAGAATGAAAGTAATATGAGATATTGGAGATCATATAAGAAACGTGTCTAATGTAGTAGCCAAATGAGGGATGAATTGTCTAGTCAATAATTGATCCATGTGTTCTAAGATATTTAAAAAAGAAAGATAGCTCTAATGGTTAAAGTATCAAGTTTTTAAGTAATATAAATAAATAAATAATATTTACTATCTTGTGATCTCGTTTGTAAAAGTAGTCGATAAAATATTATAGGATGAGTAGTAATAAGAGTAAAACCAGTGACATGTTAAAAGCCCAAAATTTGGGGTTTTACAGTTACCTCCATAACTCCGTATGGCGGAAGTTCCAAAGAGATCCATATGTAGGAGCTCTAAACACCGAGAGGTCAAAACCAAATTCTTGGCTTTGTGACATGAGTGAACTTGCTTCCCAATTTTGTAAGCATCACAAAAGTGACTATCAAACTTCATCTTGGGGAGATGTCTTACCAACTCCTTAGAGACTGAAGATTGAATTAAAAACATATTATCGTGACCTAATCTCCTATGCCAAAGAGTATAACTATCATCTAAAGTCGCTAGACATAAGTTGTCCTTCGACTTCCTATTAACCTTCATGACATAAAGCCCATGCTTTCTAACACCTTATCCAATGACTTTTCCATCTTTTACGATTTCACTGTCATACTCCGAAAAGATGACCTTACACTTATAGTCACAAATTTGACCTATACTTAGAAGGTTAAAACCTAAGTTATCTACGTGCTCTACGTTTTCTATAGTCATAGAGTCAAGAGAGACCGTACCTTTGCCAATGATATTACCACGTCTATTACTTGCGAATGTAACGTTACCTCCATCATATGCTTTGTAGTGTGAGAACAAACTTCGATTACCCGTCATGTGTTTAGAACAACCACTATCCTTAATCCACTCGTCGGGCTCTATATCGATTCCCAAGCATATCTCTTTAGAAGTGTGAGCCATGAGACACTTCTCATCTTTAGGGTTGTCATCAACATCTTCACCGCTATCGCTCCATGAACCTCCAACGAATGCCGTGTGGTTCTTTTCACGTGAAGGCTTAGGACAATCACCGATGAAATGATTTGGATCACAACATCTAAAGCATTTCCTATCACCTTTATCATCTTTGGCAAATCGGTTTTTGGAGAAGGGTTTCTTGTCGTTGTTTGGTTGCCTCACGTATTGACCTCGTCTTTTGAAGAACTTCTTAAATACTCTAACCGCCAAGGCATATTCCTCATCATCACTATCTGAGGAACTTTCATGATCACTTTGTGCCTTCTTGGCTTTGAGTGCAAGAGACTTTCTTTCACTCTTAGTTTTCACCATTTCCGAGTCCTTCAAAATTATCATCTCATGAACCTTCAAGTTACCAATGAGTTCATCGAGTGATAATTTGGCGAGATCCTTTGATTCTTCAATCGCCGTGACTTTAGCTCCCCATTTGGGATGCAACGCCCTAAGAAACTTCCTAACATTGTTCTTGCTAGAAAAACCTTCATCAAGTGCTTTTAGACTAGTAATAATAGTGTTAAATATAGCAAATGCACTATCTATGGTTTCATCTTCTAAGATGACAAATTGTTCATATTGTTGAACAAGAAGATCGATTTTACTTTCTTTGACTTGGCTATTACCTTGGTGGGTTACTAAAAGAGTATTCTGAATGTCTTTAGCGGTTTCACACATAAAAATCCTTTCGTACCCTTTCTTTGGTAAAGCATTATAAATCACCATTTTAGCCTCATTATTTTTAGCCAGTTTTCTTTTAGTATCATCATTAGCTTTATCAAAAGTAACTATCTCCTTACTTTTAGAAACTTCATTATATTAAAATGGCAAAAAATCACCATTGGTAATAACATGTCAAAGATCTAAATCTTTTGATTTCACATAAGTCACAAACCTGTTTTTCTAATAAATAAAACTATCGGTTTCAACAAGAGGTGGTCTTTGCATGGATTACCCTTCTAGATACTTGTTGGAATCCATAGATCGATTCAAGTTTTAAAATACAATATATTTTAAAAAGTCTTGAGCAACGACGCTCTGATACCAATTGTAGAAACTAAAAGGGGGGTTGAATAGTTTCTTAAATTTACTTGTTAAAGGTTGGTTTTAAAAAATCCTTTTTCAAAAACTTAAGCTTGAGTATTTATGTGAAACCTTCTTATACAAAATATAAACAAGGTATAATGCAACTAACTAATAATCACAAGTATAAAAGATCAAACCAAACACCAAGGATTTATAGCGGTTCGGAAACGAAGCTCACTCCTCGTTCCTACTCCACTCCTCGAGTAGTCCTTACTCGAGAGTTCACTAATCAACAAGCTCCTTAAGGTGGAGAAACCGTACACAACGTCGCTTAACCAATTTCGGACTCTAAGCTAAAAGTCGAGCCCTAATCTTAGCTAGGACCAATCTACACCAATATACTTTGAGGACTAAGTAATAACCCTAATACATACACAACTTCCAAATAGACACAACTACTTGGATCTTTACAACAATGACACAACAATGAATAAATAAATTTGGATCTTCAATGGATCTTTGAGGTAGACACAACACTTCAAGAATGATAGTGTTCTTCTCTTTGCACTTTGAGAGGAAAAGATGGGAGGAGAAAGATTCACTTCTAAACAAGTAGTAATCAAACAAATGATCAAGGATTTGAGTGATTTAAGAAGTATGAAAGAATCTGGAAATGTATGTGCAAAAGAGGTGGATTGAAAGTCTGAGAATGGTCCACTATTTTTAAGACAAATATCCAACGGCTATATCTGCCCGCGGTTCTTTATTGCAACCCGCGGTTCCTTATCGATAAGGAACCTCCGTAGGCGCTAAGGAACCGCCAGCGTAGAGTCCGCTCTCTTTTGTCTTTTAGTGGGTTGGATCGAATCTGGGGATTAAAATATCCTGAAAGAATATTCCAAACCAAGATAGAATATGCCATTTTCAAATTTCAAACTTTCAAATAATTAATTTAATAAAACATTTTCTTAAAAAGAAAATTTAATAATAAAACTTTGTGACACTTAATAAAAAGTGAGTTTTAAGAAAAGATTAAATCCTTGATCACTTAATTAGTATAATTACTTGTTTGTTCATACCTTAAGTGATAATGGTTGAAATGAAAAATACTTGAACTCAAGAATTCGTTTTTCATTGTTTTCGTAAATGCTTGTTTTTACATATTGTCGTAATCAAAACAAAGCGAGACCGAAAAATGCAAGTAACGTTTTTAGGCATCATTGCATTAACAAATGTTTTTCTTTTATTTCTTATATCTATATATATCTCTCTCTCTCTCTCTCTCTCTCTCTGATCTCCCCTCTCTCTCTCTCTCAAATCCATCAAAAACCCAGATCTCTCTCTCTCTCTCTCTCTCTCTCTCTCTCAAATCAAAACCCAGATCTGTTCCAAAACACTCAGATCTCTCTCTCTCTCTCTCAAATTCATCAAAAACCCATATTATTTCTGTGTAAACATCAATACCACATCCACCATAAACAGAAACCACTGATGTGGTCATCACCCATAGCCGTATATCACAGCCACTAGCACCACCATCTCTCTCCTACGCCACCACTGTTCGAAATCACCACCGGATCTGACGCCATCAACCAAAGGGGGTGTTGGTTCGCTATGCTTAACATGAGAGAGGTGTTCGTTTTGGGGCTGTTGTCCATCAACAGAAGTGTTGGTTCGTGGGTTTTCCCTCGAAGACCACCAGACCCATCGTTTGTATATGCACCGCAGTCATCTTGGGTGGTGGGCCACCGTCGCCCGCAACTCAGCCACCATCAGGGGTGCTCGGTTTAACAAGATACCAGCAGAAAAGGGAGTGTTTGGTGTAGTAAGAAGTTGTTAAAGGTGTGTTGGTTTTGGAGTAAAAACAACACAGCAAAGGGTGTTTAGATCTGCTAATGTACTAGTCGTAGGGTCATTCGGATCTGCTGCTAACGGTCGCGAAGGGGTGTTTGGATTGCTGTTTAAACAGCAGCAGGGGGACTGTTTGGATCTGCTGATTAGCAACAGCAGGAGGACTGTTTGGATCTGCTGATTAGCAGCAACAGGGGGACTATTTGGATCTGTTGTTAAGTGCCAGAAGAAGGGGTGATGTATAGATGGAAATGATAAGATTTGGATCTGTTTTTTTTTTTTTTTTTATATATTGACAAAGAACAAAATGAAAGGGTATTTTTTGTGTGTAATGAAAAGAAAAAGAATAAAAGAAAAAATAAGAGGAAAGGACCAAATTACCCCTCCTCTCATACCACTTAACGGCCAAAATTAACTCCCATCTAAAATAGGGACGAATTTTGATCGAAATTGTAAACGATAGGGACGACTGGTGCACTTATTTTAAAATAGGAACGAAATTTTATTTTCAGTGTAAACGATAGGTACTATTCATGAAAAAAATTTCTTATAATTACGAGACGGAATACGGACAGCGAATGAATTTCTTAACATATTCGAGATCTAAATGCTCAATAACAAGTACAAAGTAACAGACCCTGTATAGGTCTAGCCCAATACTGAATTCGCACAGAGTAATTTGGGCTCAAATATCTTACAAGTTACTAGACTCCTGAGTCTTATCAAGGCCATGTGAATACGTTATAGTTTTCCTTTTTACAAAATATCATACGTGCCTACTTTAGTCTACTTGCATAACTAGAGATTCTTAATAAACACCAAGTACCATAGGATGCGATATTTTAAAACATGATTTGGATGTATATAAAAATTTAGAAGAAATAATTGTCTCTAAGTCTTCGAATCACACAATAGAATCAGTTAAGACTTTTGAGCTCGACGTAGCTAGTATAATACTCCGTAACAGCGAAAATTTTTTGGCTCCTTGAGTTGCATCAGTCTTAGTTGTGCATCTCTAATGTTGAACTAAAAAAAGTAAAAAAGAAAAAAAAAAATTGTCATCACATGTATGCATGCATGAAATATGGGAAGTTTACATATCCCAATAGGTTTTGATACTACTATATGAATGTGTGTCTTCTTAATAAATGCTGAAATAAATAAATAAACTTGTCACCTTATTTTCTGTGTCATTTCAGCTAAGAAAGTGGGAAAATGCATTAGAAGAAGAAGAAGAAGAACAGAATCAGCATAGATAGAGGAAAGAAAGTTGTGTTTTCCAAAATTCCAAGTTTTTACAAAGATTCCAATATTCAATTTTGACTATGGATTGGAGTTCCATTTTTCCCATTGGTTTCTCCAATGTTTTTAGATTCCATCTTTTAGTTTTGTCCTTATTTAACAATAAAATTATGGTTTTAATTTTGTTGAATAGTGCAGATATATATGGTTTTGTCATCACAAACTAATTTTTTTTTCACAAATATGCACCTCTCAATCTTTTCTAAAGAATTAAAATGAGAGAAATAAGGTTAGCCCACCCCGAGCCAACCAGGTTTGGTCATTCACAATGAAAAAATTAATAATAGCTTTTCACTATTTCTAAAAACTTTTTGAATGAGCTTTTTTGCATTTTATTAAAAACTTTTCAAAAGTTTTTTACAAAGCTCTGCACAAAACACAAAGACTTGTAAAATTACAAGTCATTCTTTAAAATCATAGTTCTTGAAGATGATTATGCATTGAATGTCATAAATGCTCTAAGTCATTGAAGATTTGGAGCATTGTGGATGCTCTTATGTGCAATAGCCGTCTAATTTCTTGTAATGTAAACGATGCTTGCAAATATTTAGGGGTGTTTAATATTTTTATTGAAAATAAATTATGTGTTTTGAAAATTAATAATCAGATAATTACTGTAACAATTAGAAGACGTGGTTTTGAGAAATAATGTTTGGATTTGATTATATTGTTTGGAATCGTAATAATCAGATTATCAATTTTTTTAGTGTTTGGGAAATCATATTATTTGTTTAGTTGATAAGTAAAATGATTAAAATAAACTTATTTTAACTTTTTTCCATTTTAAAAATAAAATAAGTAGCTTATCACTTACTTTTTCAAAACTCTATTTTGCAAGTTTTAAAACGCAAATAATCATTTTTTTTCATTTTATTATCCAAACATTTATTTTAGCTTATCTCTATTTTGAAAATGAAATAAGTAGATAATCTTATTCCAAGCGTAATCTCAAACACCCTTTTATTCGAATTAATAAGTTAAATCTGTGACCTAAACATACCAATTTAAAATGATGTTTTGGTAAGAAAAGGTATACACGCAACAAAAAACTTAAAGTTAAACAACATAGTAGAAACTAAAAGTTAGCAAGCACCTTAAATTCATATAATTAAACATATATCACCAAAACACTTGCTTTAACATATTGTTATAGACATTGCTACACAACCACTTTTTTTTATACTTTATATTATATCAATCAACTGATAGTACATGTTATATAGTTGATACATAGATTAGTAGTATTAAAGTTTTCATAACAATCAGTTACAATATTTTATTTTCAAAAGAAATGAAAACTCACAATTGGATGAATAAAAAAAAATATGTTTGGGTAGCTTCCAAGAGAGAATACAATGGAAATGTCAAATACAAATGGAATCTTCTTCTAATCCAACACTAGGCCCAAAGATTAAAATTTTGTCTCTAAGCATGTCTGTCATCTTACTCACTAATCAAATGACCATTTTCACATTCCAATAGTCCAAATACTAATAGTAGTCTATTATACCAGTTATAAAAATATATTTTAGAAATAAACAAGTATTATGATGACCTACACTCTTTTCAATCACATGTGTCGACAATATATATTATACGAGGTTTACATGCGTATAAGAACTTAACCAACAACGATATTCAGTTTCGTCATGATAAATTTTTAAATGTGATATTACCTGCACAAGTTTTAGACAATAAATATAAGTAATAGTTATATTTTAACTAAATTTATTTGTAAAACACTTATAAGTGTGAAGTGTTAAAAAGTATGAAGTACTTAAAAGTTCACACATAAAAGTGTGAAGTATTAAAAAGTTTACACATAAAAATATAGTTTATTAGTATAAAACTTCAAACTTATAAGTGTGAAGTTATTTGTTACACCTAATTTGTTCACACCAAAGACACTAATGAGAAAGTGAACTTTTTAAATTCACACATTTTAAAGTGTGAAAAAGTGTAATAATAAGCGTGAAATATCAACCTATTTGTTATAGTGTGTAGACATATATCAATTATATATAATTCTTTGGGTCACTAATAATTTCATGTTTTGATCTCATATATTTTGGTTTTATAGCTCGGAAATGGATTTTGTGATCCTGAGTCACATCCAATATGAATGATCGATACTTTTATTCCTTCACATGTTGTAATCCCGAGCTATAAAACTTACACAAAACAACGAAAGGTTATGATATGTTGGTACTATGAGCCTACTAGGGTTGTTAGTATATTTATTTTGACTTTTGGTTGCGTTATTTAAAGGATTTTAATTGGCAGTTCCAGAAAGTATTCACGTCGGGTCATTTTTGTTTTGTTTATAGTTCTGTATAATGTAGAGTATTAGTTAATCTTAGATGCATGTCTATCTAATTATGGAAGATACATTTTGTTTTGTTACTTTATGCTACTGTACCTTATCAACTAATGTAAGATGTTATGTCTGCCTACTACGTGTTAACTCTAGGGGTTGGTGATCTTCGACGGTTCAACCACATCACATCACACTTTAAAACTGAACTCATATGAAAATGAAATTGGGTTGACCATGTAATAGATAGAACCATAGAAGTGTACAATAAATTTTCAAAAGAAAAAAAGTGTATAAGAACATTGCGAAACTAAAAAAAGTTCAAAAACATGGAAAACTACGGTATGTTAGGATTTAGAATTATGGAAAACTATCATATATGGTAATTCAATGACGTTTGATATATTATTTTTATGAAGTTAGTGTAAAACTCAGTATGTAAGACACGACTTTAATTAAAGAGAACTCCGTATATATAGACATGGATAAGAGGTGTGATTGTTATGTGATAGTAACTTATTCATTTTAAATAAGTAAGTTTCTATAACAGTTTACTATAGAAAAAGAGGTTCTAACTTTTATCTTTAGAGGTTAGTTAAACAATTCGAATGCACAAAGTTGGTTACTGTAGACGGCATACGAGCCAGTTGAGAAGTGTAAATAACAATTTGAAATGGGTATGTCTAAAACTTGGGCATATATATTTTGAACACATTTTGATCATTTTGATCATTTTGGGCATATATATTTTGAACACATTTTGATCATTAACTATCGTTTTTGACGTTTCTTTTAAGATACCCATAAATTTTACGGGTCTCTTAGCTGGTAAACCTTATAAACAAAAGCACTGATTTGCTTCACTTTTTTGTTTTCACAAACATAAGCACCAATTTAATTCCCTTTTTTGTTTTCACAAGTAATCAATAAGTTTACTTTTACTCCACAAGTATTACATGCTCTTTTGTTTTGTTATTTAGAGGCTTATCAGACTTTAACTTAAATCGGATTACATAAAAAAATGTACAATAGTATAATTTTAGTAGACAATTCACACTGCAAAACTTAAGAAGTCATACTATCAGAATTATTTATTCCATTTTCAATCAATCATGTAATCAGTAATTCAATATCCAGGGAAATTATATAAATAAAATTATGACCTCTAAAGTCTAGATGAAAAATAAAATACTACAAGTAGTACAAAAAGTATAGAAAAAAATACTCCATAAAATTGGAAAATGTCTTTATCTTCTTCAATGATGGAATGCATTTGACTTGTTGTTGATGGTTGAAAAGTAGATAAAGTACGTCAACAAAATGGAATCCGAAGGGGGTTTTGTGGAATTAAAGTCAAAGCCTAAAACCCCAAAGAGATGCTATTACGAAGCTATCTTTTGCTTATTTACATTTCCTACTAAGTATTTTCCTGATAGCAGGGCTAAGTATTTGGCTCGGACCGGTCAAGATCGGATCAGATCGAGGACTAAAATAGTCTAAAACTCAAGACTGAGAACCAGATCGAAATGGTCCGGGTCGGTCCAGTCTTGTTCGGTCCTCGTCCGGTCTTGTTCGGTCTTCGATCTGATCCAATTTGATTTTCGATCCGATTCTATTAGACATAATCGACGGGCTTTTGGTAAGATTGAACCGAACCGGATCAGACCACAGATTAAAATTGTCCAAAACCCTGGACTAAAGACCACCGAAATTATATGGTCCGATCTGATCCAATCGACTGTCAAAAATGCCGACATATATGCGTAACTTATTCAACATTTGACATGTCGTGTACGTTGAGCGTTAAGAATGATAAGCGTAGTAATTTTAATGCTCGTTTAACAACCAATCACTAGGTTTATCCTTTCTTGAGATATCTTTCTCAACGTTTCATGAAGGAATGTTAAGAAGATAGCTAAAGTTGTGAGGCTACAAAATTACTATACTAACATATCTTATAAAATAATTTATTATTTATTTAGTGAGAGATTTATCTTTTCTTGAGATACCTTTCTCAACGTTTCATGAAGAAATGTTAAGAAGATAGCTAGAGTTGCGAGGCTAAAAAATTATTGTACTAACATATCTTATAAAATAATTTATTATTTATTTAGTGAGAGATATCTATTTTAGTATGTATTTTTATATCATTTTACACATTATTATTATTACAACTACAGTTATGTTATTAAATCCGTTTATAAAATAAAACATATAGTTCATGATTAATCGTGATTGCTACTGTTAATTTTGACAAACATATAATTCATTCTTTTTAAAATTATAATTAAACGCACAAATTAGTAACTTAATCACTTTCCTAGCATGAATAGTGTACCTGAGTAATTAGATTACTTAACTCGGGTATTACAAACTTAAGATCAGAAATGTAACTAATTACCTAGGGTCACTAACTATATATAAGCAAACATCCTAATGTAATTTGCTCAAACTCATGAGTTTAGTTGAATGCACGATATAGTGGCTTGCTGTTTACATATTTATTGTCGAGGGTTTGTTTGTTAAATTTTTTAACTGAATCATGTTTAATTAACAAATAACTTAATGCAAATCGTCTCAATTTTATTATTTAATAGTTTTTGTCATATTTTTTTATTAAGTCACAAACAAACATTTTTTGTATGACTTAATAAATTTAGTTTTTTTCATGTTAAATCAATTAAGACATAGGATTTACTAACCATCACTCTTCGGGTGGTTTTTAAACCTAATAAAATTAACAAATTTGCATTAAATGAACTTATACATATTTCATGTTTATAATAAATAGTTAATAATAAATGAATTTTATACGTACCAGGTTTAACATTACATTTTATATTTATAACCAATAAATTTGTATAATTAAAAAATGGGTTTTGCTATCAACCACCCATAGGGTGTTTTTATATGTTTCTAAAATTAAACACAAATTTCTAAATATACAAGATTTTAATACGTATAATTAAAGTAAGTGAATTTAATTAAGGTATGTATTAATATAAATGACTTAATATATAGAAATGTTTTAAAATTATGGTAAGCTTACAAAATACCCATTGGGTGGTTGATAACAAAACTCAAAAAGATATATTAATTCATTTAATGAAATTTATTAATTTTATTATGTTTAAAAATCACCAAGAATGGTGGTTAGCAAATCTCTTTAAAGACATTATCAAACACCACTTTAATGCATGATAGTGATGATAGTTGCTATATATATGACGCTGAATTGTTTTTCAAAGTTTTTATCCTTTGTCAGCAATTTGCGCATGGAAATTTCCGAATTTTTGACTGTGAAATTATAATATCTTGGTCGGACTTTGAAATTTTGGTAATAAATTGGCATTTTGTCATTTAATTTATAATCCAACTATTATTACAATGCAACCGTTTACAGCATTTAAGTATTTATTTTCAAAGATACGATCCTAAATATTTAATCTGGAATTATTTACAACAAGACATATATTGTCTTTAAGTATGTCGCAATTAGGCAAGTCCTTTTAAAATGTTTACGGTTTTTACCTTGTATTATACTCTTTTGAAATATTAATCTCTGGTTAGAATATCGTTTGATTGCTCGCAATTGATATATAAGGTATGGTTGGCGAAAGTAATTGTTGCTGAAAAAGGAGATGGTGCTGGAGATTATAAAAAGAAATTCTTATTACTAGAATCGTATTCGCGTAATGCGGCGGCGAGTACCTAATAACGAATTTTGAAACTAACAAATATTAAGCTTACTCGTTGTAAAGTTATAAAAATCGAATTAAAAAAACCCACTAAAATTGAAAAAGACTAAAAATTAATGAAAATATATCAAAATGGATATCAAATTAAAAAGCACAAAATTTTAAAAAAATATATTGAAATTAGATTATAAAAATAATAAATAAATAAAAAGATTTTTCAATCTAAAAGAAAAAATATTATTTTAAAAATGTTGCTTGAAAAAGGTTATAATATATAATGTTGATGAAAATATCAACAACTTGCTTTATTTAGTAGGTAAAAAAGTCTGAGTTTTCAGCCTTGCTATTTTAAAAAGGATCAAAATGCTTTATATAGTAGTATAGATAAGTTACATGACTCAACTTTTTATTTTAAAAAATTATAAGAGATTATTTTTTTTATAATCTCTTATAAGTTGATATGACAAACAAAATTTATTTTTTAATTGACTTACTTTTTCAAAAAAATAATCATAATCTATTTGTAATCTTAATGACAAACATAGCCTAAGTTGTTTATAAATAGTCCCTTTGATAAACGTAGCAGTAAGTGGTAAAGATTTTTTTTAGTAAAAATATTTGATAACATAATTGTGAGTGTAATAATAATGGTGTAAAATTCATAAAGGCTCGACACTCCTAAATTTTACTTCATAAAATGTTGAAAAATAAACATTCGGTAAAAGCAGAATAAGCTACTTAGCTTGTTGCTTACAAGAACAAACATTAAAGATCAAAACGTTCCAAACTTATAGTTCACCGTTCTTAAATACGTTCGCGCAAACACACCTAAAACCCGATACATTTTTGTGATAATTAAATTTTTATCATCTTTCAATTTTCAAAGAAATGTTTATATGATTACAGATGCAGTCGAGGTGCAGTCGAGTCGAGTTCAAGCTTTATAAGGCTTGAGCTTGGCTTGATAAAACAATTGTAAGACTAAAATTGACTTGATAGCTTGTCAAGATTTAATAATTGAGGTTTTAGCTTTGTTTGATAAGGCTTTGTTAAAAGCTTAAATTTGGCTTGAAAAGCTTGAATGTGTATAAAATTAATTTTTTTATAATAAAACTTATTAATAAAATCATATGCAAAAATCATAAATCAAAAACAAATTCGATTCATTTAGCATTAATAAAACAAACAATAGCATAATCGTACAGTTTTGTTTTCAAAATGCGTTTTACGATCCAATGCGATTAAAGTCTCCAAGACCATTGCGTAATGTGATTGCTAACACAATTACGACACCTTCGTATTAAAAAGAGTACACAAATATTTTTACATATTATATTTCACCAAGTATCAAGTAAATGCAATAAATTTTTAAAAATAAAAAAATTATTTAAAATATAATGAGCTAAATTATAAATTTAATCAAAGTTAAAAAAATACTTATTAAATATATTATTTATTTATAAAATAAGCCCTTATAATTAAGTTAATACTTAAATTAATCATAGGTTGTTTATATGAATTCATCGTAAAAACACATTTTAATAAAGTTTGACAAGTTTGATAAAAGTTTGAGCCAAGCTATCAAAAGCTTGAGCTTGATATATGTTTCAAGTTATTTTTTAGGTTTGAGCTTGATAAAAGTTTGGCTTGATTGAGTCAAGCTCGAGCTCGAGTTGCTTGATAAAAGCTTGGCTTAATTGCTGGGCGGACCCATAACACTAAGCTATCAGTTGCACAAATTTTTTTATGTAACACACATATTTAGCACCGATTTCATTTTAAATAAATCACGTTTTTTAACGAAAATTTACGCTACATAACAAACTGCTATCGAGTTTCCGTAAATCCGAGAACCCCGGTCCACCCCTGCCTAGATCACATGATCCACCAAAAAAAACATAGGTCAAAAGAGAAACAAATTAATTAATTCTTAAAGCTGGTAAAGAAAATCTTTGGGTGGTATTTCTATGAACAAAAAGTGAAAGAGATGGTGCATGTGTAATGCATACGTTCCCTGATACTCACATTAAAAGGTTATGGAAAAGCTTTTTTATCCATGTTGGTCAAACGTGTTTTCCAGCCCACCAATCACCAAAATGTCACCTTTTCTTTTGGTTAAAAAAAGTGGATATGAAACTATGCTAGAGTATAAAACAATTCAAGTGTTTTTACTAAATGTGTGTTTGGACAAGTGTATTGGAGTACCTTTAAAAGTTTAGGCTGAGTTTGATTGTAGGAAAAAAAAATTAGTTTTTCTTTTCTAGTTTTTTGAAAATAGAATAACTCTTCTTTCTCTAAGAAAATTTAAAAAAAATTAGAAAACTCTAAACCCAAGTTCTCTAAATCTTAGTTATAACATGAGAAAATAATTTTTTTGTTTTTAGTAGAAAAATTTCAAAAAATACTTTTTTTTATCAGGTTATCTGTTTTCTTAGAAAACTTTTCTATAAAACTTCTCATTTTTTACAACTAAACACACACTTAGCATTTAACATTTATTAGAGTGCTTGATACAATGCGTTGTGGGAGGCGTTTTCTCCACGGCAGGAGACGACGACGCCACTTGTCATGCCATGACTCGCGTTTTGATGATTTGCGACGAAGTTGCCAGCCGACGCCGTGACTGACGACGCGAGACTGTACCGTGAGTCGCGTTTTCAGCTGCGTTTTCGTATATTTAAAAAAAATAAAAAAAATCTTACCCTTACCAAACGGATAATTTTTTTCTTTTTGGGATTTTCTAACCGTTTGAGGGTATTTATTACCCATTTTTTTAACTTTTTCTAATATATATACCCATTTTTTAACAAATATATACTAGCTTTTCAATATGAATGACGAATTTGGCGAATACAGAGATATATACATTTCGCCTCAACCAAATATTCAACGTACTTGGACAGAACAATGTGAGACACATCAAAGGAGAACCAAAGAACTTTGGGATAGGAGAGTTCATGATGACCTTGACACGATTTAGTTGAGCATTTATGGAACCGTAATCATTGAGTAGTGATTTTTTTAAATTATTGTAATTTTTATATAATTTTTTAAATTTTTTTGTAAAACATCACTGTATTAGAATAATAGGATTTACAAAAAAATTAGTGAGAAGTCGGGATACTATCTGGGTACCCACTCCTTTAGCAAAAAATTAATAAAATATGAAGTTTGTAGTTTAAAATAAATTGTTCTGTTAAATTTATAAAAAGAAAAAATATAAACGGTGGAGTCATCAGAATACCAAAAAGTGTGGTGTTAGTCATGAAGCCACTTTTTGGTGTTATGAAAAAAAATTGATAAAGTGACACTACTTTTTTTACGACATAAGCCCAATGGCTCAACTATACCCAATCCTTTTAGCATTTACAATTAAATGTTTGGATAATACTCATAATTTTGAATTTAGGTAAAATTATATTATTTTTGTGTGAAATAAAAAGATCATATTTCTTGAACCTTTTTATAAATTTAATACATTTAACTAATTTGGTAAGGAAACCATTTCATAAAAGAGTAATGCTATTTAGACTTACAACCTATGTTTAAAAATATGTCTATTGCATAAATCACTTGTACAATTCTTTTATTCATTTTCTCTTTCTAAATTTCAACCAATTATTTATTTAAATCAATCAACCAAATCATTAGGTACATTTGTATGCATGATTAGTAGGGACAATAATCATTTTTCTTCATAAGAATTTCAAGGGTTTATAATATTTGTATGCTTATAATATCAAAAATTCTAATACTTTATTTTTATAACATACATGTTAAGTTAGCATTTACTGACCCTGAAGCAACCCTAAGATTTAAACATAAAATCCTGTAAGTGTTTAAGTTTTTAGCAGAAAGGTGGTTATGTTGAAGCAAGCCTAGAGAAAGGAAGATTCCTACTAAAGAAAGAATAGCTGAAGACAGTTCATCTTTAACTCTTTCATATAACTTTCAAGAAGCTAAGTCTTTGTTTCAGCAACTATCTAGTTGCTGAAGAACAAGTTCTAAAGAAGGGCTTTCAGTTCAGTATTGTTTGACAATGTCATACTAAACGATGTCGATCTCCTCTTGGATACTGAGGACACTTCAGTTATCATGAAGGTTTTACAAAGGCGAGAAACAGATCTACTTTAAGTCAAAGTAGATCTCATTGGGAATAAGGTTTCTTGTACAGTTAGATAAAAGTACAAGCTTTATTCAGTGTGTTTCTTTTTAGCATTACTAGGTATGGTTTGTCCCATGGTTTCTCAACCACCCCTTGGATAAACAAACACATAGTTATTCGTGCCCTTTGTAAACCCTAATGTGTTTCCTATAAAAGGAACACATGTAGGAGTGAAGAACTCATCTCTTGTACTAGAAAGTTAGAACACTTCTAAGATCTGCTTCACTCTCAACATCAACCTAACCATATTGCTAAAGATTGATGAACATTAAGGTTGAGACTTAAACTCATAACTTAGGTTTGTATTTTAAGTAGAGGAGATCATCTAAATATTGTCATTCAACCACTTTGATATTCCGCAAGCAAAGTGTGTCATGGGTTCTTCATTAAGTTTTAATAAAATCTCTATATGTTAAAAAGTAATTTGGTATTGTTGTTTTAATTGTTTACATTGTTATTACTTTATTAAAACAACTCAGTTGAGTCCATGATGCCAGATAATACTTAAGGTTGATAAGTATTATCGAGTAAAAGGGACCAACAAGTGGTATCAAAGCAGTTTGATTTATAAAACCTTTCACACTTTTACAAAACTACTCATAAAGATTTTTAAAATCAAGATCCAAATAAGGTTCAAGTTGTACCATAAACTCTGGAATATAGTGGTGGCACATTAAATGTTACTCCTAACCTAGAAGTCACAAATTTCACAAATTGGAAGAAAAGGTTTCTTGTCCATATCATTGGTGTAGAATCTTAGTTCCTAAGCATTATTTAGGAAGGTCCGTTTATTCCCAGGACTGGGGAAACGTCAAACTTGAAGCACATTGGACAACTGATGAGAGAAAGGCTGTTAATCTTGATCATCGACTCAAAAGTCTTATCATGTTTGTGCTTACTGATGACCAAATGAATTATGTAGTGAATTGTCTAACGGCTAAATCTACATGGGATGACCTTATACTATATCATGAGGGGCCATTTGATGTGAAAGAAACGAGAGTGATGGATTTAAAGGTATCCTATAACACCTTCAAACACGAAGAAGGAGAAACTCTCACGCAACTTTCACAAAATACAAGGCTTTGATGAATGAACTAGTAATGATGGTGTTAAACTTTCAAAATTAGAAATCAATATGGTTTTTGTCAATGCATTGCCAAAAAAGTGGCTGAATTTCTGCTAAAGTTTAAGAAATGCCAATCACATTAAATATTATGAACTGGCCTCTCTCTTTGGAAAACTCAAATATGAAGAGAACCTAGTTGATAGGATCTATGAAGACACCAACAAGAGTAAAACATTAACTATTGCTATAACCTTGTCTACAAGCTTCTTTAATGAAGTTGTCATTAAGGATTACCAAGATAGTCGTGATGATGAAGAAGACACAAGAACTAGTGATGAGTATTTGAAAGACCTTGAAGAGGAATTTCATGAGAGAGCTCTCTTGGCTAAATCCATGAGGTTCTTTAAGAATGAACAGAAGTTCTCTAATAACACAAAAGCTGACACTGTGTGCTTCAAATATAACAAGCCTAGTCACTTCGCCAAAGATTGTTTTTCAAAAACATCAATTCCTTCTTATTCATCACCAGTTCAATCCTGAAAACCAGCACAATCTCCCTTTCAGCAAAAGCAAATTGCTTCTACCTCCTTTCAGCAAAACAAAGATGAACTGAGGCTTGCTATGGATTATGAGGCCAAGTATAGGGAGATTAAGGCCATAATTGCTCTCTTGAGTAATGAAGGTTCATCTTCCAAATCGGTCAAGAGTAAAAAGAACAAGGGGTTAGTTGTTGAAGCTTATGAATGGGACGAGGAAGAAATGTCTTCAGATGATGGTGATTTGGTGAATTTCAAAGTGTTGATGACTCTTGATGATGATGAAGATGCCATTAATTCTAATTTTGTGTCTAAAGAGTGTGCTCGTAATGGTGAATGGCTCAATATTACAATAAAAAAGGTACAAACTCTTCTTGAACTATAAGATTAAGATGATATTAAATTTGTCTTTGTTATCTATGTATTGATCTACACTTTGTTGAAAAACAACAAAATAATCTCCTTGAGAAATATAGGAAAATTTTTTTAGAGCTGAGAAATCATGAAGAAAAGTTGATAGAGTTAAAAGAAGCTAAACTAGATCTACTTACTTTTCAGCAACTAAACACTGAAATCATTGAAGAAAACAAATCATTAAGAGTAGAGCTTAAAGAAGCAAATGATATTGTTAAATCTTGTCTAAGAAACTCTAACAAAGTTAATCAGTGTATTAGTGAAAAAATTACTACTCAAAAGAGAAAAATGCTTGATGCTAAAGGATCCTCCAACACTTAGGTTCATGATATTGTCTTTGTCAAATCCTTAAATGAGGTGAGTAGTACAATCTTTGACATTAAAAGATCAGGTGATGTAAATCTACCAAATCATGATATTAGACGTATCCTTCTTCCTGAGTTTCAAGCAAGCGCCGACTCATCAGCACTTGTTGAGTCTTCAGTTACTGAAGACGACTAAGATGATGATATAGAGTCCTCAGTAAGCACCCCACTTCCTCCATGAAGAAACTTGTTGGTGTTGAACCCTCTTCTGGACCCGAAACTATCCAGTCTATCATCAAGTCACACATAACACACAAAAATAGTGCTCCCAAACATGTCAAAATTGACATATCAAATAACTCCTCAGATCATGCTAAGGGTTCACAAAAGGGAACTACTCCTTCAGTTTCAACAAAGAATCTAAAGGGTGTTAACTCTAAGGAAGGCATTCAAATGTCTATGGTCATGCAAAAGATCCAAGATCTTAAGCTACAACTCAGAAAGGGTTGTGAACTCTATGGCTTAAACAATAATCTTACTGAGACTTGTCTTAAAGTCATATTTTGTATGAAATGTGAAAGAACTGATCATCGCACTTGTGAACATACTGAATATATGGTTGCAAAAACTAGTGATAAAGCCCTTAAACAAAAAGGTGGAACATCCAACTCCAGGCGAAATACGCCTTTCCTACGTTGCATTCACTGTGGTATGAACAATCATCACTCTGATGACTGTCACTATTACCCTATATAAAATATCTGTGCAAGTTATGACCATGACACTCATGGACATAATCGGATTACCTCTCCAAGAAGAGTAAACTCTATCACCAAGTATTGTGAAACGTGTGGAAGCAATGTCCACACTACATCTGATCAAAATGCCATAGAGTGGTTCAGAAGAGGTGAAACTCTTCAAGCCAAAAAAGCAAATGCTGAAAAAGCCTCTAAAACTGAACCATCCTCATCAGCATCCTCTTCCAAATCTAAGATTCCTACAAGATCTAGGACTCATGTTAGATCTAAGACTCCCACCCATAAAAGGTGAGTTTCTGAACAAAATTGACAATTTCCTTAACTTGTGTAGAGTGACCTCAGGAAGCCTATTTGGTACCTAGGACATTGGATGCTCAAGGCATATGACTGGCACCATAAGTTATCTGCACAAGTATGAGGAAGGACCGTGTCCTAAAGTTGTCTTTGGTGATAAATCATCAGCCTCTACTGAAGGATATGGTTCAGTAAAATACAGTCGTATAGTTTTCACGAGGGTAACATATGTTAATGGATTGAAGCACAGCCTCATCAACATCAGTAAACTGTGTGATGCCAAATACATTGTTTAGTGTGAAGAAAAACGAGGTATAATCTTCAACTCCAATCATGAAGTTGTGATGATAGCTCCTAGAGTCAAAGATGTTTATGTCATGGACATGAGCTCTACTTAGGAGACATGTTTCTTTGATAAAGCTTTAGAAATCACAAACTAGCTTTAGCATAAGAGACAATCACACCTTCACTTTAAAACAATCACTTAAATGGAAAAATAAAATCTTATAATTGGTCTTCTATCTCTTGTCTAATCAAAGGACAAACCATGTTCAGCATGTAAGAAAGGGAAGCACCATAGGGCCAGTTTCAAATCCAAAGACACTCTCTCAATCAAAGAAAGTCTCCATCTTCTTCATATGGATTTATTTGGCCTAGTAACATCAAGGACCATTAACCATGAGAAGTATACACTCGTCATTATTGATGAGTACTCAAGATACACTTGGGTATACTACCTAAAGAAGAAAAGACATGCACCTGAAACCATAATGTATTTCATTAAAAGAGTTGAAAATCAAAATGACACTCGTGTTAAATAACTCAGAATTGACAATGGTACTTGTTAATGCAATAATGCCTAAAAACGTTACTTGCATTTTTCGGTCTCGCTTTGTTTTGATTACGACAATATGTAAAAACAAGCATTTACGAAAACAACGAAAAACGAATTCTTGAGTTCAAGTATTTTTCATTTTACCCATTTTCACTTAAGGTATGGATAAACAAGTACTAACCTTAATCAAGTGATCAAGTGATTTAATCTTTTCTTAAAACTCACTTTTTATTAAGTGTGACAAGTTTTTATTAAACTTTCTTTATAAGAAAATGTTTTATTAAATTAATTATTTGAAAATTTGAAAATGGCATATTCTTATTTGGTTAGGAATATTCTATCAGGGTATTTTTTAAACCAGATATGACCTCCACCACTAAAGGACAAAAAGGGAGCGGAGTCTAGTCCAGCGGTACCTTAGCTCCTAGGCGGTTCCTTATCGATAAGTAATCGCGGGCTAAGATAAGGTACCGCGGGCAGATATAGCCGCTGGCCCTTTGTCCTATAAATAGTGGACCATTCTCAGCTTTTCAATTCACCTCTTTTGCACATCTTTTTCCAGATTCAAACTCTCTTCTTTAATCACTCAAATCTTTGATCATTTGTTTGATTACTACTTGTTTAAGAATTGAATCTTGTTCTTCTATCCCTTCCTCTCCAAGTGCAAAGAGAAGAACACTATCCTTGTGAAGTGTTGAGTCTACCACCAAAGATCCATTGAAGATCTAATTTTATACATTTGTAGTTGTGTCATAGTTGTGAAGATCCAAGTAGTTGTGTCTATTTGGAAGTTGTGTATGTACTAAGTATAGTTGTGTAGATTGGTCCTAGCTACCATTAGGGCTCGAATTTTAGCTTAGAGTCGGAAATTGGTTAAGCGACGTGTACAGTTTTCTCCACCATAAGGAGCTTGTTGTGTAGTGAACTCTCGAGTAAGGAGTACTCGAGGAGTGGAGTAGGAACGAGGAGTGAGCTTCGTTGCCGAACCACTATAAATCCTTGGCGTTCGGTTTGATCCTTCTTTACCCTTAACTCTTTACATTCTTTATTCTTTGTGCATATATTTTTGTTAGTATTAGTTTAGTTACACTATCATTGTTCATATTGTGCATAAGAAGATTTCACACATTTCTTCAAGTCTAAGTTTTTTAAAAAAGGATTTTTGAAAACCACCTTTTAACAAGTAAATTATAAGAAACTATTCAACCCCCCCCCCCCCCCCCCCCCCTTCTAGTTTCTACAATTGGTATCAGAGCGGGTTGCTCAAATTTTTTTAAGTATATTGTATTTTAAAAAACTTGAATCGATCTATGGATTCCAACAAATACCTAGAAGGGAAATCTATGCAAAGACCACCACTTTTTGAAACCAATAGTTTTATTTATTGGAAAAATAGATTTTAAACTTATGTGAAATCAAAAGATTTAGATCTTTGGCATGTTATTACCAATGGTGATTTTTTACCCTATCAATTTAATGAAGTTTCTAAAACAAAAGAATTTGTCACTTTTGACAAAGCTAATGACGATACTAAAAAGAAACTTTCAAAAAATAATGAGGCTAAAATGGTGATTTATAATGCTTTACCTAAGAAAGAGTATGAAAGAATTTTTATGTGTGAAACCGCTAAAGATATTTGGAACACTCTTTTAGTACCCCACCAAGGTAATAGCCAAGTCAAAGAAAGCAAAATCGATCTTCTTGTCCAACAATATGAACAATTTGTCATCTTAGAAGATGAAACTATTGATAGTGCATTTGCTAGGTTTAACACTATTATTACTAGTCTAAAAGCACTTGATGAAGGTTTTTCTAGCAAGAACAATGTTAGGAAGTTTCTAAGGGCTTTACATCCAAAGTTGAGAGCAAAAGTCACGGCGATTGAAGAATCAAAAGATCTCTCAACTTTATCACTCGATGAACTCATAGGCAACTTGAAGGTTCATGAGATGATAATTTTGAAGGACTCGGAATTAGTGAAAACCAAGAGTGAAAGGAAATCTCTTGAACTTAAAGCCAAGAAGGCACAAAGTGACCATGATAGTTCCTCGGAAAGCGATGACAAGGAATATGCATTGGCGGTGAGAGATTTCAAGAAGTTCTTCAAGAGACGAGGTCAACACGTTAGGCAACCCAACAATGACAAGAAACCATTCTTAAAGAATCGGTTTGCCAAGAACGAAAAAGGTGATAGGAATTGCTTTAGATGTGGTGATCCAAATCACTTCATTGGTGATTGTCCAAAGCCCGCTCACGATAAGAACCACACGGCGTTCGTTAGTGGCACTTGGAGCGATAGCGGTGAAGATGATGATGACAACCCCAAAGAGGAGAAATGTCTTATGGCTCACACTTCTAAAGAGGTACATTCCAAAACCGAATATTATAGTTATGATAGCTCCACTTTTGATGATATTGAATTTGAAGGCAAATATGATAGTTTACACAAACTTAGTCTTAAATTCATAGAAAAGAATAAAACCTTAAAATCAACCAAAACTAAGCTTGAAAATGAGATCAATGAACTTAGGGAGAAATTGGCAATACTTGAGAAAAATAAAGAAGTGGATTTAGGTTGCTTAAGTTGTGAGAAACTTAGAATAGAAAATGAGGATCTCAAGAGCACCTCCATTAAATTGGAAAAGTTCATGAAAGGAACTAGTGCTCTTGATGATATGTTAAACAAACAAGTTCATTCTAAGGAAAGACTTGGTCTAGGTTTTAACTCAAATGAAGCCTCAACTAGTGAACCTAAACAAGTCAGATTTTCACAAAAATCACCCACTGTACGCGGTCCCAGATTGTATGGAGCGGTTCCTTATCACTATGGAACCGCCGCCATAGATAAGGTACCGCGGCCAGAGGTTGATTTTGGTGAAAATCCTGAACTTTCTGAAAAGTCTAAATTAGGTGAAAAACCAAAGCATCTTACTGTTAATAAGGTAAAATTACCCATACTTGACGACAATGCTATTGGTAAGTTCTACAAGCCATTAAGTAAACCTCTCATGGGAAATAGAAGCTTATCAAGACCATCTTCTACTCCACCTAGAATACGGAATGAGTCTAAGCCTAGAAGTAGAACGACAACGCCTAGAAGAGATAATCAAAACAATTCACGGTCTAGAAGTAAAACCACAACACCTAGAAGAAATGATCATAACTCTAAACCTAGATCTAATACACCTAGGGGAAATAATGAACAACAAAATGGTTACATGAATTACTACCCTCCTCCATTTTGTTCTTCATGGGGAACCCCTCCTTCATTCATGCATCCCAACCAAATGAAAGGGATGTTTGGAACTAACAATTTTGGACCCATGAGATATTGGGGACCAAATGTTTGATATTGTGTGTTGTTACCTAGATATGCTTGGGAATTGATTTGGATCCCGATGAGTGGATTAAGGATAGTGGATGTTCTAAACACATGACGGGTAATCGAAGTTTGTTCTCGCATTACAAAGCATATGATGGAGGTAACGTCACATTCTCTAGTAGTCTACGTGGTAATATCATTGGCAAAGGTACGGTTTCTCTTGACTCCATGACCATTGAAAATGTTGAGCACGTAGATAACTTAGGGATAAACCTTTTAAGTATAGGTCAAATTTGTGACAATAAGTGTAAGGTCATCTTTTCGGAACATGATAGTGAAATCGTAAAAGATGGAAAGTCATTGGAAAAGGTGTTAGAAAGCATGGGCTTTATGTCATGAAGGTTAATAAGAAGTCAAAAGACAACATATGTCTTGCGACTATAGATGATAGTTTTACTCTTTGGCATAGGAGATTAGGTCACGCTAATATGCGTTTAATTCAATCTTTAGTCTCTAAGGATTTGGTAAGACACCTCCCTAAGATTAAGTTTGATAGTCACTTTTGTGATGCTTGCAAAGTTGGAAAGCAAGTTCACTCAAGTCACAAAGCCAAGAATTTGGTTTCGACCTCTCGGTGCTTAGAGCTCCTACATATGGATCTTTTTGGACCTTCCGCCATACGGAGTTATGGAGGTAACCTTTTTACCCTAGTTATAGTTGATGACTATTCTAGATTCACTTGGACTAGATTTTTGGCATCTAAGAATGAAGCTTTCGATCATTTCGAAATCTTTAGTCGAAGAATTCAAAATCAACTAGGATGTCCAATTGTCTCTATTAGGACGGATCATGGTAGGGAATTTGATAATGAAGTGCAATTCGGTGCCTTTTGTGAAGCTCATGGTATTACCCATAACTTCTCGGCTCCTCGCACTCCACAATCAAATGGGGTAGTTGAAAGGAAGAATAGGACTCTCCAAGAGATGAGTAGGACGATGTTAAACGAGCAATCTTTGCCTCAAAAGTTTTGGTGCAATGTCGTGGACACATCGACTTATATTCTCAACCGAATTCTTATTCGACCTTTCCTAGGAAAGACCCCCTATGAGATTCTTAAAGGTAAGAAACCTTCATTGGAATACTTTAGGGTGTTTGGAAGCAAGTGCTTTATCCTCAACACCAAAGACTACCTTACCAAGTTTGACCCAAAGTCTTACGAAGGTATCCTTTTAGGTTATTCCCAAACTAGCAAAGCCTACATAGTCCTAAATAGAACCTCGGGGGTTATTGAAGAATCACTCAACGTAACCTTTGATATCCTTCACCCAAGACACCACCATTGGTTGATGATGACTTGGATGAATTAGAAGTAGTTAAAGCCAAAGAGGTTAAAAATATAGGAGTTGAAGACCTTAGTGTTGAAAAGGAAGTAAACATTAAGGAGTCTAGGGATCATACTCTCAATAATGTCATTGGTGACTTAAATCAAAGGACCCTAAGATCTCAAGTCCAAAACCAAAGCAACTTCTTTTGTTTCGTCTCCTTGATTGAACCAAAGAATGTTAAATAAGCTTTGACGGACGAGAGTTGGGTCATTGCGATGCAAGAAGAATTAAATCAATTCGTTGCCAATGATGTTTGGGAACTTGTTCCTCCACCTAGAAGTTCTACCATTATAGGAACCAAATGGGTATTTAGGAATAAGTTAGATGAGAATGGTGTTGTGTCTCGTAACAAAGCTAGACATGTAGCACAAGGCTATAATCAACAAGAAGGGATTGATTATGACGAGACATATGCACCGGTAGCTAGATTAGAATCAATTAGAATCCTTTTAGCCTACGCTTGTGCCTTAGACTTTAAGCTTCAACAAATGGATGTAAAGAGTGTATTTCTTAATGGTTTGATCAATGAGGAGGTATATGTGGCTCAACCTCCCAACTTCATTGATTTTGAGAAACCGGATCATGTTTACAAGCTTAAGAAAGCACTTTATGGTCTCAAACAAGCACCCAAAGCTTGGTATGATAGACTTAAAGCGTTTCTTGTTAAACATGAGTATACCATGGGGATGGTAGACAATACGCTCTTTACAAAGAAGAAAGGTTCTCACCTCATAATCGTACAAATATATGTTGATGACATTATATTTGGATCAACTTGTCAAGAATTGTGTGATGACTTTGCCAAAATCATGCATGATGAGTTTGAAATGAGTATGATAGGAGAACTTAACTTCTTTTTAGGACTCCAAATTAAACAAATGGACGATGGTATTTTCTTTAGTCAATCTAAGTACGCTAAAGAAATGCTAAAGAAATTTGGATTAGAAGAATCTAGACCAATGAAGACCCCTATGGCCTTGGATACTAAACTCACCGTAGATGATGATTGTGAGTCGGTAGACAACACCAAATATAGAGGTATAATTGGTAGTTTGTTGTACCTAACGGCAAGTCGACCGGATATCATGTTTAGTGTTTGCCTTTGTGCTCGCTTCCAAGAGGCTCCCAAAACCTCTCACCTTGAAGCGGTTAAGCGTATCTTCCGATACATTAAAGGCACTATACATTTAGGATTATGGTATCCTAAAGGGACCGGCGTAGAAACCATTGTCTACGCGGACTCGGATCATGCGGGTGACTATGTGGACCGGAAAAGCACTAGTGGAGTTTGTACCTTCATGGGTTGTTGTTTAACTTCTTGGTTCTCCAAGAAACAAACCGCTCTTGCAATATCCACCACGGAAGCCGAGTATGTGAGTGCCGGAAAAGCATGCCAACAAGCTCTATGGATGAAGCAAGCGCTTGTTGATTACGGGATTTCTCTTGATGATGTTCCCATCATGTGCGATAATAAAGGCGATATAGACCTTAGCAAGAATTCTGTGCAACATTCGCGAACCAAACACATAGAAATTCGACACCATTTCTTTAGGGATAATGTTCAAAAGGGGAACATTTCAATTGAGAAGGTACCCTCCGAGGATAACTTAGCCGACATCTTCACTAAGCCACTTAAGAGGGAACCTTTTAATTACTTGCGTCTAGGTCTAGGATTAATGGAACATCTTCCTTAATTTCCTTTCTTCTTGTGTGTTTTCTTTTTACCACTTTGAGTCATTGAGTCTTCCAAACTCTTTTTGAAAAACCCTCTCTTCTCCTTTTCAAAATTCTCAAAGTCTCTTTCGAAAATGGTTGAGAAATTCGTTTGACATTGTTAATTAAATCTAAAAACGATTTTTCATAGATTCTCGCTATTAATCTAGAGCTTACATAATTCATATGTATGATTCTCTCAAACATAGCAAGAACAAGATAGAATCATGGAGGATCATTGTGTCATGACTTAAGGTCTTGTCTTACACACCTCCTACATCGATTTTTTTAATCCATGTATTTTGGTCAAATCTCTATTTGGTAAGTTTGCATATGTTTTCTTTGTCTATCTTTGCTTTTAAGCATATCCCTATGATAAGTTAGACTAGAAAAATAAGATATGCTGAAAAATCTTTCTCCAAACACCAAACACTGCCTCTGCAAGCGGTTCCATATGTGAACCACGGTACCTAATTGATAAGGTACCGCCAACATTGATAAGGAAACGCCTACAGTGCCTTCCTTTTTCGGGTTTTTGTCTGAAACTCCAGATTTGCTCCAACATTTTTAAGAATCTTTGTTTCAAACCCTTTGACCACCCCAAAAATACCCTAAGCCTTCCCTATTTAAACCATAAGCATTTTGCCATACTTCACACCTCAGAATGTCTTACTCTCCCAATGAAAGCCTTGAATCTCCTCCATTTTCTCCAATTGCTTTCAATCCCAACTCACCCAAAAACCATTCCAATCCAAACCCACCCAAGAACACTCTTAATCACATCTCTCCTACCAAGAATGTTGATTGTGGAACATCTTTTCTTCCACCACCACCCTTTAGTGTTCTTCCTCCTTCTCATGATAATGTCATGCACCATGGAACATATTGTCATTGTTGTCAATATCAACATCTTGTTATGGCACACATCTATGAGGAGTTGAGCTACATCAAGAGTCTCTTAATCAAGCCTCCTCTTCACTATGATTATGAGATCTCCAACAAGCCACCACCACCACCCTCCGCCATTACCTTGTCTTTCATATAAGCATTAGTTGCTTATCCACAAGACACCAACTTCAAGCAAATCTTAGAATTCTAGAATAACTAGGATTAGATTTATGCTTTTGTCTTGTTTCTTTTTCCATACATCTTTGTATGATGTTTTTTTTGTAACCTATCTTGGATCTTTGTCTTTTTGTTTTCTTCTCTTCTATTTTTTGTGACATATTGCTATATATTGTTGGTTGTTTCCTTTGTTCAACTAACCCTTCTATATAGCTTGTCACCATATCTCGATTCCTCGGTGCCCCAAGCTAGGGGGAGTAAGCACCAAGGGGGAGTCTTTGCAAAGTCCGTCTCTTCAACACCGACTTGTGCAACCTTTTTGCTTCGACAAAGGGGGAGAAATGAATAAACTCGTCTTCGAAAATCTTGTTTTTTGTGTGATTGAGTTTATGTATTGTCGGAATCAAAAGGGGGAGATTGTTAATGCAATAATGCCTAAAAACGTTACTTGCATTTTTCGGTCTCGCTTTGTTTTGATTACGAAAATATGTAAAAACAAGCATTAACGAAAACAACGAAAAACGAATTCTTGAGTTCAAGTATTTTTCATTTTACCCATTTTCACCTAAGGTATGGATAAATAAGTACTAACCTTAATCAAGTGATCAAGTGATTTAATCTTTTCTTAAAACTCACTTTTTATTAAGTGTGACAAGTTTTTATTAAACTTTCTTTTTAAGAAAATGTTTTATTAAATTAATTATTTGAAAATTTGAAAATGGCATATTCTTATTTGGTTAGGAATATTCTATCAGGATATTTTTTAAACCAGATATGACCTCCACCACTAAAGGACAAAAAGGGAGCGGATTCTAGTCCAGCGGTACCTTAGCTCCTAGGCGGTTCCTTATCGATAAGGAACCGTGGGCTAAGATAAGGTACCGCGGGCAGATATAGCCGTTGGCCCTTTGTCCTATAAATAGTGGACCATTCTCAGCTTTTCAATTCACCTCTTTTGCACATCTATTTCCAGATTCAAACTATCTTCTTTAATCACTCAAATCTTTGATCATTTGTTTGATTACTACTTGTTTAAGAAGTGAATCTTGTTCTTCTATCCCTTCCTCTCCAAGTGCAATGAGAAGAACACTATCCTTGTGAAGTGTTGAGTCCACCACCAAAGATCCATTGAAGATCTAATTTTATACATTTGTAGTTGTGTCATAGTTGTGAAGATCCAAGTAGTTGTGTCTATTTGGAAGTTGTGTATGTACTAAGTATAGTTGTGTAGATTGGTCCTAGCTACCATTAGGGCTCGACTTTTAGCTTAGAGTCGGAAATTGGTTAAGCGACGTGTACGGTTTTCTCCACCATAAGGAGCTTGGTGTGTAGTGAACTCTCGAGTAAGGAGTACTCGAGGAGTGGAGTAGGAACGAGGAGTGAGCTTCGTTGCCGAACCACTATAAATCCTTGGCGTTCGGTTTGATCTTTCTTTACCCTTAACTCTTTACATTCTTTATTCTTTGTGAATATATTTTTGTTAGTATTAGTTTAGTTACACTATCATTGTTCATATTGTGCATAAGAAGATTTCAGACATTTCTTCAAGTCTAAGTTTTTTGAAAAAGGATTTTTGAAAACCACCTTTTAACAAGTAAATTATAAGAAACTATTCAACCCCCCCCCCTTCTAGTTTCTACAGTACTGAATTCATAAATAGCTCCTTGATCAAGTTCTGTGATGACAAAGGAATTACACAAAAGTTCTCATCTCCTTACACATCTGAACAAAATGGTGTGGCCAAAAGAAGGGACAAAACTCTCATTAAAGATGCAAGAACAATACTTGATAGATCAACTCTCTCTAAGCATTTTTAGACTGAATGTTGTAGCCACTGCTTACTACACTCAAAATAGGTCCATCAATGTGAAGAGACACATGAATACCCTATGAGATCTTCCGGGGTATAATTCAAAACATCACATTCCTGCATGTGTTTAGGTGTCCAGTATTCATTCACAATCACAATGATCACCTTGGGAAGTTTGATGAAAAATCTAATGATGGTTACTTCTTTGGATACTCTCTAGTATCAAAGGCATACAAAGTATTCAACACAAGAATACAATGTATTGAAGAAACTTATCACATCACTTTCAATGAAAGCTCAAAAGCCATAAGGTTTTCAAATACCTCACTGGATGAACTTCATGTTCATGAATGTCATAACTACCCACTTGATGAATATAAACACTATGAGCCCTCTCAAAAATATCAAACTAATTGTCCTTCAGTTCCCCATATTCATCCATTTGAAGACATGTCCAGGCCTTCTATTGAAGGAAACCCATCAGTAAATACTGATGGTCGCCAATCATTAAGCCAAAATAATCTAGCTACTCAGTCAAATGATTAAAATGCTCAGTCAAATGACTCCATCAATAATGATCATGCCGAGCCTAGCGTCCAAAACTCTCCAGTACATTCAAGGGAAATTGTTCAAGTGAACATCTAATCTGATCAAGAAGGTAGCCCTTTAATAGTTGAACCATTGTCAATAGAATATCCTTCTTTAAATACTTTATCTAGTTCATAATCCTATCTTGGTCTTCCTAGCTCAAGCTCAATTACCATTCCCAGTTTTCACTCTCTAGCTCCTCAAAGTTCATGGACTAGAAATAGCCATATTCAGCAAGTTAACATTATGGGTAATCCTGGTGCTAGTAGACTAAATAGAGCTATGGCTAAGAAACTTAGTGCTGCTTCACCTAGAGAATGTCTCTTTGTAGAATTTCTTTTAGAAATTAAACCCAAAAAGGTTTCTAAAGCTCCTGCGCATCCTGGATAGGTAGATGTCATGCAAGAGGAACTAAATCAAATGGATATCAAAAGTGCATTTCTAAATGGCGATCTTAAGGAAGAATTTTATGTTACTCAGCCTCCAGGTTTTGAGAGTAGTGAATACCTCAATCATGCTTACAAACTGTACAAAGCTTTATATGGTTTAAAACAAGCCCCAACGGCATGGTATGGAACTCTCTCAACCTTTCTTATCGAACATAAAACTGTCAAAGGAGAGATAGATAGCAAATTTTTTATCTATAAGACTAAAACTAACACCACCCTGGTGCAAATTTATATGGATGATATCATCTTTGGTTCAACAAGCTTGAAACTATGCAAACAATTGAGAAGCTTATGACCAACAAATTTGAGATGAACATGATGGGTGAACTCACCCACTTCCTTGGTCTTCAAATAAAATAATCTGACCAAGGCATCTCTATCAATCAAGAAAAATATGCCAAAGATCTGCCGAAGAAGTATGCCATCAACTGTGCTTCAGTAAAGACTCCAATGGTACCCCCCCCCCCCCCCCCCCAACAACCTGATCTCAAATGACGATCAGTCAATGAGACTCAGTACAGAGGTATGCTTTGATCTCTAATGTACTTAACAGCCAATAGACCTGACATTTAATTCTCTACTTTCCTTTGTATAAGGTATCAAGCAAATCCTAAGGAATATCACCTTATTGTTGTGAAGAGAATTTACAGGTACCTAAAAGGTACTCCAAGTCTTGGTCTTTGGTACCTCAAGTCCTCGGGATTTAATCTGAAAGGGTACTCATACTCTGATTATGTTAGATGCAATTTAGATAAAAAAAAAAAGCACATCTGGTGCTTGCCAATTGCTGGATGTCAAACTTGTGTGTTGGAGTGCTAAAAAGCAACAATAAGTTGCTATGTCTTCAGCTGAAGCTGAATATGTAGCAGTTGTTGGATGTTGTGCCAATATTTTATGGATGAAGAGTCAACTCACTGACTATGACATAGTGTATGAAAAGGTACCAATTTTTTATGATGACACTAGTGATATTGCAATATCTAACAATCCGGTCCTTCACTCAAGAACAAAACACATTGATATCATATATCACTTTATACGAGATCACATTATGAAAGGGGACCGAATTACATTTCATCCCCACCCAATATTAGTTGGCTGACATCTTCACCAAACCATTGGATGAACCAACTTTCGAAAGATTGATCATGAAACTAGGCATGCTGAACATAGATGACACAAAAGCTGAACCTTTAGGATCCACTGAAGATTACTGAAGGTCCAAGTATCATGCATACTAACCAAAATAATTTTAAGGTCCAATATCTTTTTTCATCTTCTTGCTTAGTCGAGTGGAGGATTCGAGCAGGCTCGGTATCTTAGTCCGTGATTTGACTAAGCATTTGAGACTTTGTCGCTTCTGCTGGAGAAAATACTTTCGATAGGATTCAGGATAAATTGTGTCCCTTCTTAAACATTATTTGGTTTAAGGTGTTAGCCTTACCTGAGTAGAGGATTCGAGCAGTCTCGATGTCTCAGTCATGGATTTGATTGAGCATTTGAGACTTTGTCGCTTTTACTAACGTAAGGAAGCCACTAAGAATCACCAGTCAAACCTTTAGCATAAACTGAAGATTTAAGTGCTTGTCTATTCCAACATTTAAAACGAACCAATCGCGTGTTTAAAAAATAAATCAAATGACATTGAATTTTATTTAAAAGAAACACATTCTTCAAAAGTACAATTAATTTTTTAATGATATTTCAAACGTCAACATTTGTGTCACCCACTACCAACAACCTATCTAACACTACGGTTTTATAATGTTCAAGGTGTCAGAATACCACTCATTTACCCAAAGCATTAATGATAAATTTTGAGCCGTTTATCCAAAACAAACCATAAAACTTAAACTTTTTCACAAAAAAATGGTTTCAATCAAACAAACTTCTTTCAAAAGCTTTATTTAAATCACACCAAACTCATATCATCTCACATTACCAAGGTTTTCAATAAAAAAATACACACATCTTTTCTCTCTCATAAAGAACAATCAAAAAATGGTTGAATCTTCATTACAACAAACCTTAACCCCATCATCACATGTTAACTTATCCATTGATGAGATCATCATAATGAAAATCTAACCTCTCCCCCTGGAAGAGAGGTTATGAGTTTTGTGTCGAGCTATGTACTACACAAGGCACTCTTTAAAACGCCAAAAACTATGTTTCAATAGTTTTTTAGGGAATTTTGGTTCACAGCTCAACCCTCACCCAACAAAAGGTTTATTGAACTTGTTTTATCGTCTTCGGAGTTAAATGGAAAGTTTGGGGTTCATTTATATAGAAGGGCAATTGGGCTAAATTAATTACTTCATTATGAGGATTATGAACCCCTACTTGATTATGCTTTGGTCAAAACATTTTTGGTACAATTGGGTATAGTGAAACTAACCCAGATAAAAGGGTATTTGAAGAAAAGTTGTTTGCAACCTAAGTGGAAATTACTAATGACCATTTTAATTGAATGTCTTGGGGGCAAAACAGGAGGTTTGGATCAAATAAATCAAAAAGATGCGATCATTGTATATTGTCTGGCAAATGGGATCAAGGTTGATTATGGGGAAATGATAATTGAAGATCTCCATTGGAAACTGGAGAAACGAACAAGGGAGAAAAATATAGTTTACACCATGTTTCTCTCTCTTTTGTTTGCTAACCATCTTGAGGATCTTTACCTCCAGCACCAGGGTACCGAAGTACCAGTTCCATCATTTGGAGTTAAGCACTAGAACATTCTAGTTAGTACTTTGACCCCTCTTTTACACCACCCATGATGGTCGTCTGTACAACAGCAGGGCCAGTAGTATTTAAATCTCCAAAGAACACTTCTCTAACTAGAGAAGGGGATTTAAAACGAAACAAGCGTGGAGCTAAGACCGAGCGAAGATGAAAGTCATTATCTACGAACACCAAAAGATCAATGTTTTTTTCTAGCAAGAGGGAATCCAACACATATAATCCCTCGAATGATTCATTTGATGCATCCTAAGGCCCAACGTTCAAGAAACATAAGTCCTCAATGGTCGAGGACCAAACCCTAACCAACCATCAGGTCCAGCTCCAACAGCGTCTCATATGCATCAAGAGGCCAACAAGCGACCACTATCCCAACTTCTTTAAAGGATAATGCTAAATAAAGAGCACACCCTCGGCTCATTAGTGTTGCGTCAACATTGGTAACCACTTTAAATTTAATCTCATTATTAATTTATTTCATTTGTCACTCTGAGTCTATATCAGCGGGTAAAGCTTTAGCAAATATAACAACTAAATCTGACCTTGGCTCTTATGTTCCCAGTGATGTGGTGCCCCAACAACAGGGTAATACTGAAGGGACCAAAACATAATCACTTATATCAACTCATCAGGGACTTTTTCTCAGGATCCATCAGGTCAAACCAATCTTGGTGGTGAAGAAGTTGGAACTGGCCACAATATGGTGAATGCTAAAGTACCTAATGTTGCTGACAAGCCTGAGGAAGTGACTCATACCACTAGAGCCAAGGTAGGGCACTTACCTCCTTTCATGACGAAGGTGTCAACTGAATAGATTGCTATGGAGTGGGGACTCGATGAACGCTCACCAGTTAACATGGATGAAAGTGAGCATGAATAGGAGACTGCTGGAGCTAATGACATGCAAGATGACCAAGCCCCTACTCCACCATCTCCCAAGACTACTCAGGTAAAAGAATTAACAAATCAAGTGTTGGTTCTTCAGGCTCAGATAACAAAGCTTTAGGGTAAGAAGCAATTCAATGAAGCTCAAGTGGCTAAGTTGAATGCCAGGCCAGTACCACCAACTGTTGAAGCCATCACCCAGATGATCATGGCTGCCATTCAACCAACTATCTAAGAGATGGTGACTACTTCAAGTCTTCAGAAGTCTCTTAATTCACTGAAGGAGTCTTTATCCAATGCCACTTTGGAATTGCCAACACATTTTATCCCATTCCATGTTCAGGTGAATGATCTTTGTGAGTCTGTCTCTAAAATCAAGGGTAAAGTTGTCAAATCGGAGGAGTAGAAGCTAGATGTATCCTTGGATATCCACAACAAACTTCAAATACTGAATGAAGTCCCAGTTCTGCTCAACAAGGTAACAACTTCCTTGGATAATTTTGTTGTTATATTATCTGGTGGTACATCAATAGAAGTTACTGGGCACTCTCTTGCTGAGGGGGAGAAAGCTACCAACAACAACACAATTGAATGATTATTCCAACAACACTCAAGGAAGAAAGCCGAGAAACAACAACCACCCGTATCGTAATCTCTGTTTGAAGACATCCATGCTAAGACTAACACTCTGTTCTCAAGTTTTTTTTTAAAAGAATGGAAAAGAATGGGAAAGGAAATTTAAAAAAATAGTGTTCTTGAGGTTTTTTCAAGATGGAAAGGTAGGGGATGGGAAGGTGAGAGGAAAGGAAGTTATGGGTTTTTGTGTGTTGATTTGTTCCATCCATTTTTGGGAGGATTGGGAAGGGAAGCATCATAGGCTTGTGTACAATTACAATATTATCCTCAGTTTTCATCCACGTTCTGTATATTTGGGTGACATATCACTATCTATCTGTACCAACAGCAACGAACATTTTCTCTCAATCAAAACCAATTGTAAATTCATTTCTTATTTCAATATACGGAATGTTTATTATCTAATTAATTATACTGTTACTTGCATGTTTCTTTGGCTATAGTATATATATGATCATAAGAGTGAAACATATTGATATGTTGGTTCAGTAGATATATGTGAGCATCAAAATTCATATGTCAGAGTCAAACATTTGGTTATATTTATGTAGTGATTACACTTGAAAAATAGATGATACTAAATTGCTAACTATATCGTTGGGTCACCTGATGCAACAACTATGCGCGCGGATCAAATGTATGTAATAGTTCTAGTGTACGTCTTTTTCAGTCAGGCGATGAGCTTCTCAGTGTGTTTCTGTTGTGTATGTCTCGCAAGGATGCTGAGAAAATTGCTTGAAGTCCATAAGGATAGTGAGAAAATTGTAGTTATAAAACAACTTATGTTGCATCGCGACTTTTTGAGTGCATACATTGTTGCAACTTGAGGATGTGTGATTTTGTCACATGCTATTAGAAATAACATTGAAAACAAGGACATCAGTTTATTTGATTTGCCTTGTTTAGGAGTGGGATAGTTGAAATTCATATGAACCAGATTGTGCCATTTATTTAGTTTTGAAAATCAGATCTGAAATATAAGAAAATTTTCTTTCCATGAGCCTAGGGTAATGGAGAAAATTGATTGAGTAATGTGTATATATTTTCAAGGGTATATTAATAGTTTTGTTAGTTTCCTTGACCTTTCATTTTACTTAAAAATATAAACTTAAGAACACAAATTACAATATCAATTTGTTGGGTCTACTAGATGTAGATCTTGCAGCCTGTCAGGACCGGTGAATGACTTCTGTAATCACAAGTCAAATCACAAAGAGACTCTATACACAATATGAATGTAGAATATAAATATAATTAAGAAGAACAGAATAACTATAAAGACTTGATCCTTTCTAAGGATTTCTAATATTGATAATGACTAGAACTACGTTTGATGAAGGTGTGTCTAACCCTTCTGCCTAAGGTTCCTTTTATACTACAAGGAAACCCTAATACAGCATTAAAGAAAACGTGTAAAACTGATATGCATATCCTTCCCTAACATATCTCATGCATATCCTAACAGAATATTAAGTAAATAATAAAGTTTGACTTCGACTAGTACCAGGAGCAGGACTTGCTCCTACTACGACTAGGACCAGGAGGAACTACATACCTCCTAGTCTACCTATTACATATAACTATTACAATGGTCCTAACAATCCTCCCCTAAACTTGAATTTGACCTGTTGCGTTCAAGTTTCCTGGAAAACGTGCAAAGAAAACCCGAGGATTGTATCAGCAAAACAAATAGCAGCATCAACAAGATAAGAATCAGAGTAACCGCCGCAACATGAAACACTAGAAGCTTCTCCAAAGCTTGTAACAAATCAGCATCGTGTTGAATCTTCTCAGCAACATGAGCAGATTTGATGAGCCTTTACCAAGTAGCTGCTCGCTCTTGGGCTAGCTAGTCATTCTGGTGGAATAAGCATCACCCTGGGAGACTAGAACCCAGCCCAACTCTTAGAACGTGAATCAATGGTGAGTGGGAGTACCCTAATGATTTTAGGCAAACCATCACAGCCGTCAACGGATTTGACGCGTCTTTACCAGAAGCCGTACCCCTCTGGACTCGTCAACTCTTAGCAATGAAGCATCGGTGAGTTGAACACCCTATAGCTTTAAGCAAGCTATTACAGCTATCAACGGATTTGATAAGATCTTTACCAAGAGCCGTACCCCCTTGGATTAGCCACTTTTCAGTCCAAAACTATGGCAAGTGAAAACCATCCAGTTTTGGGTAACCTGGCAACCATCAACGGATTTGAGAATCGCACCAGGAGCCGTACCCTCAAGGTGAATCAACTTTTTCTTGTCGATTAGACATGGTAAGTTGAGAACCATTTGTTGTGTGGACCACGTCCAACACCAAGTGAAGCCAAGTACCAGGACAAGCACAATCAGTAACCAGAACCCACAATGTGAAGCAGCCAAGGGATATTATTCACAAGTATAAAAGCTAAACTGTGTTAAAAGTATAAGCAGATATTATATAAAAAGTATATTTTTTTTATTTTTTTTTATTTTTTTTATTTTTTTTATTTATTTATTTTTAACTATAAAGAATGAAGTTCACCAATCACTGTACATATTGGTGAAAAGAATGAAAATAAGAACAAATAATCAAAAATACAAAGCATACACACTTACAACCCAATCACCTTACATACCAGAAGCAACCGTGCCTGAATACCTTCTACCAATGCCGTGGCCATAGATGACTCATTTCCAGATGGAGCAGTAGAAATTTGCAAGTGACTCGCCAACATCGCCTCCATCGAAGAAATAGTCAAAGGATACTCCACATCCGTCAGCATAAACACCATATGACCAGACTCTAACTCCAACACATGAACTCCACAACCAGCATATAGCTTCCAGCGCAGAATCTCCCATTGCATTTGATCCTTCCATATACCCGAAACAGGAGCATTAGGAGGAGCATCCAACATTAGCTTGAGATCAGCCCAGATACGCAGACCAGGCCAGGAAACACAGCCATTGGGTTAAACGGCATACTAGAATCAACAAGCCCATACAACGCCATAAGATCCATACGGTCAGCCCAAAACAACACACCCTGCAAACCCGTTGCCAATCGCACAGACCCATCACTCAAAGTAATCCGATGGGATACGCCACCAGGAAGTGTTGTAGAACGCTCAACCGTATAACCAGTAATGTTCCCATTGCCCAAGGGTAAGTCAGAATCGCTATCAGAAGCTGCATCAATTAAATTCTCAGGATCACGCTTCTCAAAAGGAACTGTCTTACCACGGCGAATACGACGAGCCTGTTTCTGGCGAAGGGAACGTCTAGGTGTGGGATCAGAAGGTGTTGATTCAACCTTTACCTTAACCTCAGCAGCAGCAGGAGAAGCAGTAGAAGTAGACTCATGAATGTGTCCACCCAATGGACCACTAGGAGCTGCATCAGAAATAGGATTAGGTTGAGTTCCAAGAATTGGTGGTGAAGGAGATGGCACATCAGATGTAGTAGGTATGGTGGTGGTAACAAAGGTGCTTGCAGGAACATGTGTGGTGGTGGTAGTAACAGGTGTGGTGGTAGAAGCATGAGTGGTGGTGGTAGTAGCAAAGACGGTAGTAACAGGACCAGCAGTAGAACCCATAGGAGCAACCAAAGGTGAAGTAGAAGGACCAACAGATGTAGCAACAAACCCAGATGGACTAGCAACAGAACCAGGAGTGGGTGCAGACGAAGGACCAGTAGAATCAGCAGGCATAGAAGAAGTCACACCACGAGGATGGTAAATAAATCTTTCCAGAATAGGTTGACTCTGACGCTTAACCATCTTTTCATAAAGGGCCTTTAGCTCATCAAAAGTCAAAGCCCGCACCCGTGCCCACGTCCAAGGAGCATTAAAATGTGCAGCAGACTGATATTTCACATAACGTTGCATCTGCTGGCGCTCCTCAGCCCGAGATAAAGGTCTGTTCCTTCTCTGTTTCTTAAGCTCTGCAGCAAGAGCCAACTGATGCTTACACATCAATACCATAGCCCGCGGAATACAATTGTGTTCATCAACATCATCACCCAAAAGATTCTTAAACTGAGCATAATCCCGAGTGAGAACAGTCAACACTTGCATCCATTCACTATCACTCCAATGCATGGCATCATGCTGAATTTGTGCACGCCTGCGCTCTCGAAGCTCTTCCTCAGCAGCCCTATCAGCTTCATCAATATCAGCTTGAACCCGACGAGCAGCCTCCTCACCAAGCCTTTCCTCTTCAATCTGGCGACGGGTACGCTTGCGAGATGGGGATGAAGCATCAGTCATTGGGGCCTTGCCCTTCAAATCATGAGAGGGACCAGCATGAGAACCATCAGCAGGAGCAGAATCACCACCCATAGAAGAGGGAATAGCACCAGGAGAAGGAACATTGGAGGATGTTGGAGGAACCGGCAAATCTTCATATATTTTATCAGCAAAGGCAGCCTTTGCCAACAATGTCAAGCCATCCTCAACATTCTCCGCACCCTCATCCTCAGAATCTGAATGGACCACATGTTTCTTGCGACGCCGTTGTTGAGTTTCCAATGCCTTGATGCGATCAGCCAGAGGAAGAACAAACTCCCTTGTAAGTTTCCGATGTTGGTTGAGATCAGCTTCCAAACAAATCATCCTCTCATGGTACCTGCGTAGAAGATCAAGCAAAGATATAAGTGTAGTAGGCTCCTCTGCCTGCCCACCAAGAGAACTTGGATCAGGGAAAGCATCATTGGAGCCCGAAGCAACATATGGGTCAACCTGTGGAGTACTAGCATCAAACGGTTTATCAGTCGATTGTGGGGCAGGACTAGGAGGTGGAGTCTCCACAAATGGAGACCTTTGTGGGACTGAAGAAGGACCAGCCTTGGTAGGAGATGGGTTTTCAACCACCACCTCCTCAACTAGCTCCTCCTCTACCACAGGAGTGGCACCAGCAGTAGGAGCCTCCTCCTCCATGGGGTCATCATCAATCACAACAAACTCAGGAGCCCCCTCCTCCTCACCCATAGGACCCTGAGCCAATCCCAACATGGCCTCAGTCAGGGGCCTCCAATCCCCAGTATACCCATTGACCATATTGTAATATACTTTTGCTGTAAGCTTAGACGGTAAATGCTCAGTCTTATCACGAGGAATGCACACAAGTATTTGCTGAAGAAACCTAGGGTACATAAGAAACTTCTTTCTCGAACCAGCATTAGACAAATTACTAACCATCCCCTCAAATATATAATGAGAAAAGTTGAAAACTCTACCCTGGGCTAAGCAGATAAGACTAGTAGCCAAAGGAGTAGGGAAAGCATCCCAACTCCCAGACTTGGGACTCATACAATGGATCAGAAAGTGGACCAGTAGCTTCCATTGGGGGGAAAACCTATTTTTCTAGAAGTTAAACTTCCCCCCATGTTCATAACCTATAGCAGCCATCCCCTCCAATACTTCCGAATTGGGGATCGATTCAACACCCCCCTCATCCTGAAGATGAAGAGAAGAGCGAATAGAAGCCTCATTCACCACATATGCACGTCCATCTATGGTAGCATGGAGTGCACATAGACGACCAGCCACATTCACAAGTTGAGAAGACGCCCAAAATTGACGAATCACACTATCATATATGGTGGGACAGACAGTAAATGCAAACCTTAGGTTAGAAGCTTCAATGAAATCCAAGATGTCAGCAAAATGTTCACGATTTGGACCATCACCCAGATAAGCAACGCGATTGTGAGCAGGTTGATAAGCAAGAGCAGCCATGGATCTTGATGAATTGAAGGAAGAAGGATTGTGATTAGGGTGTAGAGAGTAGAAGCGGTTTTGTGTGTGTGTTAATGGTAATGAGTGAGTCAAGGGTGTATGTTGACCATATATAAAGAAAGTGGTAACTGTTCATTGACCCCTATTAATGGGGGGTTGCCCTTTCAAATTAAACCATAATTGCATAGTAACCACTTGCCCTTTGGAACATAATTACCAACTCCTAATTAACATGCTTAATTTAAACTTGTAAATACCAGGATTGGGAGCGTTGACCAAAAGTCAAAGCACACAATTGTCAGACCAGGAGCAAAACGTGATTAACAAAGGACAAAAGGAATGAACAGTATGCCAGACCAGTACCAGGAGCCAAACACCACTTGACATGGAAGGATTTTAAACCCCCAGAAGCCAACCAATTACAACTAGAAGCTGACCAAAGAGGACCAGAAGCCAGTAATGTAAGGCCATATCCACCAGAAGAGAGCAAAATCCTCCATCAGAAGCACCACACACCATCAGAACCAATAAAATATGTTGTTAAAAGCTATGAATATGTTAGTCTATCTTAATATGTACACAAAGCCTCCCCTTAGGCTTTGCCTCCCCTCAATCCTAGACCTCAAGGATTGACCATCCCAATATGAACCACCAAGTGGTTAAACCGAGGACCATCAAAAGCTTTATTCAGCAAATCAGCAACATTGTCATCCGTATGAACTTTAAGAACCTGAATCAGCTTTTTCTCATTGGCATCCCGTATAAAATGATGCCGAATTTCAATATGCTTCGTCTGCTGATGAAAAACCGGATTCTTCACAATGCAAATAGTGTTTTGATTGTCAATAAAAATTTTGGTATTCATAAAATTGAAACCATAATCCAACATCTGATTTTGGATCCACAAAACTTGTCCACAACAACTAGCAGCCGCAACGTATTCAGCTTCTGTTGAAGAAGTAGCTACGATTGTCTGTTTCTTGCATTGCCATGAAATAAGTCGACGACCCAAAAATTGACAACCACCAGTAGTAGACTTCCTATCATTATTAGCACCAGCATAGTCACTATCACTATAGGCTTCTAGAACAAAAGGAGATTCTCTAGGATACCATAGACCCAATTTAGGTTGAGCCTTGATATACTTGAAAATCTTCTTCACTGCATTTAAGTTCGAAACCGTTGGAGTCACCTGGTGTCTAGAACAAGCACTTACTGCAAACATAATGTCCGGACGTGATGCAGTCAAATACATGAGGGAGCCAATCATAGACCTGTACATGTGAACATTTACCGGGGGGTCTGGCTCATTCTTAAGTTTGATTTTAGCAACTTCATAAGGAGTTGCTGCTCGTCTAAGAGGATCCATGTCAAACTTCTGAAGAATCTCATGGACATATTTATCTTGACTGATGAAAATCCCATCCGATTGTTGCTTGACCTGAAGACCAAGGAAGAATGACAGTTCTCCCATTGCACTCATCTGAAATTCGCCTTTCATCAAGTGTTCAAACTCATCACACCACTCCTTCCTTGTAGAACCAAAGATAATGTCGTCCACATAAACCTGAACAAGAATAATATCCTTGGAATTCCGCCGAAGAAATAGTGTTTTGTCAATAGTACCTCTTCTATAGCCATTCTTTAACAAGAAAGTTGAAAGACGCTCATAGCAAGCTCTAGGAGCCTGATGTAACCCATAAAGAGCCTTGACCACCTTGTAGACTTTCTTGGGATGAAGTGGATCTACAAACCCCTTAGGTTGAGTAACATACACTTCCTCGTCAATTTTGCCATAGAGAAATGCACTCTTGACATCCATCTGGAACACCGTAAAGCCAACATAAGAAGCAAAGGCAAAAAATAGACGAATGGCCTCGATCCTTGCAACCGGTGCAAAGACTTCAGTATAGTCAATGCCCTCAATTTGAGTGTGTCCTTGTGCGACAAGCCTAGCCTTATTCCTGACGACAATTCCCCGTGCATCCTTCTTGTTTTTGAGAATCCATTTGGTATTGATAGCTGACTTTCCATCTGGTAAATCAACCAGAACCCAAACATTCTGAAACAAGAATTGCTGCATTTCCTCCTGCATAGCCTCCACCCAACTTTGATCCTCAAGAGCATGAGAAACAGACCTAGGTTCCACCTGTGAAAGAAAACAAGCAAACAAACAGTGTTGAAAGTCCGTATGATTATTACGCTTTTGATCCGCAATATAGCCACAAGAGCATGATGATCAGACGAGGCCATCTGCTGCATTCTGCGTGTCTTGACGGTAGAACCAGGATCTCCAATAATTTGAGTGGTAGGATGATCTTTATGTGATTACAAGACTGGATTGGAAGAAACCTCCACTTCTGGTGCCAAGTTATTGAGATCACCAACAAAGTCAGCATCATATGAAGCATTTTGGAAAATCCCATCTACCGGTTGTTTATGAATATCATCCAGCTTGGTAGAAGACTTCTTTTCATGGTTGCCCAAATCAGAAGGACTGGAGAAGCGAGTATTGGAAGCAGACTCACTAGCCGGAGTACCAGTAGGTGATAAGCTAGCACCAGGAGCAGAAGCTGGAGTACCAGGATCAACTTTGTCAGTAGGCTCAACCAAGGGAAACTCAAAACTACCTTGAGCAGCTGCTTTAGTAGCTTCTTGTTGCTGTTTGAGAAGAGTGTCAAGAGCTGCTTGGGAATCCTGTACATCCAATGGAGTTGCATCACTAGGAGGAGTAGGAGAACCCGTGGTGGAATAGGATGGAACCACAAAAATGTCATCCTCATCATCTGAATCAGAAAGACTAGAAGGAACACCAGTACTAGAAGTTGCAAACACTTGTGGTCCTGCATCATGGTTAGTTTTGAAACGAAAATATCCTAACGAATCACTAAGATAATCAAGATCAAAATACCATTCTGGACCTTTGCCTTGGATGTTTGACTTCTCCTCAAAACACGTGAGATTAATAGTTTCAATTATCCGTTTGGCTTGAAGATTGTAGACACGATACGCCCGAGAATGAGCTGAATATCCCACAATGTATCCTTCATCTGCCTTGCCATCAAACTTCCCCAAATAGTCACTAGTATTCAGAATGGTGACCGGACACCCAAAAGGCTTCAAATGAGCAATATTTGGAACTTTGCCCGTGAGCAGCTCATAAGGAGTCTTCTTGTAAGGATTGGTAATAGAAACCCTATTCAAAACATAACTTGCAGCATTAACAGCTTCTGTCCAGAACATGGTTGGAAGCTTGGAATCGGCAAGCATAGTTCTTGCTGCTTCTATTAGTGTCTTGTTCTTTCTTTCTGCCACACCATTCTGTTGAGGAGTCCTAGCAGCACTATAATCTCTTTTGATGCCCTTAGCATTGCAAAGTGCGATGAGGTCTTTATTTTTAAACTCGGTTCCATTGTCGCAACGAATACCTTTAACTTTCTTGGACAACTGATTCTCTATCAAGGTAAGAAAATCTCTAAGAATTGAGTAGGTCTCACTTTTGGCAGCCATGAAGAACACCCACGTAAACCTGCTATAACCATCAGTTACCACCAAACAGAATTGCTTGTGGTCAATGCTCCTGATGGAAGTAGGACCAAATAAGTCCATGTGTAGAAGCTGCAATGGTTCAGCAATAAGACTTAGAGCAGTAATGGCCTTGAAGGATGCTTTGTGCTGTTTGCCTTTGTTGCAGGCAATACAATTTATATCATTTCGAAACGTCTTGGGGAGGTAAACCAGAGACCAGATTCAGATTTGCAAGTTTGTGAATGGTCTTGAAGTTCACATGCCCCATCCTTCGGTGCCATTTAGTGGCTTCATCTTCTGAGGCTTTTGCAACCAGACATGCTAGTTGACCAGTAGGGTTGACTTCATTCAACTTGATGCTATAGAGATTGTGTCTTCTAGGGATTCTGAGTAAAACTTGTGAGTCATCCGGAAGCTGAAAGTCTTTGGAAAGCACAAGTGCATCAGTATCGGTGAAGAGAACAAACTGCTTCTTGTCACAAATCTGAGAGACCGATATCAAGTTGAAGTGTTGAAGTGCTTCCACATAGTAGACCTGCTCAAAATTTAGATTTGGAGTCTTTATCGTTCCTTTGCCAGTGATTCTGCCTTCACCCCCACCAAAATAGACCTTGCCACCATGAAATGGTACAAAGTTAGAGAGAAGACTCTTATTGCCAGTCATGCTCCTGGAGCAACCACTATCAACAATACCTAGACTAGGATCCTGGTATGGAGTAACCTACAACAACAAGATAATAAAAATGCAAAAGTTAGTGTCTTAAGGGGACCCAAACCTTTTCAGGTTTGAGCCTGCCTTGTGGATCATTAGAAGAGTGCCAAGAAGATTGATGAGATCCACTGTTGTTCCTTGGTTGCCTATGCATCATACGGGTATTATTATTTGACCAAGAACAACCTGCTGAGGGCTTAACAACAGTTCCCAAATTTCCCAAATCAAAATACGTGTGGTCTAAATTATGTGGATAGATTGGATTAAAATTTTGAAAATAATTACTGGTTGTTTGGAATCCACTATCTCTCCAATAATCAGACGCGAAAGGAGAGGATACTCTAGAAGTATTAAACGTTGGAGCACTAGGATTAAGTCTTCTAGAAGCATATGAAGCAGCTCCTGGTGGACCAGGAGCAGGAAAAGCATGATTAACAGATGCATGTGTGTCATAATAATCACAATCTTTAATTAAATAAAAGGCACTGCCACAAACAAAACATGTTTTGAAAGACCTTTTATTAGAATGAGATTGTTTCATACTGCCTACTTTATTACACACATTTCTAGGAAAAACATTCTTCCTAGGACTCAATAAACAAGGACCAGACACACTTGACTTGACAGCAACTTTTTCTTCACACTTCCTAGCACCAGTAGCAGCATGTTCATTCAACTTGGAACTTGTAGGTCTTGACTCTTCACTTGAACCACTAGATGCAGAGTCACCGGCTTTGTCACTGAAAGTACATGAGACAAAGTCATTAGTATTAGTAGAACTTGTTGGGGACTCAAGCATCTGTGATCCATCCGAGTCATTATGCCATGTGGTGGGCATAAAAGTTCCAGTAAGAGGAGGAGGGACAGCATGCACTTCTGCTGCTGGTTTAAACCTATTGTAACTAGGTTTGCCCTCATCCTCTTTGTCGGCATCAAAGACACTTGAGAAAGATAAATCAAATACATCTTCTGAATCAATATATTTTTCAAATCCTAAGCCTCTTTTAGTTCTGCCAGACATGCTACTATCAATTAATTTTGAAAGATTTTTAGGTGCCTTTTGCCATTTGTCAAATCTTAGCATTGTAGCATCTAATTTAGCTTGCATCTCCTCTTTTTATTTGATACTAGCATCTCTTTCAGTTTCTGTATATTTAAGCATATTTGTAGTGTTTTCTAAATCAATGCTTAGTATCCTGATTTTATCCTCATACGCACGTTGTGTATCTTGTAACCACCTCTTTTGTTGTTCCAAAGTGTTTAATGAATCCTTATAGGCTTGAACCTCTAAAAAATACTTATCATTTTGATCATTTACTTCATTAAATTGGGACAACAATTCTGAGTATTTATCATGACAACCAAGAGGACAATGTTGTACCTGAGGTGAGATGCCCATAAGAGCAAACTCGTCTGCTTCTTCTGCATCAGAGAGATTCCCAGCAATCATTGCAAACACGTCAGTCGAGGACTCAACTGACTCCAGAGTAGAAGCCGGATGATCATTCCAGTTGACCATTGAGTCAACAGATACCAATGCCTTCCTGTCATCTTTTATCTCCTGAACCTTGAAAGCGGAGTACCTGCTCTTCTCCTGATCATTCTTGCTAGGGCACTCCCTTCCAAAGTGACCCTGTTGCTGGCAGTTATAGCATCGCACCTTGCTTCTATCGAATCTTGCTGGCTTCCGAGGGTTGTAATTAAATTTCCTTCCTACTTTCTTCTCAAACTTGTGTACCCTAAGAGTAAGCATGGCCATCTGCCATTTAAGATCCATTTCATCCAGGTCAAGTTTATCGACCTGTTTGAAGTCATCAAAAGCAAGTTGTTGTTCAGCATTAACTTCAGCCACAAAAGAATGAAGAACAGCTTCTACCATACTACCAGACTTGGCAGCAGGATCAGGAGCAGAAGTATGCTGAACAGTATGCTGAGAGGAGACAGTATTGCTTGGGCTACTTGCATATGACATGGGACTAGATGCCATAGAACTCACAAAGGCTGAATTAGCAGGAGTGGGAAAAGAGTCACTAGGAAATCCTCTCACATGGGGTTCGAAAGTTCTGAGCCTATGAAACAGATCATCAAAGGTGAGATAGTCAAGCCCACCTTTGGCTTTGAGAGAGATCACCACCTGATTCCATGAGTAGGGTAAGGCTTTAAGAAACCTTGCATTAATGTCACCATCATCAGGCTTTGACCGAAGTTGATTCAACTGGCTCAATATCTTTTGGAACCTATCATACCCTTGATTTAGACCTTCAGTTTCTGAGATTTTGAATTCGGTAAATTCATCTCTTAGCATGGACCTTCGCATTTTCTTTGATTCCTCATTCCCACCGAACCTTGCTTTTATGCCATTCCAGATCTCTCTGGCATCATCCAAATGGTAGAAGTCACCCATGTGATCTTCAGGAAGAGATTGAAGCAAAATCGTTTTTGCTTTTACCTCCTTCTGAATAGCTATGATTTCCTCATGAGATTTAGGGTCAAGAAGAGTAATGTTACTATTCTTGTCTCGTCCAGTAAGCTTCCTGCTGTTCCCATTCAGAATGATCTTCCAAAGATCTTGATCAGTGTTGGTGATCCACCATTCCATCTTCATTGCCCAGTTATCATATTCAACCTTCTTCAGAAGAGGGAATTTACCATTCGTGTTAGAGACCGTAGCCAGGATCTGCTGAGGTTGCACAATTTTAGGAGTGTTGTCTTCTCCTGTTTGAGTAGAGGTTGAGGCAGACATGATAAACAAAATGTCAGAAATAAGAAAACTTGATTCTTCTTGTATAGAGACCCTCCCAGGCTCTGATACCACTTGTTGGGTCTACTAGATGTAGATCTTGCAGCCTGTCAGGACCGGTGAATGACTTCTGTAATCACAAGTCAAATCACAAAGAGACTCTATACACAATATGAATGTAGAATATAAATATAATTAAGAAGAACAGAATAACTATAAAGACTTGATCCTTTCTAAGGATTTCTAATATTGATAATGACTAGAACTACGTTTGATGAAGGTATGTCTAACCCTTCTGCCTAAGGTTCCTTTTATACTACAAGGAAACCCTAATACAGCATTAAAGAAAACGTGTAAAACTGATATGCATATCCTTCCCTAACATATCTCATGCATATCCTAACAGAATATTAAGTAAATAATAAAGTTTGACTTCGACTAGTACCAGGAGCAGGACTTGCTCCTACTACGACTAGGACCAGGAGGAACTACATACCTCCTAGTCTACCTATTACATATAACTATTACAATGGTCCTAACACAATTACCCTTCCCCTTCCATACCCTACTTTACCCTTTCCATTCTACCCCTTTCATTATTTAAAATTTAGACTCAAGAACAGAGCGTAAAGGAGTCATCAACAAAGTCTGATCATCTTGATGGGTTGACCACAAGTGAGGACACCTCTGATGAAAGGTCCCCAATAATCCAACCCAAGAACAAAGATGACTCAACTCTATGAGAAACTAGTAAAGGCTGGAGTAGTTACTCAGGAGAAGATTAACAAATTGATCAGAATTAATGAAGAAAAAAAACTCAAACAATTGAAGCAAAGTATGTACCATGAGATAGGGGAAGCACTGGTGGAAACCAATTATAAAAGGAAAATATTGTATGAGAAGTTCTATCAGACTAGGCTAAACAGAATAAATCCCTCAGAGATTACAATTGTTGATATGCTAACCATCAGAGGCTAAATTAATCTAAAGTTTTACAGAGTTGATGATACTGATGAAATTCTGGATGACTTGGCAAAAGAACTTTCTCTTACTAAATGGTTGAAACTGGAGAAAAAAGCAGACAAGAAAACGTCCTAAAGATGGGAAGTAGTACTAACAAGATTGGCTATCCAAAAGATATCATGACAAGATTGGCGAGTTCCTTGGCATTAATGTTGAAAACCCACTAGAGGATAAGGATCTAATCTTGGAACTAAACAGACTGGCACATGAAGTTAGGCTTGGTGTTGATGAAACTTTCACTAACACTAAGAAATACAAGAACATTGTTCCGTTTCATAATCATCTCCCTGGCCATGTACTTGAAGAACCAGGGTTGAGAATGATCCTATTCAACGATCCAGAAAGGCAAGACTTTGTGGGCATAAGTGATCTGGCTGAAATGAACAATGAATTACTCTAGAATGTTCATAGGGTTTTCTTCCTACACTACAAAGGACCAGGATTAACTGAAGTTGCTAGGAACTTCAACATACGTTTGTTGAGGGTTCTTGACGTTAGAAACATGGACTCTAGTGTGCAAAATAAAGTTATTGAAGATTCCACACTGAACGATGTTGATCCCCTTTTGGATACTGAGGACACTTCAGTTATCCTAAAGGTTTTATAAAGACGGGAAAAAGATATACTTTAAGTCAAAGCAGATCTCATTGGGAATAAGGTTGCTTGTAAAGTTGGATAAAAGTACAAGCTTTATTATGTGCGGTACTTTATAACATTACTAGGTATGATTTGTCCTGTGGGTTCTCAACCACCCCTGGATAAACAAACACATAGTTAGTCGTGCCCTTTGTAAGCCCTATTGTGTTGCCTATAAAAGGAACACATGTGGGAGTGAAGAACTCATCTCTTGTACTGAAAAGTTAGAACACTTTCAAGAGCTGTTTCACTCCCAACATCAACCTAACCATACTTCTAAATGCTGATGAACGTTAGGGTTGAGACTTAAACTCATAACTTTGGTTTGTAGTTTAAGTAGAGGAGATCATTCAAATATTGTCATTCAACCACTTTGCTATTCTGCAAGCAAAGTGTATCATAGATTCTTTATTAAGTTTTAATAAAATCTCTATACGTTGAAAACTAATTTGATATTGTTGTTTTAATTATTCGCATTGTTATTACTTTGTTAAAGTTGATAAGTATTATCTAGTTAAAAAGGACCAACAATACATCATGTATTTGTCACTAACCACCGTATTTTTCGAATAAAAAATGAAACACATGTGAAAATGTAAGGAGCTTGACCTGGTGTGTTGTACAAAGAGGTATGGAGTATTTGACAAAATACTTGACTAGGGAAAAATTATGATGTTAAGGTTTAGTGTCATGAGTTTAGCATATTAGTGTAGATTATAGATTTTGTACGTGTTACATTATCGTCACTGGATGAGATTCTTTGTTCAAAAGCTTTATTGTTGATTAAAAAATCTATGAATTTACTCAACCGCTGGATTGACATTTTAACATGTATTTCTCAAGTATTTAAGGTGAAGTAAGCTAAACATAGAGTCACAGATATTTTGAAGGCAAAAAAACAATTATCGTTCGATGACATCTGAAAACAATTTACCTTTTTAGGTTGTAATAATGTTGAGACCTGTTTCTGTTTGAACAATGATATTAATAAAATTATCGAATAGTTTAATTTTTCAAAACGTCAGTCGTTTTTATGACATGTGTCTCATGCTATGAAGCAACACCTTAAAGTGGCATTTCATTGCGTTGTGGATATATAGGTGTTAAAAAAAAGTCGCACAGTTAAATACTGATTTATTTTGAAAATCTTTTTTAGTACTATATAATGGATTAACTTTTTATTTTTGAGTGATTTAGGAAATTTACATTGAATATAATCATGAATAAAGTGAGGAAACTGAAAACCATCTAAGAAATGAAAAAATGTGCAAACAGTTTAGGACACAAAAAGTCAAGAAGTATGTTTTCTTTTTGTCCTCTAAAATTATCCGGTCCATATTAGCTACTATCTTGCAACTTCTAGTTAGACAAAAGGGAAGTCCGAATGGTACATTTCTTTTTCAATGCTTTTGTTTTTTGCTTTCCACTTTCACTTTTCACCCCTTTTTATATAAAAAAACCTCATTTACTTTCGAAATAACAAATTTTACTTTATTCTTGGTATGTTAGAAATAGCACATTTTTAGACCAAATTTGAACGCAATATATTTCTTGATTTTTATTTAGTAGCTTACTAGACGATTACCCGCGCATAGCAGCGGAATTATCTAAAAACATGTAATTAATGATATGCTAATTGATTCGATGGTCGAACGCGTGACCCAATAATTGCCTAGCGATAGATAGTTAATGATTTATTAATTGTCCCGATGGTCGAATTGGTAACCCGGTGACTCATCCGGGTTGAACCGGTAGGCGAGCCTGTTCCCATAGACTCGATCGGGTTGACTCGGTGGGCGAACCCGTGTCCCGGTGGTTGAACCCGTGACCCGGTGGTCGAAACCGGTGACCCGGTGGCTCGACAGGATTGACCCGGTTGTCGAACCCGTGACCCGGTGACTCGATCGGGTTAACCCGATGGTCGAACCCGTGACTCGAAAAGATTGGCTCGATGGCCGAACCCATTACCCGGTGACTCAATCGGCTTGGTCCGATGGTCGATCCGTGACCTGATGACTCAACCGGGTTGACCCGTTGGTGGAACCCGTGACCAAGTTACTCGACCAAATTAATCCGGTGGTGGAACCCGTGACCCGGTGACTTATGCAATTGTTTATGGTTTAATTTTTCAACATTTCTTATTTTATTTAACTTATGTGCATTTAATTTTTCAACAATTTCATAATTAATATCCAACTTCTATGCATTAAATTTTTCAACAATTCCATAATTAAGTTATTTTTCAACATTCAAGGTTTTGGGGTTTTTCCTTTATAAATAACTAGCTTAAAGACCCGTGGAATCACGGGATATCTTAGAAAAATTAATTTGTAAGAAATGTTATAAGAAAGTAAATTAAGAAAAATACACAATAAATAATGTAAGCATGAAGCATTAATATATGAAATAAAAAAAACCCGAGAGTAAACATGTATCATTACACGGTAATGTTATTATTTTGCGTATGAGATGATGTTTTCCATAGATGTGAAGTTGGTAGCCAAGTTCCAATCAGTGAACACCTATTTGTGGACATAAAATGCAATTAGACGTTAGTTAAAAATTTTGTGGTTGAAAAATGAATCATTGACAAAATATGTAAAAACAATTAACGAATATAAAAACAACATACCGGTTCTACATTTGCTCATAGACCTTGAAGAACTTCTTTGTACACCACGTTTGTAGTAGTCTTGGAAATATTACCATCCTCATCACAAACGAAAACTTTTAACCCCTTTTTGCTTTTTACTCGTGAAAAAGCAACGTAAAGTTGTTCATAGGTGAAAACAGGACGTGGAAGATATAAACCAACTTTGGAAAGCGATTGGCCCAGACTTTTGTCAATCGTCATTGCGAAAGAAAGTGACAAAGAACGCTTCTTTCTTACAATCTTTACCGGAAAACGTTATCAGACGGAGTAATTCTCAACCTTATGATAACTTCTTTTACCAAAGTTGTTCCGTTAATCATTTGTGCACTAATCGAAGTTCTTGTTAAATGTAAAACTTGGAGTCTTGTACTATTACACAAACCATTTGCTTGGTCTATATTTCACAATAACATTACCGGAACTCCAACTTTTAAGGCGATTTTGTGGTTTGGAATACCTGAGAATTTCATCCCATTAATAAATTCTGGAAAAAAAAACGTACTGATCTATAGCAGCGCCACGTTCAGTTTTATCTATGCTATCGCAACTTAAGTAAACCATTTCTTCTACCGAAAATTTCTCCAACAATTTCTCGTTAATACTGTCTACAACTTCCTTTGTTGGAGCAAAGATAGCCTTTTCTTGGAAGTACGTAGGGTAATCAATATTATCCAAAAGGTTTGGATAAGTAAAATCGACAATAGATGTTACCGGGTCATCACTTTCGTCTACTCGAATTTATTCGTGTACATCTATTGTAACCTCACCATTATTAGGCTAACCAAGTTCCCCATATCCAACTTTCAATATCCAGTCGGCGAATTCACGTATTCCAGACACATCTTCGGGTCGTGCTCCCATTGTTAGCCTCATATTAGCGGTTAACCATAGAACCTTACAATGATCTCACAAATAAGATTCCTTTAAAGACGCACTGACAATGTCTTGTCGTGAACCTTTAGGAACAACCGGTAAAATTTGCCTAAAATCACCACCACCGTAGTCATGTTTCCGAATGGTTCTTCACCACCGGTAAATGAATATGTTTACCGTCTTGAGGCTTTTTCGTCAATCTAACCCGACCTCGTATTAGCTCCGCAACTCTAGTTAACGTTGTAAAGAAATCACACCACATTAAAAAAAGAATTATTTTATATCTACAAATAGAAGAATAAGATAACATATACGTAACGAAACTCATGCCCTAAATAACGTCCAAACTTATTTTCATGTCGAATAAGATATCAATATATAGACATGTGGCTCTTTACCAAATAAATCTCGATTTATGGTATTGGTAATGGACACCAAAGTAGTGACTACAAACTTTCGTCTTGTTTACTTGTATAAGATATCTAAACCGCATTTATACAAATCAGATTTAGTACGGTTTGCACTTACGATTACTATATATCTTCATGATTGTTTATAAAAATACATTTTGGATTAAATAATTTGTTTATTTATGATAAAAAAACAGAACCGTCATTCATTTCGTTTATTAATGAAGCTTCATGATTATCGTTTTACTGTCAAATTATAATCTTAGAGTTTAAGACCCGATTTAACATACGTGTAAGTAGCATAAAATACTGATATATGTAGTTCATATTTACCTCTATATGTCTTTACCCAAAAATATTTACCTCTATATGAAGAGGAAATAATAGAATAGAACCCGAGACGACATCAAACGCTAAAAAAACGCAAAGAACCATTTGAAACTCGTTCGGGGACTCCACCCACCCACGAACTTTAAGTCCCTACACGTTTAATTTTCACTAACACTGATGAGTTACTAAGCTTGACCCATTGTCTCGAACGATGTCATGGTATGAAGTCTAGATACAAAAGCCTATAACATGTGTATCATCTTTGAGGAATAGCAACTAAATCGTGTTCTGCAAAGAACATCTTTTTCTAAAGAAATAGCGAATAAACTTTCCAATTTAGTTACGATGCAAAAGACACCGACCATTCTTTTAATGAATTTGACTCTCATTCCAAAAAAATCTTAGTTGTTTTATGATACAAGTGTATTTAAAAACAGCTCGTAATCGGATTTTGATTATTAGATTGTAAACATCTCCATTTGAAGATAAGCCAATCCATATTTCCTCGAGCTGAGTTTTGTTTATAACTTCATAATTGAACTTATGGAACTATTATTAAGAAGTAGTTTTTGCTACTCTAACATGATTATGACTAAATAAGCAATTTAGGATACTGTAGTTTGTCTAGATGATAAGAACGCAATCACTCTTTCTTTTTTGCACTCCAAGATACATATCTATAGGAAGCCAAATCCATAAATTCAGCTCGATTCGTCCCCTAACAATAATAGTGAAGCTACTTAAACATAATCTTTTCTTGATATCGATTTTTTGATCATATTGAGCAACTAAATGAGTATTTTTGTTGCGTTCCATGAAATGATTTGTTGTTGTGTGGATACATAAGATTTTAATACACCTTTATACAATTAGTAAACTTGATACTGTACAAAGATTATCCGAACTGTTTTAATAAGATGTAACATATGAGCATTCCTTTCTCCATTTCCTCCAAAATTCCTATTGGTGTGTGTATCTAACAACTTTTCACACGTAATCCCCACAAATGATCAAATAAACAATAATTAATAACCAAGTCTAAATGAATGAATCACATGATGTTTTTTTTATTTTCGTTTGCATGAGCCTTGCAATTATTTTATGGAAACTTCTTCCGTTACACTTTATTTTTTTTAATATAAATCAAGACATAGTGACTTATTGTAAGATACATCAAATGATCCCTCACTTGTATCGTGCATCATGTAGTCATTTTATATGGCCTTTCAAACATGATAAGCAGATAAATTGCAACAAAAACATATCTAAAAACTAACACACATAAAAGAAATCTAAAACCGAGAAGTGAAGGTGCACCATTCCAATAGATGATCATTTTGTGTAATGACCTTTTTTAATTCATGTCTTGTTTTGAATTAAAGCACATATAAGCCTTCTGAATGATTAAATTAAGATTACTCAGTGATCTTCACTACTCTTAATCTACCTTATCCTTAATAAGATGCAATCATCATAGACTTAGGAACATAAAAGATGGTTTCTAGTATACAAACAAAAGCAATGCAAAAGCAATACCCTTACTCACTGGGATGGTGAAAGACGACAATGGCAAATACATAAACAAATTGTGTATAAATTAATTGATGGTACAACCAACTCAAAGTAATGAATAAATGATCAACCAACTACACATCATCCAATGCTATTTTGCCAAGATGAAGTAATACACGACAATCCATCACCTCTTTCTATCATAGCCAATAAAAAAGTTGTTTGAACAAACCATACTTGTATATGAGGCAATTTCTAGTTATATCAGATGCATATTAACAATAATCTTATCAACAAAAGAACCTGTGATTTTGGGGAATGAATGCACAATAAGCATCTCATCCAAACTTATTAAACGAAGTACTGACAATGATAGATGTATTTCAGTTGACACCCCAATAAAAAATATGATGAAACCATAAATTCAGCCTCTTTCTACATCTTCATGAGCTCATTTACAACCTGCACGCGCATTACAGCATGTCAGAACAAAACATAATTCTCTCTAGCAAAAAAGTACTCTTGGTAGATGGGTAATCGAAATAAGAGTTACCTGTCGTGTAAATGATGTCGAAAGCAGCATCTATCTGGGTAGGTATTATAGCAACCTGGAATGATAACATAAATGAAAAAAAACACCCAAATGAATATAGATCTAAATTATATAATAGAATTTGTTAATGAAATGAATCCAAACACAATTATATGGTTTATTAAAAAAAACAACATAACCCTAAATCAACAAAATAGATGCGATAGAAATTAGTGGGGTGAATTTATTGGTTTATATAGGATCATATTGTGTTGATAAACACATAACCCTAAATAAATCTAGATTAGACAGTAATCAATTTACCAAAAGTAAAAGGATATCAAAACGTCCCCTTAAATACAAAAGTATAAACTGATTGAAAAAGTGAGTTATAACTTACCCAAAATAAGTGCCACATTATACGGAAGTCAATAAATATATATTTTGAATATGTATTCAAATTATTTTACACCGATTTCTAAAATATTAGTTAAATAATTCTTATTTTAAGTAATAAGAATTATTTACCATAATTATATATTTTTTTAATATTTAAATAATTGTTATGATTTGCCATAATTATACAATTTTTATTTTTATTTAGTTAAAAATACATATTTAATTTAACCATTTGTTATGATTTTCTGTACTAATATATTTTTATTTTTAATTTAATCAGAAATATTAATTTAATTTCAATAATTGTTATGATTTGTCATAGTTACATTTAATTTTATATATTTTATTGAAAGTAAGATATATTATGAGTTTTGTCATAGTTACATTTAAAATATATTATTAAAATAATTATGTTTTTTTATATAAAAATATTTACAAATAAAGATTGGTTTATTTTTTTTAATTCTTACTTACCATCCATTATTAAGTTTATATGTCTAAAAAAATAATATTTTAATTTTTATTTACAAAACTATCACCGAATTTATTTGTCTCATACAAAACACCTGCTTCATCACACGCTTTGTATACATTTTTTTGATTGAGTTATTTTTGGTAATGAATTTAATTGTTTATAGCATTAAGGTGTTGTACATTGTCTTTATATAGAAATGTTTTTAATTCTTGCATTTAATTCTTATGCTTTATACACTTGTAATATATTTTGTTTTATTATATAAAATAGATAGAGATAGTGAATGAAATTGAAAGCTTTGTTTATGGTATTTATGTTAAGTACATTCAAGAAATGTAAACATTTAGTTGCAAAATAATATTTTATCACACGTACTTGTTATAATGGTTCCAATTTATAAAATTCAAATATTATAAGAGGTGTAGTTGTTCGAGTGAGCATGAGCTAAAACTTATCTTAAACGTTGGTTTTATAAATATTTCATTTAATAACTTATTTAACATATTTTTTCAAAATGTGTCAACTAATAAGACTTATTTCTATAAATAACTTATATTTTTCAAAAAATAAACTAATGATTCGATAAGCTCTTACAAACTTGCGTCCCAAAATATGCCTTTAATCAAGTAAATATGATCATCAATGATTAATCAACTCTTTACCAAAAAAAAAAAACTCTTATAGAATGATCCAACTCTTATACACAAAATTTATTAATACTCTAAATCTTGTGTATCATAACACTTCTTAGAAATCCATTTAGGGTTAACACGTCAAAACGTGTCATATATCAGTTATAAAATATGCAAAACGACAATATATCACATGTGTTATTAGTGTCAAACAAGTCAAAAGTCTCACGTAAGGCTGTCAAGATCGCGATCCCACTTGAGATCATTTTTATTTTTACAAGATCGAGATCATAAGATCCTATCAATTTATCATGTTATGCAAACAATTGATAAACGAGCCAAACTTTTTTCTTATTTTTACTCATCATCAAAGATAATTTATATAATATCCACTTAAAAATGTCAAAGTTCAAAATTAGAATACCCAAGTAAAAGTAAAACACAAAAAAGTCAAATCTCAGTCGTAACATTCATGATTACATAACACGCGTATATACGTCTCAAACAAAGTACATCACTAATATCACTTGGAATAAGTTATCTAAATTAATACTTAAAGATTAATAATTAAGACTATGAAAAAGGTTAAAAAAAAACAACAATTACTTATAAGAAACTTTTTGCTTCAGGCAACAAGAACATAAGAAGAACCTTAATTTGTTTAACGCAATTTGGATTTAGAGAAAGTAGATAATTATGTTTACTGATTACTCCGTAAAAAATAAGAAAATTAAACGTAAATACTTGTTATTGAGATGGATGGACTCGTATTTACCTTTTTTGGGCCTAAAAAGTAATGGGTTAGTAAGTATGTAACTGAGTAAGTTAGTAACTTGATAATTTGGTAAACTCGTATCGACACGCGATCTTACGATCCTACGTGCGATCCTACACTGATCTTACGATCCTACCACTGATATGATCCTACACCGATCTTACATGATTCTATCAAGTAGGAACGTAAGATCGTACGATCTTACGTGTAAACTTTTGATCTTGACAGCCTTGTCTCACGATCTAAGTTAAATACGCCAGCATGTCTAATCCAAACTTAAATTACTCCCAAACTACAAATCAACTTTTCTAGTAATGTTTTTAATAACATGTCGAATGTGTCAAATATCATTCGACATATATCCAAATCTTAAAAAAACTATAAAAACCATCTATCCTAAACCTAAGGTTATATTTTCTTCGTATCAAAATTATATTTCTCGTTTTTATTATGAGATGTTTCAAATAATTAGTTGGTTAATCAATTATAAAAAAGGTTTAGTGGATGAGAATAATTTTTTTTATATTTTGTATTTTTTAATAATAATATGAATGTCTATCAAAAAGAGGTTATTGTGTAATAGATAAAGAGAAAAGTTATTTTGCATCTTTGTTTTTTGGTGGAAATCAAGGGATAAATCCTCACCCTTTATCTAGTTTTGATCTAATGGTAAAGATTAACCTAAGATTTAAAAAAAAACACGGAGGGGTCATTTTTGCCAAAATGTCCAAAAGTTGAAAAAATGGGCGGAGGTACCAAATTTGTAAATATGACGGAGTAATGAATTATCACTAGTGATATTTCACTAGCGAAAATTAATGAAATATCACTGTTAATTAAACAATGAAATATCACTGGGATAATATGTTAATGAAATATCACTGGTGATTTCATTGGTTTATCTCTAGTGATATCTCATTGTTTTTATCAGTAACGAAATATCACTTGTGATAACCAATTTTCGTCATATTTACAATTTAGTCATTCCGCCGTTTTTTTTTGCAAATTTTGGACATTTTGGCAAAAATAGTCCCTCCGTGTTTTTTTTAATCTTAGGTAATGGATGACTAGGATTAGTCCCTTGGATTCCAACAAAAAACAAGTTTCCAAAATAACCGGACTCGATAGATAAACATAAATATTTTTTATTAACATTAAAATATAATAAATACATATTAATTATAATGAAAATCAAACAACTTATAAATTTAATTAATATATGAAAATCAAACAACAATTTATTAATGCTTTAAATCTTGTGTCGCCATAAATCCCTTATTAGGGTTAACACGTCAAAACGTGTCATATATCAGTTATAAAATATGTAAAACGACAATCTACCACACGTGCTATTAGTGCCAAACAAGTCAAAAGTCTTACGATCTAAGTTAAATACGGCAATATGTCTAATCCAAAATCAAACTACTCCCAAACTACAAATCAACTATTCTAGTAACGTTTTTAATAACACGTCGAATGTGTCAAATATCATTTGAATATATCCGAATCTTTAAAACACCATAAAACCATCTATCATAAACCTAAGGTTATATATTCTTTGTATCAAAATTATATTTCTCGTTTTTATTATGAGATGTTTCAAATAAGTAGTTTGTTAATCAATTAGAAAAAAAGTTTGGTGATAGAATAACATTTAATTAGTTGAACATTATAATGGTTTTATCTTTTTTATTATGTGTTTTTGTAATAATAATTCGTTTTTTCTTATCAATGCATTTGAAAAAAAGGTTATTGTGTAATAAATAAATAAAAACATTTTTAATTAACATTAGAATATATTAAATACATATTAATTATAATAAAAATCAAACAATTATAAATTTATTTAATATATGAAAATCAAACAACAATGATCCAACTCTTATACACAAAATTTATTAATTTTTTAAATCTTGTGTCACCATAACACACGTTAGAAAACTCCTTATTAGGGTTAACACATGAAAACGTGTCATATATCATTTATAAAATATGTAAAACGACAATCCACGTGTTATTAGTTTCAAACAAGTCAAAAGTCTCACGATTTAAGTTAAATACGCCAATATGTCTAATCCAAAATTAAACTACTCCCAAACTACACCAACTTTTCTAGTAACGTTTCTAATAACACGTGAATGTGTCAAATATCTTTCGACATATATCCAAATCTTTAAAACACCATACAAACTATCTATCCTAAACCTAACGTTATATTCTCTTTGTATCAAAATTATATTTCTCTTTTTTATTGTAAGATGTTTCAAATAAGTAGTTTGTTAATCAATTAAGAAAAAGTTCAGTGGACGAGTATAATATTTAATTAGTTGAATAATATAATGGTCTTATTTTTTTATATTATGTGTTTTTAATAATAATTCGATTTTGCTAATCAATGCCTATCGAAAAGAGGTTATTAAATAATAAATAAACACAAATATTTCTAATCAACATTAAAATATATTAAATACATATGAATTATAATAAAAATTAAACAATTTATAAATTTATTTAATATATGAAATCAAACAACAATGATCCAACTCTTATACACACAATTTATTAATGCTTTAAATCTTGTGTCACCATATCGCACGTTAGAAAATCATTTATTAGGGTTAAAAAGTCAAAACGTGTCATATATCAGTTATATTTCTCGTTTTTATTGAAATGTTTTAAACAAATAATCTCTCAATCAATTAAGAAAAGGTTGAGTAGATGAGAATGATATTTAATTAATTAAATAATATAATGGTCTTATTTTTTTAAATTATGTTTTTTAAATAATTAGATTTTACTGAACACAACATTTTTAGTTGATATTAATATATACATTAAGTATAGTAAAAATCAATCAATTTACAAGATTATTTAATATGTACTATCCTCGTCTCAAAATTATTATTTATAGATAAAAAACGCATAATTTAAAAAGAACGTAATTATTACAGTTTTTTTATCTCTTACTTTTTGCAGAAGAACAATATTACTTCAATTAGCTAATTTAAAATATTTTTTATTGTTTGTAACAATAATCAAGTGAGGTAAATATGCTAAAATCGAACTAAATTATCTATTTATTTTTGAAAGTAAATAATTTTTTTGCGACATCATAAAATATAACGGTGAACAATAATTTTAAGACGGAGATAATAATTAATGTTCTTTAATATTAATTAAAAGGGTTTTGCTGTGTTTTTTAAACATTATATAATTAAAAAATTAATAATTAATGAACTTTAAATATATCATGTTTAATATACTTAATATTAATATATAATATTAAAACTTACATACTTACTCTTATTTATATGTATTAAAATCATGTATTTATAGAAATAATTAATTCACATTTAAAAATATTTTTAATAATAGAAGTTTAAAAAACATTATAAGATGTTTGTTAGTAAAACCCTAATTAAAAATTTATGTTTATTATTACACAGTAATAATTGATTATCAAAACCCATGATAACTTTAAAAGATCAGGAGCAATTAATATGTTTGAAAATCATAACACCCAATAATATGTCTTTAAGTATTGACAAAAATCTTCTAAAAAAGACATATATTCTTTTGAGAGTCAACTGACTTACCTTGACCAGACACAAATGCTACATGCAAATCCATCATTAATATTATGTGATCACATACCAAAAAGTGATGTCTACGTAGAGTGATATTTAAGCATTGAATCCCATTTCCTTACTACATCTTTTTATGCAAAAAAAAACACACAAAAAGCCAAATTCACTTTGCTAAAAAGCTACCACACGCTACATCACAAAAAAGGTACTTCACTTACTACGTACTACTACAAGTCTACAATGGAGAGTATAACTAGTCAAAGTCATAACTATCATAACATCACCATCTTTTCTGCTCTTTTCCTTTCACTCACCAAACAAAAACACACACACAAAAACCATATTTCTAACTAAGAAAAAAAATGTACCAAGAAAATGTTTATGTAACGTTTTTTTTATAAATGTTGTGAATGTATGTGGGACCCATTTGGGTTGAAATGTTATTGTCTGGTTTTACCAACATGTACTATGTTTCTTATTGGTTGATAACACACAAACAGAATCTTGTATGTGTTTTTTTTGTACTCATGTTTGCAGTTTGTTCTAGTGTTTAAAGTGTTGTGTTGGTGTCTTTAATGGTGTTTCATTAAGGTTTTTGTTAAAAGTGGGCCCTGTTTTTTTTTTTTTTTTTTTTTTTTTTTGAAATATTGTTGAATTTTGAAGATTTTTGAAGGTCTGATCATTGATGGAGTTTAATGGTCCAAGACCAAGACATAGGAGGATAAAGAGGTAATATTTGATGGTATATAATGTGGTGTTTTAGTAGTTATTTTTGTTTCCATTGTTATGTGATCTTGTATTGTTGTGTTTTATTTCTATTAGGGGGTGTTTTATTTCGTTTTATATAGTTGTCTTATGGCTTATTTGGTTTTGTGCTTATGTTTCATAAGCTCTTTGTGGCTTATTTTGCAACTTTTCGGCTTATATAAGTTTATTACTGTCATAAGCTCACTTTTTGTGCATAGGATTCCACTCATTTCCATTTCATTTATGTTTATAGGAATAAGGATACGAATCTGTTTTACTGTTCTAAAGTTAAATTGTGTCATTTTTATTTTTATTTTTTACATTTCTGTAAAACTATGGTTGGTCTGCAAATCGAGTATGAACACTTAGAGGGTGTTTGGACTTAGTTTGCGAAATCGTCTGCGCGATTCAAAGTTAAAACTTTGTTTTCTGTTAAGGAAAACGCAGAGAATCCCTTTTTTTGTAAAGGGTTTGGCTAAAACAATTGTCTGATTATCTGCCTATTGCGATAGAGTAACGTTTTAAAATGGCATCTAGGGTGTTTGTGTTTGGTATTAAATGCTAACCGGAACGTGTTTCTTTTTGTTTCACTGGAAGTGTATTGGTAAATTCAGCATTGAATTTTCGAGTACAATGGTAGTAAATGTTGATATGCTCTTGCAAATGTAAAAAGGACACCACGGTTGGTTAAATGAAAGAATAAAAGAACATCATTAATCCCTGCCTACTCAATGTGTTTCATTTTTCAGTTTTTCAAGTACATTGGATGCTTAGGATTCAGAAATAAAGTGTTATGTTACTATGTACACTGGTTTGAAATACTAATAGAGTTCATATTTAGATTCGGTTGGTCGACTTATATATATGCCTTAGTATTAAATGGCGACATTCAATTTGATCCTTTTGTTTTTCACTTTGACAGTGATATTTTCGGGCGAAGAGTACATGATGATAAGAACACTGTTCCCCAACCTCCAAAAACGGTGAGTTATATATGCTTATACTTTTGCAGTTTATACGAGAATTTCATAGTTCATTTATAACATCTGACTTGTTTCAATAGGCTATGGAGCATGTGAAGAATCGTGAAGAGCCTGCTCAAATGCGGGATGAAACCAATGGAGTTGAAAATTCACTAAAAGCAGAGGTTTACCTTTCAGCTTATTAATTTTCTTTTGTAGAATAAATTTCTTCGTTGATATGAAATGTGAGCCTTTGCTATTTGCTTATCACGTTCAATCGTTTTTATATCTATATATAGATTGAACAACTCAAGAAGCAACTCGAGGATCAACTATTGATACGCAGTCAACTAGAGAAAGCAACAGCTAGTCAGCGTTATGTGCATGATCCTATTGATGAAGCCTCATTTCCAAAGGTTTTTTGCTCTTTTTAAAATGTATTTAAGATTTAATATTGATATACATCATTGTTAAACATGGTTTTAATTATGGCCTTTTTTTGTTGTTGCAAATTTGTGTTCTGTGTTCAGTCTGCAATTGATCTAATCAAGGAGATAGCGGTATTGGAATATCAAGTAAAGGATTTGGAAAAGAATCTTCTTTCAATGTACCGTGAAACTTTCCAAAAGAAGGAACCATCCTTATTCGCAGCGGTCACTAAATCAAGACCAAAGGAACAACAATCATTGCTCTTGAACTCTACCGCTTCTACGACAGCTCGAGCCTCAACTGATAATCCACCTAAAGGTTTTTATCCAGATTTGGAACCAGGAGCAATGGAAGATTCTTATGTTGATCGATGTCACTCGTCACTTTCTTACAGAACTCCAGCACTTTACAAGGCTGTTAATCAAGCTTCTGAATCTTTTCATTCCTTACCATTAGGAATGCTAGACGTAAGCAAACTTTAATTTCTGAAAAATATTCAACATCCATTCTCCATATTAGCAACCTTTCAAAAATTTGAAAATTTCAGGATTCCATATTGTGTTATAATTGAATTTCAATTAGGTTTTTTACTATAGGTTTTATATAGCGTAAACAAAACTTGGAACATTTTCCCGAGATGTTATCAAATATGGAAGCCGGGCTCAAAACGGTTTTCTGGTAACAGAATGACCCGAACATGACAAAAAGTTATCTTTTGGAAAGCAATCTTTTTTTATGTCATTTGTATGCTATAATATCTGGTAATTTACTATTAAATCTTGATTTATCAGCATGTTAAGGATGGCCATTCAAGTGTTAGCCTGGCTGATCATCTTGGAGGATGTATTTCCAACAATGTACGAATCTCAGCAAATTGGCTTTCGGAGGAAATGATTAGGTGTATGACAAGCATTTATGGCCAAATTGCCGATCCACCCTTGGTCAATCACGAGTTCCCTTCGTCTCCCCTATCATTCCCATCGCCACCTACTGATTCTTCACCAAGAGACCAGTTTAGCTTGTGGAGCCCCCTTTGTGAAAGATCACCGGAGTTTAGTGGGCCCTACTTTAGTACAGTTGAAGTTCAAGGTATTTGCAAAAGTTCTGAGAGACTAAGCAGCGTTGAACACAAGCAACGGAATTACAGGCAAGTATCTTACACCTGTTGTCTTTTTGACCCGGTATTGCATGTCTTTAATGATCTCATTCTCTATTATGCATATGGTAGGTAAACTTGGGATATTTAAGCTGTAAATGCTCTTTACCAATACCGTTTTACAGGTCTCTTATCTCTCAGTTAAAAGAAGTCGATCCTAGAAGGTTAAAACACGAGGAGAAACTAGCATTCTGGATCAATATACACAATGCACTGGTGATGCATGTAAGGTTTCAGACATTTTGGTTTTACCTTTTGTGCTGCATATCAGTTGTGATACTAGATGTCAAAGTCAAATCTACTTCTTTCCGTGTTACAATTTGTATATTATTGTTCCAAGTTTAAAGAAAAGTGATCGAAGCCTGTATCAGAAGGTAAGAAAATGTTCTAAAGATGAATAAAATGGTGTTAAAACTTATAAAAAATCGACAGTTTTGATTATCTCAAATGGAACTAGTTTGACTTTTAAAGTCAAAGGAACAACTATGATTATCTCAAATCGATAATTTTCATAACCTTCTCATGATCCATTGCAGGCCTTTCTGGTTCATGGAACTCCTCGTGGTGCTATGAAGAGGATATCATTAGTTTCAAAGGTAAAATTTCACATTATCTTTTTTTTTTCAAAAGTTAACATTCTTCTCATAATTGTAAAGTAAAGCTATTTTGAATAATGCAGGCTTCTTATAGTATCGCTGGTCATAACATTAGTGCTGGATATATACAAAATACAATACTGGGATGCACCTTGCCTCCACCGGGACAAGTATGTTTTCGTCAAACTGTTGTTAATTTAAGTGTCTGTTTTGTTTTTCGCTACCTAATGAAAATAGTAAACAGCACTGTGTTTGCAAGAATGAACGATTTTAGAAGCGTTGAGTATGCTGGAAGTTTTCCACTTACGTATTCACAATTTGTCTAAGATCTTCAATTCTTGTAACTACGGCCTCATTGAGACTTTTCTTCATGGTTTTAAAAGCCAAATCGGCACTGATAAGAAGATTTTGGTGCTTTTGCCGTATGCAAGACATTTTTAACTATAAAACATCTATTGACTATTTTTGTTAGCACGACAGACTTTTCAGAGTGAAAATATCATAATTTCTATTCCTGATTTTGACAGTTTTACTGAACGAAGCCATTAAACAGATACTCCGTATTACAACTCTGTCTGCTTACCAAAAAAATGTAAACAAAAACCAGAAATGTAAATCTGATGTCGTATATACTATCTATTACATTTCACGAGAAAGTACTCTGTAGGTGTTTGCAATGAAACTTCTAGGTAGTACGATAGTTTAAATGGTCAGTATTTTTTTATAAAGACTAATGATCTTTCTTTGTTTCTAGTGGTTTCCATCTTTTCTATTTTCAAGTCCGAAGTACAAGTCCAGAGATGTACGAAAAGAGTATGCAATGACTCACCCGCAGCCTCTTGCATATTTTGCACTTTGTGTGGGAAGCCATTCTGACCCCATGGTACACAATTTTTGAACCCTCAACATTTCATATTGGAAATGTGAAATTATGCTGAATAATACTTGAGCAAACACAACCGTGGAATGGATTCAGTATCTAACACCTTTTACATTGATTTTGTGATTCAGGTGCGAATCTACACGCCTAAAAGTCTTTTTCAAGAGCTTGAAGTTGCTAAAGAAGAGTACATACATACCAACTTCAAGATACAAAAAGGGCAAAAGATGGTTCTCCCAAAGCTTGTTGATATATTTGCGAAAGAATCAGGTTTAGGTCATGCTGGTTTGATGGAAATGATTGAACACTCGCTGCCTGAGTGTCACCAAAAGGACTTCTTAAAGTTGACTCAGAAAGGGAAATCTTTGAAGAAAATCGAGTGGGCCGCTCATGATTTCACTTTTCGGTATCTACTTGCACCAGATTTAGCCAAGTTTTAAATCTCCAAGAGTTATATCTAGATGAACATAGTTCTTAGTTGTGTGTGTTTGCAAGCAAACGGTGATCGAGTGGACTCGAGACTTATAAGGTTTTGAATAGTCGTCATACATATGAGATTGAGGTATGAGTTTTCTTGGATGATATGACTGTCATTTTTGTTCTCTTGCACTTGTATGTAGTTTTTAAATAGCAAGAGATGAGTTTGATGAAATGTTATGTATATTGGTTCATTACTTTCGAGTTTTGCAACATAGCTGTGAATCAAAATGGTTTACAACCTAAATGAATCGAGTATGCATCGTTTGGTTACTTCTGTATAATGTGTTTACTGCAGCGAGAAGCATGGATTCAAGTTTTCATTACTAAACGTTTGCCACGTTTATTGGTACCTAGGGGGTGTTTGGTTTGGCTTATATAATGAAGCCCATTTCGACTTATATAACATAAGCCCTGATTTTGTGGCTTATTTGGAGGTTTATGAGCTTATATAAGTTTATTATATCATGATAGTCTCAAAATAAGCCACAAAATTGGGCTTATGTTATATAAGCCGAAAATAAGCCATATTTCGGCTTATATTTCATAAACCCTATGTTTTTAAGCTTACTGGTGACTTATGGGCTTATATAAGTTTATTATATCATAACAAACTTAGATAACCCCATAAGCCACTAAATTAAGGCTTATGTTATATAAGCCGAAATATGCTTGTTATATAATTTTTCTTAACTAACATGAAAATCACCACCAGTTAAAAGCAGACTCTAAAATGATGAAAGAATAATGAACTTATGGGCAAATTCCGAAATAAGCAACTACAGCATTGGGCCTATTATTGGTCAGCCCAAAAGTATTGTATTCTATAACATAACCAACTTTCAGAATGTCCTATATGAACCTATCTACTAGGTAGCTCCCAGAAAACGATGTACGGTGTCTTGAGAGCTGCGTCTTAAGAGCTGCAAGTCAAGATAGACAGGACGGCATTGATTGAACAAAGCATCATGAGTCCAATAGGACGGGGGAGCAGGCAGCTTCCTGTTGCATGCTTAAGTGGAGAGTGGTGACCCCCTGAAGCTTGCCATATCGAGCGACGTAAGTTTGTTAATAGTTTTTTTTTACAAAATTGTGTAGTGTTCTACTATCTTCTTAAAAGATCTATAAAAAATTTAAGAAAATATTTCTACATGATTGTACTTGATCTTGTAAAGTTATAAAAGCCATTTGGATATCTACATACAGTTGTTGTGTTAAATCATGCCAAAAATTGCATTAGTTTCACCAATTGCTTTATCAAGTTGCACAAGATGATGAATAACTAATCCTATTCAAACATATTATGCAAAAAAAAATTTATTTACTTTGTTGAATATGCCAATTAAAAGTTAACGAATGTGAAAATGTACCTGCTGCCAAAATCTTGTAATTACTCGCACGGGGTTACAAATAAATTAATTTTTATTTAATATTTTTGTATCATATAGAGGTATATAAAAAATTTCGTGTTTAATATTTTGTAATTGTGATATTATTAGGTGAGTTAAGATCTATGTATCTATACTACTATATAAAGCATTTAGGACCTTTTTAAAATAGCAAGGCTGACAGCCTTTTTTTTCCTACTAAATAAGGCAAGTTGTTGATATCTTAATCAACATTATATACTATAATTTTTTCTAACAATCTTTTTAACAAACTTTTGTAATAACCTACTTAAATAACATTTTTTCTTTTAAATTGAAAAACCTTTTTATTAAATTGTTATTTTTATAATTTAATTTCACCATATTTTCTAAAATTTTATGCTCTTTAATTCAATATCCATTTTGCTATATTTTCATGATTTCACTTTTCGGTATCTACTTGCACCAGATTTAGCCAAGTTTTAAATCTCCAAAGAGTTATATCTAGATGAACATAGTTCTTAGTTGCGTGTGTTTGCAAGCAAACGGTGATCGAGTGGACTCGAGACTTATAAGGTTTTGAATAGTCGTCATACATATAAGATTGAGGTATGAGTTTTCTTGGATGATATGACTGTCATTTTTGTTCTCTTGCACTTGTATGTAGTTTTTAAATAGCAAGAGATGAGCTTGATGAAATGTTATGTATATTGTTTCATTACTTTCGAGTTTTGCAACATAGTTGTGAATCAAAATGGTTTACAACCTAAATGAATCGATTATGCATCGTTTGGTTACTTCTGTATAATGTGTTGGATTCAACTTTTCATTACTAAACGTTTGCTACGTTTATTGGTACCTAGGGGGTGTTTGGTTTGGCTTATAATGTAAGCACATTTCGACTTATATAACATAAGTTTTAATTTTGTGGCTTATTTGGGCTTATATAAGTTTATTATATCATGATAAACTTATATAAGCCCCTAAGTCTCAAAATAAGCCACAAAATTGGGATTACGTTATATAAGCCGAAAATAAGCCATATTTCGGCTTATATTTCATAAACCCTAATTTTTTAACGTTATTGGTGACTTATGGGCTTATATAAGTTTATTATATAATAACAAACTTAGATAAGCCCATAAGCCACTAAATCAAAGCTTATGTTATATAAGCCGAAATATGCTTGTTATATAATTTTTCTCAACTAACATGAAAATCACCACCAGTTAAAAGCAGACTCTAAAATGATGAAAGAATAATGAACTTATGGGCAAATTCCGAAATAAGCAACTACAGCATTGGGCCTATTAGTGGTCAGCCCAAAAGAATTTTATTCTATAACATAACCAACTTTCAGAATGTCCTATATGAACCTATCTACTAGGTAGCTCCCAGAAAACGATGTACGGTGTCTTGAGAGCTGCGTCTTAAGAGCTGCAAGTCAAGATAGACAAGACGACATTGATTAAACAAAGCATCATGAGTCCAATAGGACGGGGGAGCAGGCAGCTTCCTTTTGCATGCTTAAGTGGGGAGTGGTGAGCCCCTGAAGCTTGCCATATCGAGCGACGTAACTTTGTTAATAGTTTTTTTTTACAAAATTATGTAGTGTTCTACTATCTTCTTAAAAGATCTGTAAAAAATTTCAGAAAATATTTCTACATGATTGTACTTGATCTTGTAAAGTTATAAAAGCCACTTGGATATCTACATAGAGTTGTTGTGTTAAATCATGCCAATAATTGCATTAGTTTCACCAATTGCTTTGTCAAGTTGCGCAAGATGATGAATAACTAATCCTATTCAAACATATTATGCAAAAAAACTTTATTTATTTTGTTGAATATGCCAATTAAAAGTTAACGAATGTGAAAATGTACCTGCTGCCAAAATCTTGTAATTACTCGCACGGGGTTACAAATAAATTAAATTTTATTTAATATTTTTGTATCATATAGAGGTATATAAAAAATTTCGTGTTTAATATTTTGTAATTGTGATATTATTAGGTGAGTTAAGATCTATGTATCAATACTACTATATAAAGCATTTAGGACCTTTTTAAAATAGCAAGGCTGAAAATTCAGCCTTTTTTTTCCTACTAAATAAGGCAAGTTGTTGATATCTTAATCAACATTATATACTATAATTTTTTCTAACAATCTTTTTAACAAACTTTTGTAATAACCTACTTAAATAACATTTTTTCTTTTAAATTGAAAAACCTTTTTATTAAATTGTTATTTTTATAATTTAATTTCACCATATTTTCTAAAATTTTATGCTCTTTAATTCAATATCCATTTTGCTATATTTTTATTAACTATTAATTTTTTTTAAATTTAGAGGTTTTTTTCGATTTTTTTTACAATTTTAACAATATAAACTTAATGGATAAGAGATTAATATTTGTTAGCCTCAAAAATGATTATGAGTACTCGCCGCCGCATTGCGCGGGTCCATGCTAGCTAGTATCCTTAAATTAACATATATCTATTCAACCAATTATAACCACCAATTTTTTAAAAAACCTACTTTTTACCACTTTTTTAAAAATTAAATATCTCACAAACGGTAAATCATCAAACGAAAAAAATATATCATTGCAAGGAGAATTAAATCATCTTTCTATCGAGGGGCACATATATATACTTTCGACGAACTTTTTTTTCGACTTTTTTTCTTATGTCACGTATGAGAGAATCATATATGATTCGTCACGAATCATATATGATTTTCAGAAAATCATATATTATTCGTGATATGAATCATATGTGATTTTCTGAAAATGATATATGTTTCGTGACGAATCATATATGATTCTCTCAGACGTAACTTAAGAAAAAAAGTAGAAAAAAATTCGTCGAAAGTATATACATGTGCCCCTCGATAGATAGATGATTTAATTCTCGTCGCGATGATATGTTTTGTTTTACGTAACGATGCACGGTTTGTGAGATATTTAATTTTTTAAAAATGAGTTTTTTGTTACATAATAAAAATGGTTGGTTGTGATTGGTTGATTGAGTATATAATAAGGGTTTATGTTGAATTTTTTTCCATTATTAGGTTATAAAGTATAAATGCTATTTTTCAATTTTTTAAATTTATTGAGAGAATATAAAATTTATAATTTTCACTTAATACAATCTAATTTATTTAAAATTTAACCACTGAAGTTTTATTCATGACCTCTTCTTTTTTTAATTTTTTTTCACAAATTTAACACTTATAATTTTTTTTCTCCATCAAATTTCACCATCATTTTTTAAAACTTTTATCAAATATATAAATTCTTAGATTGTTTTAGAAAAGACATAAAAATAAAAAGAGAATAAATAAAAAATATATATTTCTACTAAAAAATATATTTTTAAAAAGTCTCAACTTTAAGTTTTGCTTTTAAAAAAATAAAAAATATAGATTTGATTATTATATTTTGTCATTAACGTAAATAAACAAAAGGTGAAAAATTCCAATGCTATGTAAACCCCTGTGATTACGCTCGATATGTTGCCTGTGAGATCGCTCATTGGGGGCGTTGTGTCTCTTATCCAGGTCATGGTAGAAACGAAGGAGTAAAGGTCACTTCCCCGACGAAGCGAAAGAACAGTGTATCTTCTGAGAAAATTGTTAGTTCTAATGCAAATCTACTGGTTAGTTGTTTTCTGTGTAGATAAGTGTTTTTGTTTTTTCAACATGAATATTTGTATAAATCTGTAATAATCATCTACTGTAATATTTTGTATAAATCTGTAATAATAATCTACTTGTTGCTCACCCTTCTCCACTTTATAGCCGATTGTGCATTCTATTTAACACGAGAGGTATCTGTATCACACGATCTAGATGACAATAGCCTTATGAAATGAGCATGCTCTTTACTAAGACTTATGAGAAATTTAGCACTTGCGCCGAGTTGGTCTTTTCTCAGACGGCTTTACCCAAAAATGGCAAAAAAAAGAATGCAAGTAAAATTTCAGGCAACTGCAAATCATGTTCCCCGACTATGTTAAAAATACGAAAACACCTTTGAGACGAAAGGTCGTGCAAAAACACCCATGAACTTTGCATTTTCATGCGAAAAAACCCATTAGACGTTAAATCTTACCTTTCAGTCGTTATCACCAGTTATCTACTTCATGTCTCATGTACGTGAAGACAATTTCGTCATTTCACATCCCATCTTTAACAACTAAGCAACTCTATCTTTAGTGTGTGCAAATCTTGTCCATGAAAACTTCTTCTTCCTCACATTGATTTTCCAAAAACACCACCACCACGATCATCACCGCCACCAACCAACATCATACCAACCAACTGAAAGAATATGTACACGTAAATAGTGTATGTTCGGAATACGTCTCGAGCCTATGGGAGCACACACATATACACAGAGGATACGTTTATTATAATTAATATATTTATCATATATTAATTATATTAATATGTTTCACAAAATAAATAAATGATCGAACTAGAAAAATAAAAGGGGTCTGAGTGTCGTTTCTAGCAAACTAGAGGAGGTGTTGTAGCGTAACTTGAAGATCAAGTTATTCAACTATATAATGACTCTTAGGAAACATTATATTGGTCGACACATAATATCCTTAAGCGATACACTATACCCGAATACTTTATACAAAAGCATTCGGTGTATCTCTTTTCTTGGTTCGTTAAATCAATACCGAGGAATCAATTGACAAATATTTATATGTAAGACTTTTCAGTGCTTAAAGGACTTAAGACCAGATACCGAGGAAGCACTTAAGGGACTTCCAGTGCTTAAGAGAAAAAAAGAAATGGAGATAAATCGGGCTATAATGTCGAAAGTGCAGCTAGAGTAGGCTTAAAATGCCATGTAGAAGAAGACATTTCTCACAATATTAGTGCAAAACAGCACTGTGTTTGCAATAATGAACGATTTTAGAAGCGTTGAGTATGCTGTAAGTTTTGTAGTTACGTATTCACAAATTGTTTAAGATCTTCAGTTCTTGTAACTATGGCCTCATGGAGACACTTCTTTTCATGGTTTTAATAGCCAAATCGTCAGTGATAAGAAGTTTTTGGTGCTTTTGCCGTATGTAAGACATTTTTAACTATAAACATCTATTGACAATTTTTCTTAGCACGACAGACTTTTCAGTGTGAAAATATCATAATTTCTATTCCTTATTTTGACAATTTTACTGAAAGAAGCCATTAAATAAATGTAAACAAAAACCAGAAATCAAATCTTACATTTCACAAGAAAGTACTCTGTAGGTGTTTGCAATGAAACTTCACGATAGTTTAAATGGTCTGTATTTTTTTATAAAGACTAATGATCTTTCTTTGTTTCTAGTGGTTTCCATCTTTTCTATTTTCAAGTCCGAAGTACAAGTCCAGAGATGTACGAAAAGAGTATGCAATGACTCACCCACAACCTCTTGCATATTTTGCACTTTGTGTGGGAAGCCATTCTGACCCCATGGTACATAATTTTTGAACCCTGAACATTTCATAATGGAAATGTGAAATTAGAATAATACTTGAACAAACACAACCGTGGAATGGATTCAGTATCTAACACCTTTTACATTGATTTTGTGATTCAGGTGCGAATCTACACGCCTAAGTCTTTTCCAAGAGCTTGAAGTTGCTAAAGAAGAGTACATACATACCAACTTCAAGATACAAAAAGGGCAAAAGATGGTTCTCCCAAAGCTTGTTGATATATTTGCGAAAGAATCAGGTTTAGGTCATGCTGGTTTGATGGACATGATTGAACACTCGCTGCCGGAGTGTCACCAAAAGGGCTTCTTAAAGTTGACTCAGAAAGGGAAATCTTTGAAGAAAATCGAGTGGCCGCTCATGATTTCACTTTTCGGTATCTACTTGCACTAGATTTAGCCAAGTTTTAAATCTCTAAAGAGTTATATCTAGATGAACATAGTTCTTAGTTGCGTGTGTTTGCAAGCAAACGGTGAGCGAGTGGACTAGAGACTTATAAGGTTTTGTATAGTCGTCATACATATGAGATTGAGGTATGAGTTTTCTTGGATGACATGACTGTCATTTTTGTTCTCTTGCACTTGTATCTAGTTTTTAAATAGCAAGAGATGAGTTTGATGAAATGTTATGTATATTGGTTCATTACTTTCGAGTTTTGCAACATAGCTGTGAATCAAAATGGTTTACAACCTATATGAATCGAGTATTCATCGTTTGGTTACTTTTGTATAATGTGTTTACTGCAGCGAGAAGCATGGATTCAAGTTTTCATTACTAAACGTTTGCCACGTTTATTGGTACCTAGGGGGTGTTTTGTTTGGCTTATATAATGTAAGCCCATTTCGACTTATATAACATAAGCCCTAATTTTGTGGCTTATTTGAAGGTTTATGAGCTTATATAAGTTTATTATATCATGATAAACTAATATAAGACCCTAAGTCTCAAAATAAGCCACAAAATTGGGCTTATGTTATATAAGCCGAAAATAAACCATATTTCGGCTTATATTTCATAAACCTTAATTTTTAAAGGTTACTGGTGACTTATGAGCTTATATAAGTTTATTATATCATAACAAACTTAGATAAGCCAATAAGTCTCCAAATAAGCCACTAAATTGAGGCTTATGTTATATAAGCCGAAATATGCTTACGTTATATAAGCTAAAAAAAACAACCCCTAGTTATGGGTCATTCGCCCACCTTTGAGGACGGCCATGAGATTAACATAAAGTCTCTAAAAGGTACTACATCCGTCTCAAAATTATAGTCCACCTTTTTTTTCGAGTTGTCTAGATAAAAAGTTTAGACTAAGATTACTTAGTTGAAATTATAATTAAAAACTTAAAAAAAGATTTAAATTAATTGTTTAAAAGTAAAATTGTTTTTATTTAAAAAGTAAGAGAGAGAAAATTGTAAAAGTAATACTACTTTTTATCAGTGGATAATAATTTTAGAAGAGGGAGTAAAAAGATGTAGCAACAACTTGTAAAAAGATTTGTCGTCACAAGTTTTGTCACAAACTTGTAACAATTTTTCTCAAGTACAGTAACATGAAAATCACCACCGGTTAAAAGCAGACTCTAAAATGATGAAAGAATAATGAACTTATGGTCAAATTCCGAAATAAGCAAATACATCATTGGGCCTATTATTGGTCAGCCCAAAAGAATTTTATTCTATAACATTACCAACTTTCAGAATGTCGTATGTGATTAATGAACTTATCTATTAGATAGCTCCCAGAAAACGCGGTACGACGTCGTCGTCCGTCCCCCCCCCCCCCCCCCCCCCCGGCTTGCCATATGGAGCGACGCAACTTTGTTAATAGTTTTACAAAATTGTATAGTGTTCTACTATCTTCTTAAAAGATTTGTAAAAAATTTCAAAAAATATTTCTACATGACTGTACTTGATCTTGTAAAGTTATAAAAGCCACTTGGATATCTACATAGAGTTGTTGTGTTAAATCATGCCAATAATTGCACTAGTTTCATCAATTGCTTTATCAAGTTGCACAAGATGATGAATAACTAATTCTATTCGAACATATTATGCAAAAAAATTTTATTTATTTTGTTGAATATGCCAATTAAAAGTTAACCGAATGTGAAATGTACCCAAGATTGCAGAAATCGCTAGGCGCTAGTGAGGCGGTCGACGACCTTCAAGGCGGAATTCATATAGGCGGATTGGGATTTTATGCATATAAATATTATAAATAATATGTATGACATAAAAAAGACTTTTAATTTGAAATAATTCAAAGTTTTTGTAAAACTAGCATGGACCCGCGCAATGCGGCGGCGAGTACTCATAATCATTTTTTGAGACTAACAAATATTAATCTTTTATCCATTAAGTTTGTATTGTTAAAGTTGTAAAAAATCGAAAAAAACCTCTAAGTTTCAAAAAAATTAATAGTTAATAAAAATATAGCAAAATGGATATTATTGAATAAAAGAGCATAAAATTTTAGAAAATATGGTGAAATTAGATTATAAAAATAATAAATAAATAAAAAGATTTTTCAATTTTAAAAGAAAAAATGTTATTTAAGTAGGTTGTTACAAAAGTTTGTTACAAAAGGTTGTTTGAAAGGGTTATAGTATATAATGTTGATGAATATATCAACAACTTGTTTTATTTAGTAAGAAAAAAAGTCTGAATTTTCAGCCTTGCTATTTTAAGAAGGTTCCAAATACTTTATAAAGTAGTATAGATAGACAAATAAAACATAACAATTTAAGTGCTTAAAACTTTAAACGTGAACATATAATTCAATTGGTTCAGATTTCATACGAAAACCCATTACTTTATATTTATAATCATTCGTTATCTATTATTTTAAGATGTTACGTTAAAATAAATATAAGCACTATATATTAGAAAGAAAACACTTATTTTTTTGTAAAAAAATATTGACTTTTTATTGACTTTATTGACTTTTTTAACCGCCTAGCTCCTAGGCGGAGTATGACCGCCTAGGCGCCCGCCTAGGCCTTGTTTTACAACATTGAATGTACCTGCTGCCAAAATCTTGTAATTACTCGCACGGGGTTACAAATAAATTAAATTTTATTTAATATTTTTGTATGATATAGAGGTATATAAAAAATTTCGTGTTTAATATTTTGTAATTGTGATATTATTAGGTGAGTTAAGATCTATGCATATCCTTAAATTAGCATATACATATTCAACCAGTTATAATCACATATTTTTTAAAAAACTCACTTTTTACCACTTTTTTAAAAATTAAATATCTCACAAACGGAAAATCATCAAATGAAAAAAAATACACCATTGCAACGAGAATTAAATCATCTTTCTATCGAGGGGCATATGTATATACTTTCGACGAAATTTTTTTCGACTTTTTTTCTTATGTCACGTATGAGAGAATCATATATGATTCGTCACGAATCATATATGATTTTCAGAAAATCATATATGATTCGTGATATGAATCATATATGATATTCTGAAAATCATATATGTTTCGTAACGAATCATATACGATTCTCTCAGACGTCACTTAAGAAAAAAAGACGAAAAATGTTCGTCGAAAGTATATACATGTGCCCCTCGATAGATAGATAATTTAATTCTCGTCGCGATGATATGTTTTGTTTTACGTAACGATGAACGGTTTGTGAGATATTTAATTTTTAAAAAATGAGTTTTTTTTTGTTACATGATAAAAATGGTTGGTTGTGATTGGTTGATTGAGTATATATTAAACTAAGGGTTTATGTTGAACTGTTTTCCATTATTAGGTTATAAAGTATAAATGATATTTTTCAATTTTTTAAACTTATTGAGAAAATATAAAATTTATAATTTTCGTTTAATACAATCTAATTTATTTAAAATTTAACCACTTAAGTTTTATTCATGACTTCTTCTTTTAAATTTTTTTTCACAAATTTAACACTTATAATTTTTTTTCTCCATCAAATTTCACCATTATTTTTTAAATTTTTATCAAATATATAAATTCTTAGATTGTATTAGAAAAGACATAAAAATAAAAAGAGAATAAATAAAAAATATATATTTTTACTAAAAAATATATTTTTAAAAAGTCTCAACTTTAAGTTTTGCTTTTAAAAAAATGAAAAAAAATATAGATTTGATTATTATATTTTGTCATTGACGTAAATAAACAAAAGCTGAAAAATTCCAATGCTATGTAAACCCCTCTGATTACGCCCGATATGTGGCCCGTGAGATCACTCATTGGGGGCGTTGTGTCTCTTATCCAGGTCATGGTAGAAACGAAGGAGTAAAGGTCACTTCCCCAACGAAGCGAAAGAACAGTGTATCTTCTGAGAAAATTGTTAGTTCTAATGCAAATCTACTGGTTAGTTGTTTTGTGTGTAGATAAGTGTTTTTGTTTTTTCAACATGAATATTTGCATAAATCTGTAATAATCATCTACTGTAATATTTTGTATAAATCTGTAATAATCATCTACTGTAATATTTTGTATAAATCTGTAATAATCATCTACTTGTTGCTCACCCTTCTCCACTTTATAGCCGATTGTACATTCTATTTAACACGAAAGGTATCTGTATCACACGATCTAGATGATAATAGCCTTATGAAATGAGCATGCTCTTTACTAAGACTTATGAGAAATTTAGCACTTGCGCCGAGCTGGTCTTACTCGGACGACTTTACCCAAAAATGGCAAAAAAAGGAATGCAAGTAAAATTTCAGACAACTGCAAATCATGTTCCCCGACTATGTTAAAAATACGAAAAAACCCTTGAGACGAAAGGTCATGCAAAAACACCCATTAACTTTGCATTTTCATGCGAAAAAACCCATTAGACGTTAAATCTTACCTTTCAGTCGTTATCACCTGTTATCTCCTTCATGTCTCATGTACGTGAAGACAATTTCGTCATTTCACATCCCCTCTTTAACAACTAAGCAACTCTATCTTTAGTGTGTGCAAATCTTGTCCATGAAAACTTCTTCTTCCTCACATTGATTTTCCAAAAACACCACCACCACGATCATCACCGCCACTAACCAACATCATACCAACCAACTGAAAGAATATGTACACGTAAATAGTATATGTCCGGAAAACGTCTCGAGCCTATGGGAGTACACACATATACACAGAGGATACGTTTATTATAATTAATATATTTATTATATATTAATTATATTAATATGTTTCACAAAATAAATAAATGATCGAACTAGAAAAATAGAAGGGGTCTGAGTGTCGTTTCTAGCAAACTAGAGGAGGTGTTGTAGCGTAACTTGAAGATCAAGTTATTCAACTATATAATGACTCTTAGGAAACGTTATATTGGTCGACACATAATATACTTAAGCGATACACTATACCCGAATATTTTATACATAAACATTATGTGTATCTCTTTTCTTGGTTCGTTAAATCAATATCGAGGAATCAATTGATAAATATTTATATGCATGCCTTTTCAGTGCTTAAAGGACTTAAGACCAGATACCGAGGAAGCACTTAAGGGACTTCCAGTGCTTAAGAGAAAAAAAGAAATGGAGATAAATCGGGCTATAATGTCGAAAGTCCAGCTGGAGTAGGCTTAAAGTGCCATGTAGAAGAAGACATTTCTCACAATATTAGTGCAAAACAGCACTGTGTTTGCAAGAATGAACGATTTTAGAAGCGTTGAGTATGCTGGAAGTTTTGTAGTTACGTATTCACAAATTGTTTAAGATCTTCAGTTCTTGTAACTATGGCCTCATGGAGACACTTCTCTTCATGGTTTTAATAGCCAAATCGGCAGTGATAAGAAGATTTTGGTGCTTTTGCCGTATGTAAGACATTTTTAACTATAAACATCTATTGACTATTTTTGTTAGCACGACAGACTTTTCAGAGTGAAAATATCATAATTTCTATTCCTGATTTTGACAGTTTTACTGAAAGAAGCCATTAAAAAATGTAAACAAAAACCAGAATTCAAATCTGATGTCGTATATACTATCTATTACATTTCACAAGAAAGTACTCTGTAGGTGTTTGCAATGAAACTTCTAGGTAGTACGATAGTTTAAACTTTAAATGGTCTGTATTTTTTTATAAAGACTAATGATCTTTCTTTGTTTCTAGTGGTTTCCATCTTTTCTATTTTCAAGTCCGAAGTACAAGACCAGAGATGTACGAAAAGAGTATGCAATGACTCACCCGCAGCCTCTTGCATATTTTGCACTTTGTGTGGGAAGCCATTCTGACCCCATGGTACATAATTTTTGAACCCTGAACATTTCATAATGGAAATGTGATATTATAATAATACTTGAACAAACACAACCGTGGAATGGATTCAGTATCTAACACTTTTACATTGATTTTATGATTCAGGTGCAAATCTACACGCCTAGAAGTCTTTCCAAGAGCTTGAAGTTGCTAAAGAAGAGTACATACATACCAACTTCAAGATACAAAAAGGGCAAAAGATGGTTCTCCCAAAGCTTGTTGATATATTTGCGAAAGAATCAGGTTTAGGTCATGCTGGTTTGATGGACATGATTGAACACTCGCTGCTGGAGTGTCACCAAAATGACTTCTTAAAGTTGACTCAGAAAGGGAAATCTTTGAAGAAAATCGAGTGGGCCGCTCATGATTTCACTTTTCGGTATCTACTTGCACCAGATTTAGCCAAGTTTTAAATCTCCAAAGAGTTATATCTAGATGAACATAGTTCTTAGTTGCGTTTGTTTGCAAGCAAACGGTGATCGAGTGGACTCGAGACTTATAAGGTTTTGAATATTCGTCATACATATGAGATTGAGGTATGAGTTTTCTTGGATGATATGACTGTCATTTTTGTTCTCTTGCACTTGTATGTAGTTTTTAAATAGCAAGAGATGAGTTTGATGAAATGTTATGTATATTGGTTCATTACTTTCGAATTTTGCAACATAGCTGTGAATCAAAATGGTTTACAACCTAAATGAATCGAGTATTCATCGTTTGGTTACTTCTGTATAATGTGTTTACTGCAGCGAGAAGCATGGATTCAAGTTTTCATTACTAAACGTTTGTCAGGTTTATTGGCACCTAGGGGGTGTTTGGTTTGGCTTATATAATGTAAGCCCATTTCGACTTATATAACATAAGCCCTAATTTTGTGGCTTATTTCGAGGTTTATGAGCTTATATAAGTTTATTATATCATGATAAACTAATATAAGACCCTAAGTCTCAAAATAAGCCACAAAATTGTGATTACGTTATAGAAGCCGAAAATAAGCTATATTTGGGCTTATATTTCATAAACCCTAATTTTTTAAGCTTATTGGTGACTTATGGGCTTATATAAGTTTATTATATCATAACAAACTTAGATAAACCCATAAATCTCCAAATAAGCCACTAAATTGAAGCTTATGTTATATAAGCTGAAATATGCTTACGTTATATAAGCTAAAACAAACAACCCCTAGTTATTGGGCCCTTCGCCCACCTTCGAGGACGGCCATGAGATTAACATACTTTAAGTCTCTAAAAGGTAAAAAGATTTACCAACAACTTGTAAAAGGATTTGTCACAAGTTTTAACAGAGTTAAGATATATGTATACTCTTAAATAAGCATAGACCTATTCAATCAATTATAATCACTCATTTTTTTAAAAACCACTTCCCACCACTTTTTTAAAAATTAAATATCTCACAAACGGTAAGTCGTCAAACGAAAAAAATACACCATTGCAACGAGAATTAAATCATCTTTCTATCGAGGGGCACATGTATATACTTTCGACGAACTTTTTTTTCGACTTTTTTTCTTAAGTCACGTATGAGAGAATCATATCGTCACGAATCATATATGATTTTCAGAAAATCATATATGATTCGTTGTATGAATCATATATGATTTTCTGAAAATCATATATGTTTCGTGAGGAATCATATATGATTCTCTCAGACGTGACTTATGAAAAAGCTCGAAAAAAAGTTCGTCGAAAGAATATACATGTGCCCCTCGATAGATGATTTAATTCTAGTCGCGATGATATGTTTTGTTTTACGTAACGATGAACGATTTGTGAGATATTTAATTTAAAATAAAAGAGTTTTTTTGTTACATGATAAAAAAATAGATGGTTGTGATTGGTTGATTGAGTATATGCTAAACTAAAGGTGTATGTTGAACTTTTTCCTGTCACAAACTTGTAACGATTTTTCTTAATTAACATGAAAATCACCACCAGTTAAAAACAGACTTTAAAATGATAATGAACTAAAGACTAATGAACTTATGTGCAAATTCCGAAATAAGCAACTACAGCATTGGGCCTATTATTGGTCAGCCCAAAAGAATTTTATTCTATAACTTTCAGAATTTTATTCTATAATTTTAGAATGTCGTATGTGATCAATGAATCTATCTACTAGGTAGCTCCCAGAAAACGCTGTACGGCGGCATTGATTGAACAAGGCATCAGGAGTCCAATAGGACGGGGGAGCAGGCAGCTCCCTGATGAAATTGTTTGCTTAAGTGGGCAGTGGTGAGCCTCCCGAAGCTTGCCATATCGAGCGACACAGCTTTGTTAATAGTTTTACAAAATTGTATAGTGTTCTACTATCTTCTTAAAAGATCTGTAAAAAATGCCAGAAAATATTTCTACATGATTGTAAAAATATTTCTACAATTCTACATGATTGTAGAAAGATCTGTAAAAAATGCCAAAAAAACATTTCTACATGATTGTACTTGATCTTGTAAAGTTATAAAAGCCACTTGGATATCTACATATTGTTGTTGTGTTAACTCATGCCAATAATTACATTAGTTTCACCAATTTCTTTATCAAGTTGCACAAGATGATGAATAACTAATCCTATTCAAACATATTATACAATTTTTTTTTATTTTGTTGAATATGCCAATTAAAGGTTAACGAATGTGAAAATGTACCTGCTGCCAAGATCCTGTAACAATTCTTACTCGCACGAGGTTAAATAAATTAAATATAAATTTATTTAATATTTTTATATGATATAAAGGTATATAAAAAAATTTGTGTTTAATATTTTGTAATTGTAATATTATTAGTTATAAAGTATAAATGATATTTTTTAATTTTTTAAAGTTATTGAGAAAATATTAAATTTATAATTTTCACTTAATACAATCTAATTTATTTAAAAAACTTTTATCAAATATATAAATTCTGAGATTGTTTTAGAAAAAACATAAAAATAAAAAGAGAATAAATCAAAAATATATATTTTTACTAAAAAATATATTTTTAAAAGGTCTCAACTTTAAGTTTTGCTATTAAAAAAATAAAAAAATATAGATTTGGTTATTATATTTTGTCATTGACGTAAATAAATAAAAGCTGAAAAATTCCAATGCTATGTGAACCCCTGTGATTACGCCCGGTATGTTGCCTGTGAGATCGCTCATTCGGGGCGTGCTCACCCTTATCCACCTTATAGCCCATTGTACATTCTATTTATCACGAAGGGTATCCGTATCACACGATCTAGCTGACAATAGCCTTATGAAATGAGCATGCTCTTTACTAAGACTTGTGGGAAATTTAGCACTTACGCCGAGCTGGTCTTACTCGGACGGCTTTACCCAAAAATGGCAAAAAAAAGAATGCAAGTAAAATTTCAGGCAAACTGCAAATCATGTTCTCGACTATGTTAAAAATACGACAAAACACTTGAGACCAAAGGTCGTGCAAAAACACCCATGAACTTTGTATTTTCATGCAAAAAAACCCATGAGACGTTAAATCTTACCTTTCAGTCGTTATCACCCGTTATCTCCTTCATGTCTCATGTACGTAAAGCCAATTTCGTCATTTCACATCCCTCTTAAACAACTAAACAACTTTATCTTTAGTGTGTGCAAATATTATCCATGAAAACTTCTTCTTCCTCACATTGATTTTCCAAAAACACCACCACCACGATCATCACCGCCACCAACCAACATCATACTACCCTCGCCACCACTACTTCAAAACTTCTTTCGCTTTATATGACCACATTGCTACATGCAAACTTCTGCAAACTCGTCCACATGATCCATTTCCTCATCATATGCCTAAAAACCCATTATTTAAAGCAAGTGGAAAGTATAATAGATGATTTTAATCTATTTAGAGGTTTATTAACTTTTCTTTAAGTTGTTGACCACAATTTCTAACACATTGACCTTAATTATAGAATATTAGGCATCCTAGAAAGATTGGTTTTTAACAATCGTGAAACCATAATTAAAGTTATTTTAATATAAATTTCACATCAACATAATATATAGCATAATATATAACTGATAAACAAAAAAAGTGTGGCAGGTCCGAGAGCAAGCTTACAGAGGTACTTAGAAACTTGGAGCTAAAAACATAGAGAATCGAGACCTGCGTTCTAGAGTCAGAGCTGGAAAAGTATTCTAATGTAGATCTGTTTGCACAATTAAGTTTTGAAATATATTATCTGAAAACACGGTTGAATAAGCAAGAAAGGTACATTCGTACCAGAGATGTGCAAACTTACATGGATCAACTGAGTGAAGTGATACCAAACCTTGAAATTCAACCTCGCCTGGATAAGGACATGATATAATTAAGCTTGAAGGATAAAGCAGAAGTGTTTTTGTAACTGCAAAAGGAGGTACATGATTTAAAGGCACATATCCATTTGCTAAACAAAGTTGTGAAGTCTAGGTTTAAAAGGAAAGCTATGCTTGGAAAGGATAAGCCAATGTAATTTCTAAAGGACTTAAGACCAGATACCGAGGAAGCACTTAAGGGACTTCCAGTGCTTAAGAGAAAAAAAGAAATGGAGATGAATCGGGCTATAATGTCAGAAGTGCAGCTAGAGTAGGCTTAAAATGCCATGTAGAAGAAGACATTTCTCACAATATTAGTGCAAAACACAAGACCTATTTTCTAGTAGCTTAATTACATGAGTAGTAGACATTACACATTAATTGTTGTTAATTCTCGATACACGTTGTAGGTTTATCTTGTATGCGATCTTGACAATCAAACAAATAAATAATAGAGTGGTACGGAGTTCTGCAATGAGATTAGTTACTTCATTAAGGTTTGTGATCAAAGTGCTTTTGTGATTAAGTTTTTTGTACTTTTCCGTCAATTTTTAATTGACTACTTAGCATCAAATCCGGCTCTTTTACATGATCTTTAATCAATAGTGATATTATCTTTTGACTTTGATAGTCAAGATGTTCAGTTTTAATTTACAACATTGATTTGATGTATGAATTTTTGGAGGAGCATATGATGACTGAATTGAAGGTCATAGCTTAACAGTATATATGGTTTTATGTAGGTTCGAATTCATTGGTTTCACTCTTGGTGAGGCAGAAACAGGTTGGAATTTGAGACGAAAAAGAGTGTTTGGTTTCATGAGTAAGACATGAAATCCTACATCTGTAAAAACAACAAATTTGACATTATTAGTATTAGTTAGTAATAATATTTGTAGATGTTAAAATGATATCAAAACCCACAAAACTGATCTAATTATCCAACCAACCATCCCTTGGTGATATTATACTCTTTATTATAACAATACTCACACACAAATAAAACTAACTAACTAAGGAAACAAGATCAAGATGATCTAAACACTATGAAACCCTAACACATAGAGAAAAACTTTGATCAGATCTAACTGTGTGTATAGAATAAGTTGAATGAGACAAAACAACACCAACTCCAACTTATATACTCACAAGTTACAGTTCAGTCCATGCACAAAGGAAAGTGACAGAAACATAACACAAACTTGTTGTAACTAAAATAATTACAATAAATCCCTACAGCATTACAAGCTTTCAATAAAGATGTATAACTTTCAAGACCCTCCATCTATCTTGTAAGCCAAACATGTTAATCATATCCAACTTCTTTACTAACACAACATGTTGGAAATAACCAAGAGCTTTAGTTAAAACATAAGCAACTTGACTTTTAAAGTCAACTTTCTCAGTTTTAATAAGACAAAAACAACTATTTCCCTTACTACATAAACATTAATATCAAAATGTTTAGTCTTCTCATGCATTACTAGATTAGCAGCAATGTAGACTTATTATCACAACATAATGTAAGAAGAAGCAAGTTTGCTAAACCAAACTCATTCAGAAGTTTAAAAACCCATATAACTTCACAAGTAGCAGCTGCCATTGCCCTATTTTTAGCTTCAACTAAAGATTTTGGCAAGGTAACTTGCTTCTTAGCCTTCAAGGATACCAAATTTACATTAACAAACACACAATACCCAGAAACACACCTTTTGGTCATCGGACATTTTGCCCAATCAAAATATGAGAATGCAACTATTCTGAAACCTGACTTGCTTTTACTAAAGCCAATACCATTGCAAGGAGAAAGTTTCAAATACTTAAGCACCCTTAAACCAGTATCAAAATATGACTATAAAGGAGCACGCATATGTTGAGTAAGACATTGTACAACATCAGAAATCATCGCTAGACTCCTTATGAGCCAACACAATATTCTCAAGCAAAGAAGTAAGAACATTGTAGAAACTACGCGGGGGGGGGGGGGGGGGGGGGGTTGAATAGTTTCTTAAATTTACTTGTTTAAAGATCGGTTTTCAAAAATCCTTTTTCAATAACTTAGACTTGAGTGATTATATGAAATCTTCTTATGCACAATATGAACAATAGATAGTGGATCTAAACTAATAATCACAAGTACATGCAAGGAAATAATAATGAATGTAAAGAGATAAGGAAAGGAAAGGTCAAACCAAACACCAAGGATTTATAGTGGTTCGACAACGAAGCTCACTCCTCGTTCCTACTCCACTCCTCGAGTATTCCTTACTCGAGAGTTCACTAATCAAAAAGCTCCTTAAGGTGGAGAAACCATACACATCGCTTAACCAATTTCCGACTCTAAGCTAAAAGTAGAGCCCTAATATTAGCTAGGACCAATCTACACCAATATACTTTAAGACCTAAGTATTAACCACAATACATAAAAAACTTCCAAATTTACATAACAATTTCGATCTTCACAACTACACAAGAATGAAAATAAAGTTTGATCTTCAATGGATCTTGAGGTAGACGCAACACTTCAAGGATGAAAGTGTTATTCTCTTTGCACTCGAGAGGATGAGAGGGGAGAAGAAAGATTCACTTCTAAACAAGTAGTAATCAACCAAATAACCAAATATTTGAGTGATTTAAAAAGGTGGACTGAATCCGGAAATTTGTGTGCAAAAGAGGTGAAAAGAAAAAATCTGGAACTGGTCCACTATTTATAAGACAAAGCTCCAACGGTTCTATCTAGCCGCAATTGACCCGCGGTTTGATATTTATGAAGAACCGCATAGGCATTTAAGGAACCGCCCATACTAGACTCTGCTCATTTTTGTCTTTTAGTGGGTAGTCACATCTGGTGAAGTTTTTATCCTCAAAGGATATTCCTAAACAATATGGAATATGCCATTTTCAAATTTTCAAATTTCTAATTTAATAAAATGTTTTCTTAAAAATAAAGTTTATTAAAAACTTTTATCACTTAAAAATAAAAGTGAGTTTTAAGAAAAACTAAATCCTTGATTACTTAGTTAGGTTGAGAACTTGTTTCTTAATACCTTAAGTGATAATGGATGAAATGAAAAATACTTGAACTAAGAAAGAATTCAATTTTTGTTATTTTCGTAAATGCGTGTTTTTATATATTGTCGTAATCAAAATCAAGTGAGAACGAAAAATGAAAGTAGCGTTTTTAGACATCATTGCATTAACAAACAGGTCTATAAGCCAAAACCCATTTTCATTTGACAACTCCCAATACTTTCTTGACTAAGACACAATCCATTATCAGTTTTAAGAACTTCAATTCCCTAAAAATACTTAAATTCACCCATATCTTTTATTTAAAATATGTTATTCAAAAAATTTTTAAACTTCTTAATTTCAACATCGTAGTTTTCAGTTAACACAAATCAACCAAAAAGAATTTAACTTTGCCCTCAGTTTTAATGTACAAAGAATGATCATTTTTAGACTGCACAAAAACTGCTTCAAACAATTTTCTGTTCCAATGTCTAGGAGCTTTTTTCAAACCATATAAAGATCTCTTAATCTTACAAACTCTAGTATCCCCAAGTTTATAATAACCCGAAGGTGGAATCATATAGACTTCCTCATTTAACTCTTCGTATAAAAAAGCATTATTCACATCATTTTGAAATACTTTCCAACACACAAATTGATCAATCAAGCACCTAACAATACTCATCTTAAACACATGACTAAAGGTTTCTTCATAATGAATACCTTCTCTTTAATACAACCTTTAGCAACAAGCATGACTTTATATCTTTCAATCTTCCTAGAAGAAAGATACTTAACCATATAAACCTATTTACTTCCTATTTACTTCTAATAAGTTTTCTACCAACAATTTTCATATAAAGCTTACATTTCATTATTCATAGCATTAACCTAATTATTGTCCTTAGCAGCCTCCTCGTATGAGGAAGGCTCATACGAATTGTTCAAAAATAAAACTAGAACCAAAATTATTCACATCAAGCATAAAATAATTACAATACTTATTTAAACCATATCTCACATAGGTATTTAACATATAATCATTCAGTTTAGCAGAAAATTTAGAAGCTCTATTAGACTTTCTAAGACCAACATCCTCTATTTGACCATTAAAATCATTTTCAGGAACCTCATTGTTTAAATCAAAACTGCCCCCAGACATACTATCATCTCCTATGGGAAAGTACGATCGTTTAAATAGTCTGTATTTTTTATAAAGACTAATGATCTTTTTTGTTTCCAGTGGTTTCATCTTTTCTATAATTTTCAAGTCTGAAGTACAAGTCGAGAGACGTATGAAGTATGCAATGTTTTTCACTTTGTATGGGAAGCCATTCTAACCCCATGGTACACAATTTCTTATCCCTGAACATTTCAACCGTGCAATGGATTCAATATCTAACACCTTTTACATTGATTTTGTGATTCAGGTGCGAATATACACGCCTAAAAGTGTTTCCAAGAGCTTGAAGTTGCTAAAGAAGAATACATACATGATGACGACGACGTAGGTAATTCTCTCCCTACATGATGATGACGACGACACCTTCTGATTTCTTCCTTTGATTTTGATCTACTACCTTCCTAGCAATTCGTGTGAGAAAGGAACCTGTAGTCTTGCGAGTGTTATCCTTGTGATTGATATCCGAGAACGAGATTTATTACTTGCTGGTAATCTAGGAAGCATAGGGATTCATTTTCATTGGTTTTGATCTTAGCTAATAGTGATGGTGACGGACCCCAGTTTTTTATTCAGGCCGACTCCTTTTTCATTCCTAGAGATTCCTTGTCTTTTTAATAACGCTTGATCCATGTGATTGTATCACCGATTTGATTCCTTAATTGATTTTTCTTGGGTTCAACGTACTTGCTAAGTCTAGGTTTTTGAATCTTTGATCGAACCCTGTGCTGGAGTGATATTCACCCAATATTTATCGGTCGTGGTTTCATACTGGGTGATCTCCTTGGATCCCTTTACTAATTTTGACGTGCATTCTTGGTTTTGTTTTCTTTTTTTAGGGGATCGATGTCCCCTTCTTTCATCATGTCAATGAGATATCGGTAACAACGATGATTTTACCTGATGAATTTCTAAGTCGATCTTTGTGACAAATTTCCCCAATGAGACCACGTCCAAATATTTGTGGCGTGTATGTCAAGCTTATGGAACAGTGGTTGACGTTTTTATTCCTAATCGTAAATCGATGGCTGGTTAACATTTTGCGTTTTTCCGTTTTATTAAGGTTGGCAATGTGGAAAGACTTGTTGGGAATCTCTGTACTTTATAGATTGGACGTATGCATTTGGATGCTAATTTAGTGAGTTATGAACGTTCACCTCCCCAAACCTTTCGACCCCCTCAATCTTCTAAACTAGTTAATAATGGTGCATTTTCATATATGTCAATGGTGAAAGGTAACTTTTTTGTGCAACCTAACATTTCCTCATCTCCTACCCTCGTCTTAGACGATGATTTTATGGTCCAATGTAACTTTGATAGTTATGTCATGGGGGAGGTCAAACAACTTTACTCTATTGCCAATATTTGTGCCTTACTTTTGGCAGGCCTTTATTAATGTGAAACCTACGTATTTGGAAGGATTGTGGATAATGCTGGAACTAGACTCGCTCAAAACCAAAGAAATTTTTTTGAATCATGTGGGTGTGTCATGGTTTTAGTTGGTTGTGCAACGCACAGTCGGATTTTCTGTCAAGGGAGCGGCTCATTTGGATCGACATTGAGGGAGTCCCCTTACATGAATGCTCTCGTGCTATGTTTGATAAGGTTGGGTCTAGATGGGGAGAAGTGATGGATCTTGAAGATAGTAATGATGATTTTTTGCACGTAAGCGGATTTTTATTAAAACTAAGAAGGAGGATAACATTCTTGAAAAATTCCAGATTATAGTCCATTGGAAGGCTTTTGTGGTTCGAGCTAAGGAGATTTTCGTTTAGTCTCCTATTTTTATGTATGTAAAAGAGGTGGTGTACTGTTCAGATGCTGAATCTGATGATGACGAAGTTAATAATGTTGGGATTAAAGTTGATAATGATAACCGTGATGCCAAAAGTGAAGTAGAGGTTGTCTCTGAAACTAACTTCGGTGATAAAAAAGATGTAGTCAATAGTGGTATCGAATAGTCTATCTACCACAAGGAGTGTTCAGTGATCCGTCCGGCATTTATTCCCTCCTAGATAAACATACTAACTTTTCACATCCACCGAGTTTTACCCCGATAACCAGGAGAATCTAATACCAGATAATCAAGAGAATGTTTTACCTAAACCAATTAACCATGAGAATGCTTCACCAAAACCGGCCTCCACATGATTAAATTTACGAGTTATGCACGAGGCCTCACCTTGTGCTGACACTGTCAATTTGGTAGGTTAGAGGTAATTGCTTGAATACATGAGGGTCCATATTGGAATTTTTAGATGATATGGTATGGATTTTTGAAAGATATGGAGAATATCTTTGGTTCAAGAGGAGAGCTAAGGGTTTTTGATGAGTAGTCTTTCATTGAATATTCAAGGCCTTATATTCGGGGCTAAAAAAATTTGGTCTCGGGAGTTATGTTTTAAGCAAAAGGTGTATCTTTTGTCTATTCAAGAAACGAAAACGAATAGTGTAGAAAACTAGAAGGGAGGGGGGGGGGGATTAAATAGTTTTACCAATTAGTTTTAGTTTCTTTGAAACTTTTTATGTGATTAGTGTGGATATAGATCAAGTATGATAGACTAAGTAATAGAGATAGAGAAATAATAAATTAAACCGCCTAGCAAGATCTCACTTATCTTGCCCCTACTTCCACTCCTCGAGTATCCACTCGAGATTTCTACTTTCACTAGTCAAGAATGTCCTTTACACCAGTGGAGAAACCTTTACACTTACCTTACAATTTTTACCAACACCTAAGCTATGACGTCGTATTTTTTACATGGGTACAACAAATCCATTCCCACTACACACAAGTAGTAAATGAATGGGTACAACAATGGTGATTGTATAATAACACTAAACACAATCACACAATGTAAACTTTGAAGGATCAAAGCTTAGAGATAGAATTCTTGTAAGTGATCTTCATGTAAGCAAAGATCTAAATCACAAGAGTCAAGAAAGTATGACACGAAAGCATGACATGAAAGCAAATGCTGAAACGAAAATGAAAAGGAAGAGGGGATGGCCATTTAAAGTAAAAAACCCTAACTCAGGGGGACTAATCTAGAGCTGGAATTACTAAAGGAAAGCTGTAACATAATTAACATAGAGACAGAGGCTAGGGTTTAAGCTTAAGTGATACAAGGCTCGAACGCATGATGGGTCAATAAAAAATAAATGAACAATGATCGAGTGATGATATAAATGTCCATACACGTCAGTCTCGACATGTTAGTGGTGTAACCTTGATGCCAATGGTGTAACCTTGATGCTAATTAGTTAAACAAAGCATAAAAATCGCATAAGAATTGAATCAGCTGAAGTACTAAATAACTAAATAAAGGAAATCAATAGAAATAAAAAAGAACAATCGCTGAATTATAGGGATAAAGAGTATGGTGGGTGTGGCTGCCATCGTTGGGAAGAAGATTGAGAAATATGGTTTACAAACAGAGAAATGTTGATATTTATTGAGTGGTTTTGGTTAGGTTAGATTAAGGTTTTGATTAGTAGATTTAACAATAGGTTGGCCTAATTGATATATTTTATGTGTTTAAAAAAGTACATCAAGCGTGATACTAAGATATATCACTTGATGTACTTTTTCAAACACATAAAATATATCAATTGGGCCATGAGCCTATTGATAAATCCACTAATCAAAACCCTAATTCAACCTAACCTAAGCCATTCAATAAATATCATCATTTCCCTTTGTGCAAACTATATTTTCAATCTTTTTCATCATGGTGGCAGTCGCATCCACCATACTCTTCATCCCTATAATTTAGCGAGTGTTCTTTTTTATTTCTATTGATTTCTTTTATTTAGTTATTAACAAGCTCATTAATTAGCATCAAGGTTATACTATTGGCATCCCAAGACACACATGTATGTTCATTTAGGCTTGTTAATAAGCTTGTTATTGAGCTAATTAATAAGCTTGTATATAAAACATTAGGCTCGTTTAGCCTCACGAGCTGTACGTAAAGCTCAGGCTCGATCTCATTTAATAAACGAGCTACAACTTAGGCTCGAGGTCAGGCTCGACCTCGTTTAGGCTCAGCTCATTCGGACTTTTTACCATCCAACTTTGAGCTTTTCACGAGCGATTCGACTTATTTTCACCCATATAGTTGATTCATGTTAACAACAATAAAGGGGCTTCGAGTAGCTACTTCTATATGCTATTATACTATGTCATGCTACAACTTGTTTTGCCAAACACACCCATAATAAACATGACCTTTTATGAGGAAGGATACATGACATACATATAATTACAATGCAGTTATTAGGAAAATGAAAATCATCAACATTTCAGTTCAAGTAATAAGTAATTAAATACTAAACATGGCAATCTTGATGGGATTACATATGATCCAGGTGATTACGTGATTTATTTATTTTTTAAATTGGTGGGTCAAATGGTCCAAGTCCAACAGAATATAGCAAAAATAAGGGTGATATATAGTAATTTTAATCAACATTTCTTTTTATTTTTGGAGGTGGACTAATAATTTAACACGTCCAAAAATAGTAACATGGGATATAATTTTGAGACGAAGGGAGTAACAGAGAACACATGTACCAGCATAGCTATTAACTACTCCCCCCGTCCCACTTTTATTTTCGAGTAAAATAAATAAATGCTCCTTGGGGTATGCCAAAATTTTGCAGATTGACTCCCCAACTTCGAGAAAGTGCAGGCGGCCTCCCGGACGACGAGGGTAAGTAGTAACCAACCTCCCTGGTCGTAACTACTTTTATCTTTTTGTCGTTATCTTCCTTTTTTACAAGAGCAATAAGGTCTTTTCGCGTATGCTTATATGTTTTGGTTTAATTGTTTGCATTTGTAGTCCCTGGCTTTTAGGTTTAAATACGAAATCCACCTAAACACTTTATAAAACACACAGAGGATCAAAATCCTCTTCTTCAAAAACACATAAACCCTAATTAATTATTGATTAACTGTTTTTTTTACAAGATTGATAAACAAATCAGATGAGTCGATGACCTCTCCACAATTGTTCTTCTTTTGATACAAATTTATAAATAATTAGTGTATCAGATATAACATTAAGAACTGTACATTTCAAATAAATAAGCTCTTGAAAACACCGAGGATAACTTTCGACCCCTTTCAAGATTACATAAGTTTTTTAGTTATACCCATTTGACCCTTGATCCAATTTGGCACCTCTTTTTTCAAAATAAAATTGTCCATGAAATGACATTAATTAATGATACTTACTACTTAGTAAACAAAGAAATGGGAAATAGTTTTATTCCAAATATGAAGGTGTTTGTACATCTATGTTTTACTTACATAGTTGGGTATGACAAATGTGAATGACATTGAAGAAGGGGAAGCACATCCAGTCTCCAAACGTTTATTTGAAGATGGAATGACCAACGGTGTTAATGGTCCAGGTTCTGGAAGTGGGTCACCTTTAAAAATTGAAGCAGTGACGCAATGTAAGCCGCATAATCACATTGACATGGATAATGGAAAAATAGAAAATGATGGTTGTGATAGTGACCATTTTCATGAAAATGCACAAGTTGCTATCTTTGAGAATGAGAAGATGGCTAAAAGATGTGATTCAGTTCCAGGTGAAGATGAATAAAGATCTTTATATCATCAAGAAAATGATGAGGCTGAAAGCCATGAAAGCATAGAAAGTTTTCCAAAAGCTAATTTATTGATTAAAAGAAAAGTAAAATGCATAAATGTTTCCTAAGAATTTTGATATATAAAAGAAGAGTAAAATGCATAAAAGAAGAGTTACACCATGGATTCAAGTTGGGTTCATCAATAATTAGTTAGGGTTTATGTGTTTCTGAAGAAGGGGATTTTGATCATATGTATGTGTTTTATAAAGTGTTTGGATGGATTTGGTATATAAAACCTAAAAGCCAGGAAGTACAAATGCAAACAACTAAACCTACATATAAGCATACACGAAAAGACCTTATTGCCCTTGTAAAAAAGTAAGATAACGACAAAAGAAAACACTAGTTATGACCAGGAAGGTTGGTTACTACTTACTCTTGTCGTCCGGGAGGTTGCCTGCACTTTCTCGAAGTTGGGGAGTCAATATGCAAATTTAGCATACCTCAGGGAGCATTTATGCATTTTACTCTTTATTTTCCTCATTACTATTTTAATTTGTCCCAAATTTTATCCAGTTTCTTTAATAAGAAGTATAAATTAATTAATTTTCCAGTTTTATCCAGTTTCTTTAATAATAAGTATAAATTAATTAATTTTCCAGTTTTACCCATATATTAATGTTGTCAAAAAGTATGTTTGTCTTTTTAGAGACAAAATGTCTATATTCTATCATAAAATATAAAAAACTTGTTGGGGGCCAATTAAAATGAAACGTAGAGAGTAGTATTTAGAGATGGTCATTTCATCCCGTTTACTTATAAAATGGGATGCTTTAGGTTGTGTTTCGTCTCAAATAGTTAATGACTCAAACAAAAAATTACAGCTAAAAGTGGAAAAGGTTAAAACTTATAGTCTATTTTAATATTCTACTACACTAATTGTTACTATGTTGGTTATTTAAAACTTAAAAGTAAAATATGGACAAAAAGTGTCATGATGGGTCATTTAAAATTTTTGTCATTTAATAAATGTTTTTTAATTAATTAAAAAAATATTTGTTTGGCAATTTAACCTTTAAAAAAAAAAGTGAATGTTACTTTCGTTTTCGAAAAAATACTTCAAGCTTCGTCCTTGCTTGGTCAACCTAACCTAACCTGTGTCCAATTGTATAATAAAATGACCCATTAAACCTTAGCCCACCAATCTCACCACCTCAAACTATAAACCTACCATGCGAGTGGAAAGTTGTATTAGGCAAACCTGACGTCAGATACAAAAAAGTAATAGAACATGACGAGAGTAGAGGAACCGATGCAGTGTCATCCTTTGCTGGAATAGCCCGAATTTACTAGGAGTCTAGGATCATGGGTTCAGGTGGTGGTTATGGTTAGTGTTTGTGTCAGTTTTATTTCTTCTGCGTTTTTAGGGATCATATATATATGGAATTATGGATGGTTGAAGGAGTAAATAAAAGAGAAAAACCGTTTCAAATATTTGGTGTAAATGAGCTGTTACTTATGGGTTGTAAGTGGACTTGTACATTAAAAACGGTAGTTAATCCCCATATAATTAGTTGTATTATGGTTGTGTAAATGGGCTGTTGTTACGTCAAATTTGAAAACTACATTTATGTTACTTATAATGCTATTTGTTACTTTAAATTTGAAAACTACATTTATGTTCAGCTGTTACAATTAGGGGTAGGAATCGGGTCGGATTGGTCGGGTTTGAGTTATTTGAGATTAAAAATAATTTATCTGAATTCGACCCGATTTCAACTCGGGTTAGTCACGTTCGGCTCTATTCGGGTCGGGGCGGTCAATTTGGGTTCGAGTCAACCCTAAATACGAGTAATATATTTAAAAAAAAACTTTTTAATTTTAAAATAAAAATGATATAAAATCTATTTAAAAAAAAGAAATCTTACTCGGATCAATCGGGTTGACCCGAACCCGGATTAGACAACACTATTTTACCTGATACTTGACCTGATTTAAATTCGGTTCAATCGAGTTGACCCGAGTTAGAATTTTCAGATTCACCACATCGTTTGACAATCAATATCACTATAATTCTCATGAAATAGAAAATTTGTTTTATTTTATCATTATATTATGACAAATATACTTAAGAAAGGTGCGTGATTCGTTTTGATTGTGAGAACTCGGTAATCCCGTAGAGATTAAAAACATTCAACTGCTTAATTATAGATAAACATGCCTCGACTAATCAAGCGAGTGAAGGAAAAAAGTAGGCAATGACTACTGATGCGATAAATGTGGTTGCTAACAATTCGTGCTGCAATTCCCATAAATATCACATCAAAGGTTCATGAAAGCCATTTTAAAGTCGTCGCCGCTTTTTGTAAAATAAATTTTCCCACACATAAACTGCATTTCATCTCGCTGCATCTAATCCACCAAAGCTCCGGAAACCAAGTAATTTCAAAGAGAAATGATGTTAAATGTGGCTGCTAGCAATGTTTGTTTCCGTGCCTACATATAAAGGCAACTGACATCATACTTTTTTATATTCATCATCGCCTTTTTTATTAAAAAAACGCAAGTTTTCCCATAAAAACAAAAAATGATGTCATGTTGTCGTGGTGGCAAACACAACATAGTGATGCCTTGTCTATGTACGAGTATACAAACAAATCAGTGATGCCCTGCCAAGATGCGGGTAAAGCTCAATAGTACCACTGGCATGGCTGCAAACGCAAATTACAATTAAAAACAGTGATCTATTAGCCGAATTATATTTATTAGACAATAAATAGGCCCAAGTCCGGTTTGTGGGTTTGAGTATCTAGGGTTTTACCACTATATATAATGGATTAATAATACATAATATTCATGGGGTTTTACCAAATCTAATATCGTAATCAGAGCCTACCCTAATCACCCACCAAAACATACGCCTAACCTTTAACCTAAAACAGCAGTCTTTTTCTTTTTTGTGCATGTTATCTTATACCATTCCACTAATTCATCATCAAATACCAGTGATATTTGCTTCTTGCTAATTTTTTGATCTCACGTGAGATCTCCATCCTTTTTCCCTTTTTTGCTGCTATTGCTAGTTGTTGCTTTAATTATTTATTTGCATCTTGGTGCTTATCACGCATCATTATCACGTATATACATCATGAGTGGTGGTTATAGTTATAAGAATGAGAAGTCTACCAATCAACAAGTTCCACATGGATATAGTGGTTTTACTTTGGTTGGTATTGCTACGTATCCCTCATGGACCCAACATGTCCCACATAGACCGAGCCCCATTATTCAACCGGCCCAATCAATTTATCAAGCCTAACAGATTTGTAGAGGTTCCCAGCAACTATATGGCCCACAAAACAGGCCCATTTATCGGTCCCACAACCCATATATCAGCTTCATGGACTGCAGTCGTACATGTATCATCAAGGTAGCAATCTTGGTGTTCCCAAAAATTATGCATACACGCCAAGTGTCTTTCAAGCTCAAGCAACCATGGTCCCACAAACATCTCAGAGTACCGTGTCTCCGCAATCATTGCCGATTATTACTCAAACTTGGAACATGGACACCGGAGCATCCTCATGTGGCTGACAATACATGTATACTTACTTCCTTTAGTAATTCAAGCATTTATCCATCTGTATTTTTTGGCAATGGTCTATTCATGTCACTCATACCGGACATAGCTCTTTGCAGACATCTCATAAGCCTCTTCATTTAAATCATATTCTTGTCACACCTCACATAATTAGAAATTTAATTTATGTTCGTAAATTTACTCGTGACCAATGATGTTTCTGTTGAATTTGATGCATATGATTTTTCTGTGAAAGATTACCAAACCCAAAGGCTTCTTCTTCATTGTGATAGTACGGGGGACCTTTACCCAGTTACTCAAAAACAATCTCCAGTTGTTTTGCTTTCATTTAGTTCCACTACATGGCACAGACGCCTCAGTCATCCGGGGGACGATGTGCTTCGTCGCTTAGAGTCAAGTAATTTAATTTCTTATAATAAACCGAAGTTGTCCGGTTTGTGTCATGCGTGTCAATTAGGCAAGGTTGCAAAAATCGCTAGGCGCTAGTGAGGCGGTCTACGACCTTCGAGGCGGAATTAATCTAGGCGGTTTGAAATTTTATGCATATAAATATTATAAATAATATGTATGACATAGAAAAATACTTTTAATTTCAAATAATTCGAAGTTCTTGCAAAATAGACAAATAAAACATAACAATTTCAGTGCTTAAAACTTCAAACGTGAACATATAATTCAGTTAGTTTTAATTTCATACGAAAAACCCATTAATTTATGTTTATAGTCATTCGTTTATCTCTTATTTTAAGATGTTACGTTAAAATAAATATGGACACTATATATTAGAAAGAAAACCTGTAATTTTTTTTTAAAACTATTGACTTTTTGTTGACTTTATTGACTTTTTGACCGCCTAACTCCTAGGCGGAGTATGACCGCCTAGCGCCTAGGCGTGTTTTACAACATTGGAATTAGGTAAACATTTCAAACTTCCGTTTCATAGTTCTGAGTCTTCTGTTGGATCTGTGTTCGAAATTGTTCACTCCGACATATGGACATCCCTGGTTCTGAGTGAAAGTGGATTTAAATACTATGCTATTTTCTTAGATCACTTTTCGCATTTTGTGTGGGTCTACCCTTTGCATAAAAAATCTAATTTATTTGCTACATTTGTTGCTTTTCATGCTTATGTCAATAAACAATTTAATGTAGACATTAAGGCTTTGTATTGTGACCATGGAGGTGAATATGACAACACTCATTTCCATGACCTTTTCCGCCAAAATGGCATACAGTTTCGCTTTTCATGCCCTCGTACTTCCCAGCAAAATGGAAAATCAGAACGTATGCTTCGCACCTTTAATAATTTAATCCATACATTGCTATTTCAAGCTCACATGCCTCCATCTTATTGGGTGGAAGCTCTTAATATGGCCGCTCACCTTTTAAATATATTACCTTCTACCGCCATCAACAATGAAATACCATTCACCAAACTCTATAACCAAACAACTACATATGAACATTTGCGCGTTTTGGATGCCTTTGCTATCCTCACGTTGATGTTGCACACAAACTAGAACCACGTTCTACATGATGCATATTTCTAGGTTACGCCGCCAATCATCGTGGTTATCGATGTCTCGACTTATCCTCCCATGAGATAGTTATCTCGAGACATGTACGGTTTGATGAAGACGTTTTCCCATTTGGGACTGTCACGTATTCTACTAAACCTCCGTATGACTTCTTACTTCCACCATTACTTCCACCTTCACATATCATACTGCATACACTGATGCTGATTGGGCAGGTTGCCCAGTCACCCGCAGATCCACTTCTGGGTATTGTGTTTTTCTTAGGGATAATATACTATCATGGTCTGCTAAGCGTCAGGTTACTGTTTCTCGATCTAGTGCAGAGGCTGAATATCAGGGTGTTGCTAATGTTGTTGCTGAAACTGCTTGGATTCTTAATCTTCTGTTGGAATTACATGCTCCCTTGCATACTGCTACACTTGTTTATTGTGACAACGTCAGTGCCGTTTACCTTTATACTAATCTGGTACAACATCAGCGTACTAAACATATCGCATTATAGATATATATTTTGTTCGTGATTATGTGGCTTCTGGGAAAGTGCGTGTTTTACATGTTTCTTCTCGGTTTCAATATGCGGATATCTTCACCAAGGGTCTCCCAAGTGCTTTATTTCTAGAGTTTCATTCCAGTTTGAACGTCCGAAGACCTCCCGTTCTAACTGCGGGATAGTATTAGCCGAATTATATTTATTAGACAATAAATAGGCCCAAGCCCGGTTTGTAGGTTTGAGTATCTAGGGTTTTACCACTATATATAGTGGATTAATAATACATAATATTCATGGGGTTTTACCAAATCTAATATGATCTTCCTAAACAGAACTTTTTTGACTGGAAATGGAACAACATCGTATCAAGCCTGAAGTAAACGTAATTACACTATAAAGTTAGGGTTCCGAGCAAACCCAAACAATTAGGCCTTTCTACGGTAACACATCAACTATTAGGTTAAAAATAATCACTAACCATTCTCTATTTTGTGTATTAATTAACAGTCACCAGGTGTGTACACTTGGGGGTGGCCATGCAGGTTCATATACGATGACTCCGGGCTATCTAAAAAGGTAGTCGCCCTGGGATTAGTCAGCTCACAATGTCGAGTCGATTACCCAGGCATACCAAAAAAAATAACAGTAAGAAAATAAGCAGTTTTGTTAAGAGGAAGGAAAAGAACATGGTGTGAGAGGAAGGATTTTTCTTTTATAGTTTTAGCTTAACACAGAAGGATAAGATAATCACGTGAGTGAGATTTGTTGTGAGGCATTGAGATTGATGGTACAGTAAACATATCGATTAAAATAATACTAGCAAAGTACTCGCGCGTTGCAGCTGGGGTACCCTCTAATAAAAAAATTCCGCAAGTAATATTTTTCGATAACATGTTTTATTTTGTAATAACTTTACGCATAAAAAGAATTTTGAGGAATAATTTTATAACACACTATTTTATATTAACATGAAGTATATGTGCATCACGATGCAATATCGATATGGAAACGGGAGTCAATAGTATTACGAGATTGTGATGATTGATGGTGGAAGATATTTATTAATCTTTACATGTTGTGTAACATTTGTCACAATATTATATAAAGTTTTTCCTAGTTTATATGTTTACACATTTTTGTACATGATATACCATCGTAAAGTCTTCCTACTTTAACATGTATGACTCAATCGAATGTATTAGCAAAATGATTAGGATTTCACAAAATTTGTACAACAATACGTACACACATGATGCATGTATTTTTAATATACAAATTTTAAGAAAGTTAATTTTTCATAACTAAACAAAAATTAGCATTGAACATACATTAATGAATGCTATAAAATATGTTAAAATTTATTGTTTATAAAATTAGTTATATGTGCCTGTTGTATATTAATTTGTATTCCATTATTTTATTTATAAATAGTAATTTATGGAGTTTCGTGTTATAAAAGATTGTACCACATGCTTTAAAAGTTATATTACTTAAACTTAAGGTTGTAGTGAAATGTTGCACTAAAAGACTGCACAATATGCTTCAAAGTTTGGATTACTTATTTTTTGTAATGGGATCATTTTATCGGTTTCGACGGGTCTTTTTTGATTCATCTACAGACATCTTTTATTGGCTCCGGTTTCTGATTGAACTCGTTGGTCCAATTCGGTTTTCAAAACTATACACACCAGCATTTTTAAAAAGACAACATACATACGCTTTTGTATATATATGTTTTTAATTGATATACATTGTGAATATATAATTGTATTTTAAGCAATGTGGTGTATTTATTAGTATTATTTATTTTTGTTTTTAAGTGTATATAAATTATTATTTATGAATTAGTTTTAATATTAATATTAAATTATGTTTATTTATTTTAATTGTTTGTATACTTGTACATTATGTAGCAATGCATGCAACTTAAAATTTCAAATATCTTAAAATTAAAAGGATAATATACTTTATATGTAGTATAGATATAAATATACTCATAAATAATAAGAGTTAATATAATACTTTTGGGTATTAAACTAAATGCGATACTTGAGTCCAAAAAATTGTTAGAATTTAGATTTATAAACCACGACCAATTAAAAATCACGAATGACGCGACGAAAGATAAACAAGAACACATATAGATAGATAGATAACAAACATACATTATTTACCCTAAAAAAGATAACATCAAATAAAAATGATCCTACGCCTTAGGGTATAATCAAACCACCAAAGCAACAAGAATCAAATAATGATCCTTCTATGTAAACACACACAATATGTTCTAGCAAACAATAACGTATGCTAGTACTTAATTGTATTAAACCACCACCGCACTTGAATCAATTAATCAACAAGAAAACCCTCTATCAAACAAACAAAACCGAACACCCTTGTGGGTGTTTTGATCGATCGCGCAAAGAGAGCAAGGGAGAATTTTAAAGATTAGTTCTCTTAAAAACACATACAATAATATAATCCTTAAACCCTTTATATGACATAGTAACTAATGAATATAAGGCAAGTAATCTCACGTCCTTAAGGAGGTGAGATTTTCGACCGATGATACTCTATATTTAGTGTGCTTGAAAAGTTCGTTTTCTAGGAATCCTCTCGAATTGATCTCGGTCTTAAGTGGAATGATTTGTTCTTGGTTAATATAAAGGTGTTGGTTTGTTTATCTATTTTAAACTAATGACAAGAAATTCAGAGTCGAAGAGTAAACTTAAAGCTTTAAACGATTAAAGTGAAGAGACGAGTTTACAATTAAATGTTTTGAAAACTTTAGAGATTATATTAGGAAAATAAATGGACATTCAATAAAAACTAACACTTGGAAAACTTTGTGAAAAATATGAACTTAATTGAAAGGTACTAAAAGAAAGTAAGAACGAAACAAAACACCTTAAATCGGAATATTATTCCGATCGAATGATCGGAATATGCTGCAAAATGGACCAATCGGAATATCTAAAAACAATAGCAATCGGAATGTTTGAAAAAGAGCTGCGATCGGAATATGGAAGAAAAGGGCCAATCGGAATAATCAAAATGCGTACAATCGGAAAGCATGAAATGCTTCAACCGGAATACACCCAAAATTTCCCAATCGGAATACAAAGGATAGCTTCAATCGGAATGTTGCCAAAAATGGAACCAATCGGAAAACGAAACAAGGCTCGGTCAGAATCTCAAAACCCTTTTCCGATCATATGATCGGAATGAGGGGGTGTTGCTGGTCGGAAAGTACGGTCGGAAAAGGGAGTTTCCTTTTCCGTAAATGATGCCAATTCGAGACTTTTGCAAGGGTAATAAGCTATTGGAATAAGCTAAAACCCAAAACTAACTCGAATCTAATGATAAGCTGATTAAATAAGCACTAAGAACACTTTATCTAAGCTTAAAATAAACAACTTTTAAATCAAATCAATAAAAAGATGAACTTTTCATAAAAACCTTAAAAAGTAAATAAGCTAAATTAACAAATAAGCTAATAAGAACAAGGATCTCAAAGCTTATTTATGTAAAAAACTTAAGGAAACATAAAAAGTAAACAACTTTTTAAGCACAAATCATAGATGAACAACACGGATCATACGAGATTTGTACCAAAATCAATAAAAGTAAAAAGAAAGGAAGGATGAGAGTAAAGATTAAAAGATAAAAACTTGAACTTGATTAATAAAAAAATAATACAAAGTTTTGAACTTGAATGGAAAAAGATGAAATCTAGTGAGAGAAAGTTTAGAACTTTCTCTCTCTAAAACTAGAAACTACCTAAAAGACTAAGTGTGTTAAAATTTGTGAAGTAAGGGCTTTATATAGGCGTATGTATGGTGGTGATGGGCTTTTTATTGGGCTTTGATTTGGGCTTCTTTTTCTTCTTTCTTCTTAAGTCTTCACGCATCTTTAAATAAATTTTTCCACTTTGGATTTGAGAAGTGTCGGTGAATTATTCCAACTCGTCTTATAATCTGTTGTTTTATAGACTCGAGTTCTTCGACATATATGAATCTTCCATCTTTGGCTCTATTCTTTGATAAATCTTCAAATAGGCACAATGACTTCAAATATTCTACATCTCTTGGACAATAGACTTCGTCTTGAGTCTTTTTCCTCGATAAAACCAGTGCAATCCCATGTTTTCTTCAATATTCATCCGGTTAGCTCTGAAAACACAATAAACACAAAAACCACGCATAATTCCAAACAAATGATATTAAATACGTGTTTTGGTCTTGTTTTAGCCAGAATTAAGTGGTAAAAGAATGGGTGTTTTCACACCTATCAAATCCCCTACACTTAACCATTGCCATGCCCTCATGCAATGCTTAGTGACAAAGCACATTTACACTTTTCTCATAATCAATCAACCTTGGCCTTATTAATATACTACTTAACGAAAATGAAAATACTAAGAGAAATTAAAACTTTAATGTAAACAAGAGGATTGAAATAACTTGCAAAGAGATCGAGGACTTACATTAGGGCTTCGGTGCTGCGAAGATTTATCACCCTCAAGTTTCACGTTCCCCAAACTAAGCTTAAAACGAGATCATTGTTATTATAAGTTAGCAATTCAGACACTTACGCACATGGCTTAATTAAATGCTTAAACTCCCTTATTCCTAGGTGTATCTCTTATATTTTATTTTTGTCTTAGAATGATCATGAAGATGCATTTTTGGACTTATTTCGATAATTATTTAGGGCTGAAAGCAAAGTAGGATGATTTGATCAATAGTTAGCTAAAGGACAAAATCTCTTAAAACTGCTTCTCGGGATATCAAAAAGTTCATATCTTAGCATAACTTGGTTCGCGATTTGAGACCTTTCTCGGGCCGATATTTGGCATGTACTTCATACTTCATATCTTGAGAGACGTTCTTGAGATAATGGTCTTCTCATCGTAATAGAGTTTCTTCACTTGGAGACTTTTGAGGGGTACTCCAACTTTGTTGACCACGACTTCATGATTATTCTTCAATCTCTAATTGGGATTTTGAGATACAACGATCCGCCTCCTTTTCGGACTTGGGTCTATTTATCCTCATACCTTGTTAGGGTCTTTTTGGATAGACTTCTCCATGATCTTTATGGGAGTTGATTGCTTTTCTTCGTGAGTCTTGATCCTTCATATTGATTTTAGGAATAATGCTTTTTCACATCACTTTTGGATCTTCAGCAATAAAATGGAATCCTCATGCCTTGTTAGGGCCTTTTCGGACTCGCCAATCTTCGCGCCCCGCTTCATAAGTTATGCCTTGGCTATGAACTCTTATCATTACCGAGCAACTTTTAAACGATCTTGGGCTAAAAGCTAAGTAACTTTTCAAATCGTACGACCTTACTTATTGCAGATAAATTATTAGCAAGTGATGGGAGAATAGGCAAATAATTACACCAAGTGAGCTTGCGCAAGAATACCGACTTATAATTGACTCTATCATTTCTCGTTCTCCACAATTTAAAATCTCAAGTAATGAGACTCGTGGACACTTAGCCTAATAAACCAATTTAAGGTTTACATGGTTAAGGATACTAGCTAGAATAAACTTAAATAAGTCTATTCGGGTTGAGTCAAAATAAACGCAACGGGCCTAATATGTCAAAGATTTCAAAACTAGCTACACCACTTTATTAAAATTTTTGACTTTATTGCGGGATATATACATATGAAAGCAACGATAAAAATTCAAAAATTACGATTAAATGGCCAAAGTTAATTAAAAATTTGAAAAATGTTGAAAAAGATGATTTTCCGGTTAAATGAAGGCATTTTCATGGAAAAGTCCACTTAAAACTTCGATAGAAGTCCCCCTACACTTAAGATAAACATTGTCCTCAATGTTTAAGCATGTGGGAAAAGTCTCCCCTACACTTATGACATTGTGCACATTGGTTAACTCAAGTTAAGGAAGAGACGACTAAAGTGATCAATTTCAAATGTGAGTATGAAGAAAATTGAATCACGATAGTGGAGAGATAGAACCGGATTTCGGATAACACGGGAGCATGGTTCTTCAAAGATTCCAAGAGTGCACTTATCCCTGTAATCACATCACCACGCAAAGACAAACACCTATGTAGGTCCCCCTACACTTAGGAGGTTAACACATAAAAAGATAGATACTCGGGCTGCCTCCCGAGGAGCGCTTGTTTTTGATAACCGAGTCACGAGCCTGACTCGACCCAAAAATTAGTTCATGGGGAAAGTGGTGAGGGATGGAATCATCTCCTGAGAGATGTCCTCACCAAAGTACAACTTCAGACGCTGGCCATTCACCTTGAAATTGGGCCCATTTGACTGAGAAAGCTCAATGGTCCCATACGGAAAGACGTTGGCGACGGTGAATGGACCAGACCAGCGGCTCTTCAACTTGCCAGAGAAGATCTTCAACCGAGAGTTAAAAAGTAAGACTTGATCACCAACGTGGAACTCTCGGTTCTTGATTTTTGCGTCATGGAGGATCTTCGTCTTCTCTTTGTAGATCAGCGAGTTCTCATAAGCTTCATTCCTTAGTTCATTGAGCTCGTTGAGTTGAATCTTGCGATGATCACCAGCTTTGTTGATGTCGAAGTTAGCCCACTTTAAGGCCCAGTGCGCCTTATGCTCCAGCTCGATGGGAAGGTGGCATGCTTTCCCGTACACAAGACGATAAGGTGTACAACCGATCGGGGTCTTGTAAGCAGTACGGAAAGCCCACAGAGCATCATCTAACTTATCGGCCCATGCGGCACGATGCTCCCCCACAGTACGCTCCAAAATTCGCTTCAATCCACGATTGGATATCTCGGCCTGCCCATTGGTTTGGGGATGATAAGCGGTGGAAAGACGGTGATTGACACCATATTTAGCCATGACTCTTGCAAATTGGTCGTTGCAAAAATGAGTCCCGCGGTTACTGATAATAGCACGAGGAACGCCGAATCGAGCGAACAGCGATTTCAAAAAGTTACAAACCACCCTTGCATCATTAGTAGGTAAAGCTTTGGCTTCAACTCACTTTGAAACGTAGTCAACGGCAACAAGGATGTATTTGTTTCCTTTAGATGAAGGGAATGGCCCCATAAAGTCGATACCCCAAACATCAAAGATTTCACATTCTTGAATGAAATTCTGAGGCATCTCGTCTTTATGTGTGATCGTGCCTTGTTTTTGGCAAGCATCACATCGTTTAACCATATCGTGAGCGTCACGATAGATGGTGGGCCAATAAAATCCCGAATCAAACACTTTTTTAGCGGTGTAGTTGGGACCAAAGTGACCACCAGTGGGTCCTTTGTGGCAAGCATCAAGGATTTCTAAGGCTGCCGGTCCATCAACACATCGACGAATAATCAAGTCGGCACATTGTTTGAAAAGATACGGGTCATCCCAGAAGTAAGTCTTTATATCTTTGAAGAACTTCTTCTTTTGCTGGGATGTTAACCCGTCAACGAGGATTCCACCCGCTAAGTAGTTTGCAATGTCTGCAAACCACGGGGTTTCGTCAGCAGTCGAGTTTATAGACATTAAGGTCTCCAGGGGAAAAGAATCATTGATTTCTTTATTCAGATGATCCCCCTGGTAAGGATCCTCAAGTCTACTGAGATGATCCGCGGCTAGGTTTTCTGCTCCTTTTTTATCGCAAATTTCGATTTTAAATTCCTGGAGCAGCAAAACCCAGCGAAGAAGTCTTGGTTTGGAATCTTGCTTTGTCAACAAGTACTTCAACGCGGAATGATCGGTATACACAATGGTGGTAGAAAGGACAAGATAGGGGCAGAATTTTTCAAAAGCATAGACAACAGCTAAAAGCTCTTTTTCGGTTGTCGTATAATGCAATTGTGCCCCCGTCATTGTCTTGCTAGCGTAATGGATCGGTTGGAAGTTTTTGTTCACTCTTTGTCCAAGAACCGCTCCAATAGCAAAATCACTAGCATCGCACATCAACTCAAAGGGAAGCTCCCAATTAGGGGTAACTAAGACGGGTGCCTTAGTTAGCTTATCCTTAAGCGAGTTGAAGGCTTCAAGACACTCTTTGGAAAAGATAAAAGGAGTATCTTTTTCCAAGAGGTGGGTCATCGGGCGAGCGGTTTGAGAAAAATATTTGATGAATCGACGGTAGAAACCCGCATGACCCAGAAAACTTCTCACACCCTTCACAGTTGAAGGTGGAGGCAACTTGGCGATAACATCGACTTTAGCACGGTCTACTTCAAGACCGGCTTTGGAAATTTTGTGTCCCAGCACGATGCCTTCTTTTACCATATAATGGCATTTTTCCCAATTCAGAACTAGGCGAGTGTCTTCGCACCGCTTGAGCATACATTCCAAATTGGCAAGGCAAGAAGAGAATGAATCCCCAAAGACTGAGAAATCATCCATGAAGACTTCCATGGTTTGTTCAACCATGTCATGGAAGATAGCTAACATGCACCTTTGGAAAGTCCCAGGCGCATTGCATAAGCCAAAAGGCATTCTTTTGTAAGCAAAAATGCCATAGGGACAAGTGAATGTAGTCTTCTCTTGATCTTGGGGATCGATGGGTATTTGGAAATAACCCGAGAAACCATCAAGAAAGAAGTAATATTCATTACCCGCTAATCGTTCAAGCATTTGGTCCATGAAAGGTAGAGGGAAATGATCCTTTCTCGTGGCATCATTGAGTTTGCGGTAGTCTATACAAACTCTCCACCCAGTAACGAGACGAGTGGGAATCAACTCGTTGTGTTCATTGGGAACAACGGTTATTCCGCCCTTCTTGGGCACACAATGGATTGGACTAACCCATGGTGAATCCGAAATAGGGTAAATCATACCCGCATCAAGAAGTTTTAGAACCTCTATTTTGATGACTTCATGGATTTTTGGATTCACCCTTCGTTGGCTTTGAATTTTGGGCTTAAAGTCGTCTTCCATGAGAATTTTGTGTGTGCAGAAGTGAGGATCAATTCTACGAATATCCGAAATCTTCCAAGCAATAGCCTTCTTATGAGTTTTTAGCACGGCAACGAGGCGAGTCTTCTCTTCATCTTTCAAATCCGTCGTAATAATGACGGGCGACTTATTGTTGTCGTCAAGGAACACGTACTCGAGATGTGGCGGCAACTCCTTAAGTTCTAAATCCGGAGGATTTTCGACGGGAGGCGTTTTCAAAGTCGTGGCATCGATAGCAATGACCGTGGGAGATGGAGGCGAAGGATTGTCTTCGGTGAGAAGATTGTCAAAGAAATTCATGTCTTCATCCCCATCGATAGGAGAATCATTAGGAGCTAAATTCGCATCTCCCATGGTATCTTCAAGATTGTTCCAGAATAAATCACTATCTCCAAATAGAGACAATGATGAATCAATAGAGGACACGGTCTCAACATTGGGAAGAGAGGTAGGAATACTTTTGCAAGCATCATTAAAGTGTTCTTCACAAGCCTCATCAAGAACGTCAATACAATTAACGCTCTCATAAGAATAAGGCTGTTTAGACAACTTTCCCATGTTGAAGACTAATTTTTCGTCACCCACTCTCATGATAAGCTCACCGGCTTCAACATCAATGAGAGTGCGACCGGTCCTTAAGAATGGACGACCAACAATGAGTGGCACACGGGGGTCCATCTCGTAGTCGACGACAACAAAATCAGCAGGGAAGGTGAATTTGTCGACTCCTACAATGACGTCTTCGGCTATCCCCACTGGTTAAGAAACCGTACGGTTAGCTAATTCCAAAGTCATTTTGGTGGGGGCTAGCTCTGGGAGAGATAATTGCTTCCAAACACTTAGAGGCATTAAATTAATACTGGCACCTAGATCGGCTAGGGCCATGCAATTCTCTACTCCCGAGAAATTGCAAGGGATAAGAAAACGACCCGGATCACCAAGCTTGGTTGGCAATTTCCTTAAGAGTACTGCAGAGCAATTCTCATTAAGTTGGGTGTTGGCAATATCGAGGAGCTTTTCCTTGTCGCTCAAAAGATCTTTAAACATTTTTGCATACTTGGGCATGTGAGCGAGAGCCTCAGCGAAGGAGATATTGAAATTCAGTTGTTTGAACATTTTAAGAAAATTCGAAACCTGAATATTGTCCTTGCTCTTTTGCTTCTCTTTCCTCAACCTTGAAGGATAAGGTATATTGGAAGAAGAGGAAGGCTTCAGAGGAATAGGATCACTCACAACCACGGGTGGAGGAGGGGTAGAAGGAAGAGGTGGAGAAATTGGGGAAGGAGAAGGAGGAGGAATATGAGCAGGCGACTCGTTCTCCTTAGTCACAACCACTGGTGGAGGTATAGGAAGCTCGGGTTCCTTGGTACCTTTACCACTTCGAGTAGTGATTGCTTTCATCTCCCCTCTTGGGTTCGCAACGATGTTACTCGGAAGAGTACCCGAAGAAGAGGGTTGATTACCTTGGAAGAAACTAGCCATCATGTTCCTCAGATCATTAGTTTGGCTATCCAACGTGTTTCTCATGTCGGCTCTCAAGTCGTTTCCTTGCTTGACCAAGTCTGCTTTCAAATTGCGCACTTCCTCTTGGAGATTTCCCACTATCACATCATTGGTTCTCATGTAGGTTGCAACCTCTTGGTGTAATGCAGTGGTGGTTTGGTTGGGAGGAGCATTGTATGCAGGTGGTTGGTAAGCAGGTTGTTGGTAGACTTGATTGTTACGTTGAGGTGGTTGTTGCTGCTTGTGAGGAAGGATGTATGGTTGTCGAGGTTGTTGTTGTTGAGGAGGGCGATTAAGGTTTTGCTGTTGGTTTGGGTTGGTAGGAGGGAAACCAGGTGGTGAAAGATAGTTGTTGGATCGATAGCTAAGCAAGTTACGGTCACCTTGAGGTCTGGCTTGATAAGCAGGTTGAGGATAGGTGCCATATGCCGCATTCACATTCTCAGCAGGGTAATCTTGGGTGGCGGTACAAGTGGTGTAAGAATGAGGACCACCGCATATTTCACAAGGTTGGCTTACAGCGTTCACTTGAGCGTTTTTGGCGTTGTTGCTGTTGTTGTTGCTGACGGTGTGGGTGACAAGCGATTCAAGAAGCGTAGTAATTTTGTCCAATCGCTTGTCGCTGTCATTAGTGCTAGCACTAGCGACATTGGTCCGAACACTCTTAGTTTGCACACGAGATTTGTTCTCAATGATATCCCAAGCAGCATTGGAAGTCTTAGCCAATAGATTACCCCCCGAGGCACTGTTCAGTGAATCTTGGTCACTCATGCTTAAACCATTGTAAAAAGTATTAATTTGATGTACTTTGGTAAAACCATGTTATGGGCATTTTCTTAAAAGATCTTTAAAGCGATCCCAAGATTCACCGAATGACTCATCGTACTTTTGTTCAAAATTTATGATCTCATTCCGCAAAGCGGTAGTACGAGAGGGTGGGAAAAAGTAATTGATGAATTTGGTTTCCAAATCCGTCCACGAGAGAATACTCTGTGGCGGTTCCTTAGCAAGCCAATGCCGGGCTTGTCCTTCTAAAGAAAAGAGAAAAAGTAGTAACCTTATAACCTCTTGTGGAACACCATTGAACTTGACCGTGTTGGTGAGTTGCAAGAATCTCTTGATATGGTCGTGTGGATCATCAATGGTTCGTCCCAAGAATGGTTGAGCGGAGACCATCTGGATAAAGCCTGATTTTAGCTCGAAATTGTTGGCGGCAATTGGAGGTATGACAATTGGATCCGTGTTGCCATTGACATGAGCTTGCAGCAGTTCAATCATCGGGCGATTATCCGAAAGGGGCTCATTGTTGTTGTTATTGTTCATGTTGTTGTTGTTATTATTGTTTGGAGGTGGTACACCGGCCATGTCTAAGTGATCGAGAGGCTCGGGCTCTTGATAAGACGTGGATCGAGTGCGCATACACCTGCAAAAGAACGAACAAAGAAAAGCAAAGCACAAATATTTTTGGTTTTTATGTTTTTTAATTTTTTTGTATTTTTGAAAATTTTATATTTTTTAGGATTTTTTTGAAATTTTTTATGAAAAAGTAACGTTCACGGGGAACGGATCCCAAAATCCAAGTTCTCACAAAAAACTTTTGATCTTAACGAGAAGAGCCGCCAGCGGCGCCATTTGATACTCTATATTTAGTGTGCTTGAAAAGTTCGTTTTCTCGGAATCCTCTCGAAATGATCTCGGTCTTAAGTGGAATGATTTGTTCTTGGTTAATATAAAGGTGTTGGTTTGTTTATCTATTTTAAACTAATGACAAGAAATTCAGAGTCGAAGAGTAAACTTAAAGCTTTAAACGATTAAAGTGAAGAGACGAGTTTACAATTAAATGTTTTGAAAACTTTAAAGATTATATTAGGAAAATAAATGGACATTCAATAAAAACTAACACTTGGAAAACTTTGTGAAAAATATGAACTTAATTGAAAGGTACTAAAAGAAAGTAAGAACGAAACAAAACACCTTAAATCGGAATATTATTCCGATCGAATGATCGGAATATGCTGCAAAATGGACCAATCGGAATATCTAAAAACAATAGCAATCGGAATGTTTGAAAAAGAGCTGCGATCGGAATATGGAAGAAAAGGGCCAATCGGAATAATCAAAATGCGTACAATCGGAAAGCATGAAATGCTTCAATCGGAATACACCCAAAATTTCCCAATCGGAATACAAAGGATAGCTTCAACCGGAATGTTGCCAAAAATGGAACCAATCGGAAAACGAAACTAGGCTCGGTCGGAATCTCAAAACCCTTTTCCGATCATATGATCGGAATGAGGGGGTGTTGCTGGTCGGAAAGTACGGTCGGAAAAGGGAGTTTCCCTTTCCGAACTCCCTTTCCGAAAATGATGCCAATTCGAGACTTTTGCAAGGGTAATAAGCTATTGGAATAAGCTAAAACCCAAAACTAACTCGAATCTAATGATAAGCTGATTAAATAAGCACTAAGAACACTTTATCTAAGCTTAAAATAAACAACTTTTAAATCAAATCAATAAAAAGATGAACTTTTCATAAAAACCTTAAAAAGTAAATAAGCTAAATCAACAAATAAGCTAATAAGAACAAGGATCTCAAAGCTTATTTATGTAAAAAACTTAAGGAAACATAAAAATTAAACAACTTTTTAAGCACAAATCATAGATGAACAACACGGATCATACGAGATTTGTACCAAAATCAATAAAAGTAAAAAGAAAGGAAGGATGAGAGTAAAGATTAAAAGATAAAAACTTGAACTTGATTAATAAAAAAATAATACAAAGTTTTGAACTTGAATGGAAAAAGATGAAATCTAGTGAGAGAAAGTTTAGAACTTTCTCTCTCTAAAACTAGAAACTACCTAAAAGACTAAGTGTGTTAAAATTTGTGAAGTAAGGGCTTTATATAGGCGTATGTATGGTGGTGATGGGCTTTTTATTGGGCTTTGATTTGGGCTTCTTTTTCTTCTTTCTTCTTAAGTCTTCACGCATCTTTAAATAAACGTTTCCACTTTGGATTTGAGAAGTGTCGGTGAATTATTCCAACTCGTCTTATAATCTATTGTTTTATAGACTCGAGTTCTTCGACATATATGAATCTTCCATCTTTGGCTCTATTCTTCGATAAATCTTCAAATAGGTACAATGACTTCAAATCTTCTGCATCTCTTGGACAATAGACTTCGTCTTGAGTCTTTTTCCTCGATAAAACCCGTGCAATCCCATGTTTTCTTCAATATTCATCCGGTTAGCTCTGAAAACACAATAAACACAAAAACCACGCATAATTCCAAACAAATGATATTAAATACGTGTTTTGGTTTGTTTTAGCCAGAATTAAGTGGTAAAAGGATGGGTGTTTTCACACCTATCAACCGACTACCCAAACACGGGGAGAAACCCCTTGTTTCATTTTTTCCGACTTTCCATTTTAAGCTTTATAATTTAATACATAAATAATATATCATATGTATTAATCGGTTATTATTCTACGTACAACGTGTGTGTCTCTGTAGGCTCAAGAATATTTTCAGACATATATTATTTATGTATACATATTCGTTCCTAGACCATAAGCATCAGTTTCTACTATAAAAGGTATATTAAAATCAGGAAGAGATAAAGTTGAAGCTTTAACCATAACATATTTAAGCTCCTAAAAGGCTAGTTGAGCTTCATTATTCCGTTAGTAACCAACCTTATTTGATAGTTGAGTCAAAGGCATGTTAACAGTTCCAAAACGATGAATGAATCTTCTATAATAGCATGTGAGATCAGAACCCTCTTAGCTGCTTAAGAGTGGTTAGAGTAATCATTCTTGCATAGCTTTAACCTTAATAGGATCTGTAGCTACCCCTCTATGTAGAAATCACATGTCTAAGATAGCAGACAAATGTTGTACATGCTCTTCAAAACTCTTATTATAAACTAGTATGACATCAAAGAAACTAGAGTGAATTTTCTCAAGTAAGTTTGAAATAACTCATTCATTAGTTCTTGGAATATAGAATGTGACTTGGTCAATATAAAAAGGCATGACCAAAAAATCTTAGTGGCCTTGATGAGTTTTGAAAGCTATTTTAGAATATCATCTTTATGCATTCTGATTTGGTGGTATCAAGACCTCAAATCCAACTTAGAAAAAATTTCAACACCTCGTAATTCTTTTGTCAACTCTTCTATAACTAGAATATGAAAATTGTGCTTAATGGTGTGCTTATTGAGATATTTATAATCTATACACATTCTTCAAGTGTTGTCTTTTTTCTTAACCATCACTATATGAGAACCAAAAGGATTGCTACTAGGCTTTATCACCCCGACTCTAATATTCCTTGACCATAACCTCTACAACATCTTTTTGCGTTAGTGGATGCTTGTAAGGTCTTTTATCGGTCGGATGAGCACTAGGGGAATCTTATGATCATGACGTCTCTGCGGTGGCAATTTAGTAGGCACTGTAAACACATCTTCAAAATCACTAACCACTTTAGGTAGCTTGTCGTCAATCAACTCACCTTCTGCACTAGTCAACTGAACATCTTCAGTGTTTGGGTAAACACAAAACATCAACAATTCAGCTTTGGATGACTCTGCAAACTCCCTGATAAGAGCTGGATCGATACTAAGATAATAGAATAACAAAGATAGAATAATCGACGTTTGAGAGGTCGAACAAGCTCTCCCAACAATTGACACGAAATCAATAATCCATAATAATATTCAGCATAATGAGATTACAACGCTGATCACCCTATATAGTAATACTATTCTTGTAGAACAAGTCGGATCATAATCTTTCTTAAATAAAACATATCTAATAAATAAAACTACTTTAACGCTTAATTAATAATAATGCCATAAATAATAATCCCAGGGTCATATCATTACTCCGCCCGCAAAACACCTTGTCCTCAAGGTGTTCCTTGATAATGTCATGCCGTGAGTAATCCTAGGATCCCAAACTCTCCTTTGAACTACTCCAATCGCATGTCAGTTAGCACGAACCTCAAAAAGTTGGACCACGTTAATTATCAGCCCACTTTTATTCCAATTTCTCCGTGATTGATGGTAAGTGTTCCCTGGATACCATGTTATTCTTTCTTCTACTCTCCCTAGATCACAATTAAGCCCCTCAAAAGCCCTTAAATCAATCCCAACAACAAGTTTTTCCAGCTCTGCACCAAAAATCTGCCCACCCATTTGTTGTTTCCTTTCCCAATGAGAAGGCATGTCCCCTGCCCAATTCGGGTTCATGTGGTCTTGGCTAATTTTTGATTCCAGAACACCAATTTGTTTTGAGTCCAAATTCTGAACTCTGAAGTATAACGTCTGTTTTTGGTGGGTTTTCCCAGCCATATCCATCAGCAACATCAGAACCTGTGACATGAACACCTTTAAAACCCATGTCTTTCAGCTCCTCCTTTACCTCATCGCTATTGGCATAACTTTTCCCACTTTTTTTTTTCAAAGTGTGGGGTATTTTGAACCAGTTTTGAGGATACCTTAGTTGTAACTGGTTGAGTACGATATATCAGTTGCTTATATAAATCACTTTCTTTTGTAAACCGAAACCGAAAACGATCTAGTAATTCTTCCTTTAGGTGATCCCAAGACTCAAATGGTTCATGTTGTTCATACCATCTATACCACGCTCCTTCTAAACATAGTGTGGCTGCTCGAAGTCCTTTCCGACGAGTGATACCATGAATCTCAAAATAGCGCTCCACCCTGTAAATCCACCCATGAGCATCATCACCCTCAAAGATCGGCATCTTGAGCTTCCTCATTCGGTAATCAGATCCATTAGTTCTGCCTCATCCACTACCATTACCAGGTTGAAAAAAATATGTCATCCATTCTGGTGTGCTTACTCCTATCATCTGGTTGAGTATGACCAACGAATCTTTTAGTCACATAAGGGAGCCTGAGATCATCAAACCGCTGTTCTGGTTTGTTCACCCCCTTCGGCTGGTCGGCAAATAACTCAGATGAACTTTCATGATGATAAATTCCTGAAGTATTCTTGATCACTGAATTTGTCCCCTTTGCACTTTCAGTTGACTTTTGAATTGCCTCTAGAATAATTTTTTCCATTCTCTGTTCCATTGCTGCAAATTGTTCTTGTGATATGACCTGGAATTATTATTTATGGCATTATTATTAATTAAGCGTTAAAATAGTTTTATAAAATATGTTTTATTTAGGAAAAGATTACGACCTGACTTGTTCTACAAGAATAGTATTACTATATAAGGTGATCAGCGCTGTAATATCATTATGCTGAATATTATTATGGATTATTGATTTCGTGTCAATTGTTGGGAGAGCTTATTCGACCTCTCAAACGTCGATTATTCTATCTTTATTATTCTATTATCTTATTATCGATCCAGCTCTTATCAATTGGTATCAGAGCAATCGATTCTAGGGTTCTGTGAAAAAAGAAAAAAGAAAAAAAAAAGAAAAAAAAGTGATCATAATGGCTACCATCAAGAGGGTTGAGACCATTGAAGGAGATATTGCTCAGATTAAAGAACATATGGCTGAGGATAGGAAGAATATTATAGAACAAGTCGGATCGTAATCTTTTCCTAAATAAAACATATCTAATAAATAAAACTATTTTAACGCTTAATTAATAATAATGCCATAAATAATAATCCCTGGGTCATATCACTCCCTATCCTGATTTTTCCTATCCAATCATTGCATACCAGCCTTAGGAGAACCTCTTAAAGTCAATCTCTTATTTTTATCCATGAACTTCATTCTCAACTAACTGAAATTACATTTGGTATCATCCAAGGTTGGTAATCACTAAATAGCAAGCATCGTTTCACACCCACCTAAAGGCAAAATCATAACATGAGTGTGAAATGTATCCCCTTCAGTTGCCGTTTAAAATTGTTACATTTCGTGTCACTTACCAATTTCTTTCCCCGTCCTACAGTCACTACAAATGGATAAGTACTTTTCATCTTACACCCAACTTGCTTAGCCACATTCACATCTAAGAAATTATGAGTAGCCCCACAATAAACCAATATATGCATTGAATGTTTACAAACTTTATGAGGGATTCTCAGAGTTTGAAATTAATTTGCACCATTTAAAGCTAACATGGATATCTGAGTTAGTTCAAGTGGTACTACCATTTCTTCTCCCAAACACTCTTGATACTCCTCTTCACAATCTTCTTCTTCAACTGACAAAACCAAGGAAACCAATTGACAACTAAATTTGTAAAACCCGTATTTAAAAATCAGAATATTTAAATACGCAGTTTAAATTTAATAAACTATATAACTATTAATTATTAGACAGAAATATAAACGCAGAAATTAAATACACTATCCCAGTTTATTTAAATATTACAGATAATATTTATTCTGATAATAAGTATTTAGTCTCAGAAAATATTACGGCAGAATTAATTATTTTACAAAAACAATTATACATTATCAGAAATTGCGAAGTCTCAGTTTTAATTAAAATCGTGACGTGATTAATTATTTAGAAAATAATTATTCCTAGTTAATAATTAAATACAAGCTATTCAGTATCGCGTAAGTTTGCAGTATTATTTTCATCCAGGAAAATAAAAATACATGACGAATTTTAAACACGAACTCGCAAGTTATACGTTTTATCGAAACGAAAATTAAGGCATTTTTGGTACTAGTTTCCTTTGGGCCGGGTTAATATTAAAAAGATAAGAGAAGAGAAGAAATTGGGCTTAGCCCATTTGTTTACAAAAAAGGGACGGGGGTTCCCCTTTTGTTTCAAAACCGAAAAAAAAGAACAAAAGGGATTAGGGTTGTGTTGTAGCCGCCGGGACAAAAAAAAAAAAAAGAAAGAATGTGCCGCCAGTTAAAAAAATCAAGAACAAGGAGTCGGGTTCTTTTGATTCTTTAATCTTTTGATTTCGTATGTCTAACCTTCGTTCTCAATCATCAAATTAAGGTAATCATCTTCTCCTTTCTTTTAATTTCAAAACCCAAATGAGTAGAACAAGAAATCAGGGGTGTCGGGTTGAGTTGGTTTCAGGAAAACCGAGAGTCGAGGACTCTCGGTGTGCTGCTGTTCGACCCAACCGAGACACAGCAGGTCTTGGTGGTGGTTCTTTGCCAGCCGTGAGCCATCAAACCCAAATCAGGGGTGTCGGGTTTTGTTTACGTCATGAAAACCGAGACCATAAGGTCTCGGTGTGTTGCTTCTCGACCCAGCCGAGACCACAGCAGGTCTCGGTGTTTCTTTCTTGCCAGACCCGAACCACAAAACCAAAACAGGGTGCGTTTGGTGTTTTTCTGAAAATAAGGGGGCGTTTGGGATTACAAAACAGTGGGGGTTGTACTAGCAGGGGGAACCATATAGCTAGCAGTGGGAACCACTGCAAAAGCAGTGGGAACCACTGCACAGGCAGGGGAAAATTATAACAAGCAGGGGGAACTAAATAACAGGCAGTGGGAAATGTTAAAAAGCAGGGAGAAAAATATAAAGGCAGTGGGAACTGCTAGAACTTAGACAATCATTTTAAATGAGTTTATAAATAAATTAATCATGTTGTCCAATTTTATTAATCTAATTAATAAAATTTGATTAGTTCTAGCTTTATCATTTTGTTTATCTTATTTAAAAACCTTTTATATTTAAATAATTTAATTTTAAAGATATTAAATTGGAAATATTTTAAGAAAGGAAACTCTTTATAATAACGAGTTACTATGTATAGTAATACCGGGGTATACATTATACTATAATTAGAAATACCGAATATATTAAATCAGTAATATTTACGAACTGTCAGAATCTACCAGTTTATATACAATCAGTATTTCAAGAATAATTTTAGTCCAACGAAAATGGTAAGAGCAGTAAATAAATAAACGTCAGTCAACTTACTTCCATCAATTATTTATGTAGTATTCGTGAAGTCAGATTCGATCCATCAGCTTTCAGTCTTATTTTAGTACTGGACACGAGGTACGGATTTTCCGTCCTTTCAGTGAGGACTTCTTTTCCTATGCAAGATTAGGATTTCCCGACTGCAGCCAAATATTTCCCCAGTATATGTTTAAGCTTATCAGTAATCATGTTAATAATAGAACAAATTGCCTGAGCATTATATACAAGCATGATTAGTTTATGTACTAGTTACGGAGGTACCGTAACCACGACACTAGAGGCACCGGTGTCGTGACTCACATGCAGGAGAGTGATATCCTGCATCGTTCCACTCAGCTCAGCTTGGCCATTTTATCAGTATTATTAGTGGGGCGTATGGATGCATCCTAGGCTTATATGTGTTACAAGTTATCAGGGTGAATGTGGTGTGTGCTCTACATCCTTCACAATGGAGCTGATCCCTCCACCCAGCACAGTTATTTAGAGGTCACCCCTCTACAGCATGACGAGGTCACCCCTCCAGTTATTCATGCAACGTTGTTACAGCACATGACCTATATAAGCTCTTGGCAATTAAAATACAGTAAAATGCATGTTTTCAGATTTAACAGATAACAGTTCAGCTTTATTATTTATAAATCAGCCTTTACAGATTATACACAGATTTCCGCTGCAACTTTACTTATCAGTCTTACAGCTTCAGTATTTTACCATCTGTTTCATTTCAGTAATTTCTTATCATGCTTTATATCCGTTCACTGAGCGTTATGCTCAGCCGTAGTTCCCTTTCATGTTCTAACGGCAGGTACACCAGGATGGTCTTAGGATTCTGAGAGCATGTGCATTTGGAATGGAAGCTATCCAGACTTCTTACTTTATGCATTTCTTACATTGTTCTACTTATTTGGACATTGTTTAGTCCTTTCCTTCAGTATTTTATTTTTCATGTTTTGGGCTTATGTTGGATTGCCGATGTTTGATTCCGGTATTTCCTGTATGGTCAGTTAATGTTTTAGGACATTTACCCTATGCTTTGATGACACGCCATAAATACACGTAACGGTCCACTTATCCAAGTGGGGTGTTACAATTATGGTATCAGAGCTATAGGTTCGACCTGTAGGCTCTAAAACTTGACCTGTGACTAATGGGTAGTCACCAGGAACTTCCCAGATTTTGGCGTTGTTATCTTTCATGTTTCTCATGCATTAATCAGTCAGTTTTCTTCAGTTATCAGTCGGTTTCTTAAAGTTTTTGACTAAGTAAAAGGTTGGTACAGAACTGGCCGTACTTAGTCGCATGTGCTTTAGCGAATTTTCGTTTTGGTGAGCTGACCATAGGCGTTCACCCTTGCCGTTCAGATTTTGTATTGGTAAACCGACCATAGGCGTGTACCCTTACTCATGACAGATTCATGTTTTCAGTCAAATATTATTTGGTGAACCAGCCATAAACGTTCACCATTCCTCAAGTCAAATTTCATGCTTTTCAGTCGAATGATGTCTTGTGAACAGATCCACAGTTGCTCACCTTTGTCATATCAGGACATTTCATAAATTTTGACAAGTATGGATTGAACTACAGCCATCCATATTTAATCCGAGATTATAAATTTCTATACATGACAGTTCTCAGAAAATTTTGACCAGTATGGATCCAACCAGAATAGCCCATACTTAGTCTCATGTTTTCTTTTTAAATTCCGTGGACTGAACCATAGCCGTCCACATCAGTTGATATTTCACCTCAGTTAATTTGACTTTTTATGTTCCTTGTAACAGTCAAATCTTCATACCCTCACGTTGATGTTATCTACATGATGATTCAGTTTCATGATTCCTTACAAGGATTATGTTTTTAACAGAATGATAATGTTTCATGCTAAGATACATAAGGATTACAATGAAATACTATTTCATGATAATTCATGTTCGGGTCTTTATCAATCATGTCTTTATACTGAACGTGGATGAAACTCCATTTAATCATACTTTTAGCCTCTATACAACCAACATTAAGTCTACGCAGAAATAATCAGCCTATCAGGTTAACCGTTTCAGTTCAGTTTACTACCGTTTAAGTCAAATTATTTCTTTGATAATGTCAGACAAGCGACACCAGTATCGATCATCCCATAAAATTTCCACCAGCTCAATGTGCAGTATTCCATATGTACCCATGTACAGTGTCTCAGTTATACTCCATGTATAATATTTCACGTGTACTCCGGGTACAGCGTCTCAGATATGCTCCATGTGCAGTATTCATTTTGTACTTCATGTACAGTAGTTCAGGTGTACTCCAGGTACCCTACTCCAGGGATATTGCTAATCGATCCTTAATCATCTCAGGCGTTACCACTTGTCGATATTCTACCAGGTGCTGATGTTGCTCGTGAATTGAAGATTTTAACCGATGCTAATGCTGCTAACACTTTGAAGACCTCACGAATGCTAATATTGCTGAACTTTGGAGATTCTCAAGATGCTGATGCCGTTTATACTATAAAGACTGCGGAACGAGGACGAAAACTATAAATTTGAAATTTCTGACAAGAATAAATTCAACCATCAGACACTACCATTCTATTTTATGCTTTTACTTCCTCAGTTAAATGTCACACTTCACTCAGCTAATCTTTCTGTCAGAAGAGTGGGAACTGGCAACCAGCCGGCCACTCAGCAGAATAGTTACATGAATCACGGTCATGATAATGACCGTCATAACTGATAGACAAAGCAGTAGTGACAATCACCGTGCTTAAAATAATCAGTCAATAACCATCAGAACTCCAGAACGTACGAGACCATAAATACAGAGGTCAGTAGTCTAGCCGGTTCGCCAATCCTAGTAGTTACCAGAAATTCTTAATCTCATTCAGACTCACCCCTTTAAAATACATGTTCAGATAACAGTCAAGACGTAGGTCCCAAGTACCATTTCGGAAAACCTTTCAGGATCCCAGTTACGATACACGTCATACGAACCTTTTGTCAACATACGAGTCAGAACGCATAACTCCAGTATGTTTCTAAACCAGGCCCTCAGAAATTCAGGGTACCCTTCAGAAAGGGGTATACCCGTTCTATTATACCACGCATGAATCAAATCATTAATATTCAGTCACCACACTAGATTATTATTCAGATTAAGCACACAGTAATCATTATGTGAGGTTACAGACGAACACATTTAGTAAAAAGTCGCCATGTTTACTTCACGTATTCCTATGTCAGCTTTATCTCAAACCAGGTAGTTATCTGCCTCTCACCCAGAAAGGACTCAACATTATCACCATATTTATTAAAGTTCTCTTTTCAGTTGACGACGAGATCCGTCTTACTAAATCCCAAATATATTCATTATATATTTTCTGCCAGAAAAATCAATACAAGTTGTTTCTTCCTTACAAACGCGTGACTTATTAATACATAGCTACGAATACTTTTAGCTACCAGTTATAAATTCATTTCTGAAATTCCTCGAATCCATGATCAATAGATTATCCTAAAATTTCCTGATGTCATTCCAGAAGGTGTTCTAGAAATTCCTTCCTACCCACGAGACATAATTTAACATCAAGCTTGTCTCAAAAACAGAACCTGTTTTCAAAACTCTTAATTGCAGTGTTTTAGCTACGTTAAAAGAGTTGCAGCAATTGCTGCAAGAGTTACCAAAACTAGGCTTGATTCGCCCTAGCACACCATCGAAAAATTTATCAGATCATCATTCTTAATCGATATTCATTCCACGAATAGAAAGCTTAATTAACCTACTACGAGGTGTTTTAAACATTCTCCCAGAAAAAAAATTCAAGATCATGCCACCATCAGTGGTGAGGGAAGAACATGATGTTCTTCAGACCGTTGTTGCACATATTATAGCCACTCTAAAAATTTTAAATTGTACTTCTGAGCTTCCTAATGCTCCAACTATAGTATGAAAATTTATGAATAAATTTTCTTGATTTCTCAGACAAAATCGTCAGTGTATTCATTGATCACATTTTGGGTCTGCTAAATTCTAGAGAAGAATACGAGAGTCATCTTCTCACAGTTGTATAGAATCTTCGATAGGAGTTATTTTATACACAGCTTTCCAGGTATAAATCTCACTTGAACAAAGTGGCATTTCTGAGCCACCACATTTCAACAGAAAGAAATTTCAGACAATCCTGCACAGGTGAAGGCCATCACCTGATGGTCCCGACCGACGCCTGTGAACGTAGTATAAAAATTTCTAGAACTCAATTGACTGCTTCTGCAGAAATTGCTGACAGTTCTCACTAAAAAAATTTCCATGACTATTCAACCAGATTTCCACCAGAATGTTCCATAATTCCAGGCAAAACTTTAATAGAATCAGCATCACACATTAATACAGCTATGTTCATATCTAGATGTCTGACCTACTGTAGGTTCAAGATAGAACACCGACATGCTATTACTACCAGTAGAAATTCTAGACCGAAAGGAGACAAGACTCCATGGAGATTGTTAACGGTTTACCACAGACTCAGAGAAATTATGATACTATCTAAGTTATCATCAACCAGGTAATCAGCCTGCGCGTCTCTTTCATCCGAAAGGATCACGTAGTAGCAGATCTGCAGGAAATTTTGAAATGCAGCAGTAAATCGTACGAATTCAAGGCATTCCTTTGACCATCATATCAGACAGAATTCATGTTCACGATCAAGTGTATGTTTATGTTCACTTTAGTTCATGTTTATTTTCAATTTCACGTTGACGTCTCATTCGCAGTATGATACTGTTTCAGTTCATCTTTTATGCTATCTCATAATTTAAGCTCACGTTTGTGTTCATAACATTGTTCACGTTCATGTTCGTGTGCCATTTCACGATACACGTTTCTCAGTTTATTACCGTATACGCTTACAGGAAGCTGGAGAAATTAGACTCAAGTTTAGCACAACTATTCCATAACCAGGCAGACGTTTCACATCTCAGGCCGTAACGTTTGGCATTCATTTCTCAGTCAGCATACGTTCATGATGTGTTCTAGTATCACGTTCACAGTATGTGTCACGTATTCCATTCACGATATACTTCATGCACAACGTTCCTTATATAATCGCGAACCACGTTCACAATTGCTCACGTAGCACGTTCATAATTGTTCACGTAGTTCATCCCTATATATTTCAGCATCTTGCTCAGAGATATAAATGTTATATTTTCAGGATAATTGTACGTACCACTTCATGTATCCTACATGCTATAGCTTATTCATTCAAGTTCAGAAAATCCATCTTAAGTATGGAACCTGAAAGTATTCAGCATCATCAGTAAAGGGTTATCAGGACCAAGATTTTGTTTATTATGTTTAGACCTTTGAAGGAATCGTTTCGATAGGGAGGCCACTCGAAACGGAGGAGTCCATCCGGACCTCTCATCCATTTCCTTCTATAAGCCAGTTATATTCTTTCAGTCATGTCACATTCCATGTCATTTTCAGTCATGTCACGTTGCGTCTTCACTTCAGTCATGTCATGTTTATATCTATCGGTAGCATTATGTCTTAATTAGAAGACAATTTATCCTTCAGCTTAATTGACTTTTCAGTCTACGTGTTCTTTCAGTTCTTATAACTTCCTCAGCTTATTTCCTTTAATTCGAGGACGAATTTCTCCTTTTTAGAGGGGAAGAATTGTAAAACCCAGTATGGTCGTATCTTTAATTCGGGGACGAATTATTGTTTTTAGAGGGGAAGAATTGTAAAACCCGTATTTAAAAATCAGAATATTTAAATACGCAGTTTAAATTTAATAAACTATATAAGTATTAATTATTAGACAGAAATATAAACGCAGAAATTAAATACACTATCCCAGTTTATTTAAATATTACAGATAATATTTATTCTGATAATAAGTATTTAGTCTCAGAAAATATTACGGCAGAATTAATTATTTTACAAAAACAATTAAACATTATCAGAAATTGCGCAGTCTCAGTTTTAATTAAAATCGTGACGTGATTAATTATTTAGAAAATAATTATTCCTAGTTAATAATTAAATACAAGCTATTCAGTATCGCGTAAGTTTGCAGTATTATTTTCATTCAGGAAAATAAAAATACATGACGAATTTAAAACACGAACTCGCAAGTTATACGTTTTATCGAAACGAAAATTAAGGCATTTTTGGTACTAGTTTCCTTTGGGCCGGGTTAATATTAAAAAGATAAGAGAAGAGAAGAAATTGGGCTTAGCCCATTTGTTTACAAAAAAGGGACGGGGGTTCCCCTTTTGTTTCAAAACCGAAAAAAAAAGAACAAACGGGATTAGGGTTGTGTTGTAGCCGCCGGGACAAAAAAAAAAAAAAGAAAGAAAGAATGTGCCGCCAGTTAAAAAAATCAAGAACAAGGAGTCGGATTCTTTTGATTCTTTAATCTTTTGATTTCGTATGTCTAACCTTCGTTCTCAATCATCAAATTAAGGTAATCATCTTCTCCTTTCTTTTAATTTCGAAACCCAAATGAGTAGAACAAGAAATCAGGGGTGTCGGGTTGAGTTGGTTTCAGGAAAACCGAGAGTCGAGGACTCTCGGTGTGCTGCTGTTCGACCCAACCGAGACACAGCAGGTCTCGGTGGTGGTTCTTTGCCAGCCGTGAGCCATCAAACCCAAATCAGGGGTATCGGGTTTTGTTTACGTCATGAAAACCGAGACCATAAGGTCTCGGTGTGTTGCTGCTCGACCCAGCCGAGACCACAGCAGGTCTCGGTGTTTCTTTCTTGCCAGACCCGAACCACAAAACCAAAACAGGGTGCGTTTGGTGTTTTTCTGAAAATAAGGGGGCGTTTGGGATTACAAAACAGTGGGGGTTGTACTAGCAGGGGGAACGATATAGCTAGCAGTGGGAACCACTGCAAAAGCAGTGGGAACCACTGCACAGGCAGGGGAAAATTATAACAAGCAGGGGGAACTAAATAACAGGCAGTGGGAAATGTTAAAAAGCAGGGAGAAAAATATAAAGGCAGTGGGAACTGCTAGAACTTAGACAATCATTTTAAATGAGTTTATAAATAAATTAATTATGTTGTCCAATTTTATTAATCTAATTAATAAAATTTGATTAGTTCTAGCTTTATCATTTTGTTTATCTTATTTAAAAACCTTTAATTTTTAAATAATTTAATTTTAAAGATATTAAATTGGAAATATTTTAAGAAAGGAAACTCTTTATAATAACGAGTTACTATGTATAGTAATACCGGGGTATACATTATACTATAATTAGAAATACCGAATATATTAAATCAGTAATATTTACGAACTGTTAGAATCTACCAGTTTATATACAATCAGTATTTCAAGAATAATTTTAGTCCAACGAAAACGGTAAGAGCAGTAAATAAATAAACGTCAGTCAACTTACTTCCGTCTATTATTTATGTAGTATTCGTGAAGTCAGATTCGATCCATCAGCTTTCAGTCTTATTTCATTACTGGACACGAGGTACGGATTTTCCGTCCTTTTAGTAAGGACTTCTTTTCCTATGCAAGATTAGGATTTCCCGACTGCAGCCAAATGTTTTCCCCAGTATATGTTTAAGCTTATCAGTAATCATGTTAATAATAGAACAAATTGCCTGAGCATTATATACAAGCATGATTAGTTTATGTACTAGTTACGGAGGTACCGTAACCACGACACTAGAGGCACCGGTGTCGTGACTCACATGCAGGAGAGTGATATCCTGCATCGTTCCACTCAGCTCAGCTTGGCCATTTTATCAGTATTATTAGTGGGGCGTATGGATGCATCCTAGGCTTATATGTGTTACAAGTTATCAGGGTGAATGTGGTGTGTGCTCTACATCCTTCACAATGGAGCTGATCCCTCCACCCAACACAGTTATTTAGAGGTCACCCCTCTACAGCATGACGAGGTCACCCCTCCAGTTATTCATGCAACGTTGTTACAGCACATGACCTATATAAGCTCTTGGCAATTAAAATACAGTAAAATGCATGTTTTCAGATTTAACAGATAACAGTTCAGCTTTATTATTTATAAATCAGCCTTTACAGATTATACACAGATTTCCGCTGCAACTTTACTTATCAGTCTTACAGCTTCAGTATTTTACCATCTGTTTCATTTCAGTAATTTCTTATCATGCTTTATATCCGTTCACTGAGCGTTATGCTCAGCCGTAGTTCCCTTTCATGTTCTAACGGCAGGTACACCAGGATGTTCTTAAAATTCTGAGAGCATGTGCATTTGGAATGGAAGCTATCCAGACTTCTTACTTTATGCATTTCTTACATTGTTCTACTTATTTGGACATTGTTTAGTCCTTTCCTTCAGTATTTTATTTTTCATGTTTTGGGCTTATGTTGGATTGCCGATGTTTGATTCCGGTATTTCCTGTATGGTCAGTTAATGTTTTAGGACATTTACCTTATGCTTTGATGACACGCCATAAATACACGTAACGGTCCACTTATCCAAGTGGGGTGTTACAACATTTGTGGGCTTGGAGTATACTTTTGATCACAATACTCTCTTTTCTTGGTACTCCTGTGTGGGAAGCTTCCTGATTGGTGCATTAACTGAAAGATTCGACTTGTTCTTCCAACTATCACCTAGAGCAGGAAAAGCCAACAAAGGTGATTTGTTTGCACTAGTACTAGCCCCATAATTTTCCAATTTTTGAGCCACTAGCAAGATTACCCCCAAATGGCTTGTTATTCTTCTTTATGGCCTAGAGATTAGCTTTTTGGAAGTTAGTGAACTTATTCAGCCAAAGTTTTTGGCTCAAACATCCTGACACACATTTCAATATCTGATGGTAATCCTCCCAAATAGAAACTCACATCATGTTCTTCCACAATATCAAATCTACTCAACAATATGTCAAAACGATCTTGATACTCTCTTGTACTAGACTCATACTTAACATTTCTTACCTGACTTTTGGGATCATCAAAGATAGTACCAAATCTTTGCACGATTGTAGACTTGTACACTTCCCGTCCCACACTTTCCCCATGAAGTCTAATAAGTTGCTTATGCCAAAGTAATGGTGTATTAGCTAAATACCCAAAAACCAATCTAACTTTTTGATTTTCTGCAGAGTAAAAAATGGCTCACACTTGTAGATCCAACGCTGAACATCTTCATCCATGAATTTTGGAAATTCCAATTTTGTCATTCTTGTAAACCGAGTGTGATTCCTTACACCCCAATTGTTTTGCAAAACCTATCTGGCTATTACAGTATTCAGTCTGTTATTTGATCCGTCATTTGTTGCAACCTTTCTTCCATACGTGTGTCACCCCCTTCTTCATTGGTATCAACATTATTGTGTCTTGTTATTGGTGCTATGTTTCAAACATAATTTGGCACCAAAAGTTGTTTTGTACTATTTTGATGGACATCACTATGAATGATTCTATACCCTTTAGCCAGATAACTACTAGCAATCTTGATGGTTCTTGGCCACCTCTGATCAAGTTAAACTGACCGTTAATTCGTGACTATAATTTAACCACTACGCTAGTTACGCGATCGCGAGACGTATAGTCACACAACTAGAAAGATCAAAGAATGAGTGTAATTCATTGAATAGAGACTCATTGAAAAGTAACCGACTCACCGAAAAATCAAGAATTGATAACAAAATCAAGAATGATCAGACTACACAATGAGAATTTTCAAAGGGAAAGGTCTGTGATACCAACTGTTAACTACCCAAACGAGAACAATGGTGTTTGACCATGAAACTTAAAGTCAAACTGAGAACGTAAAAGATCTTAAAGAATCAATGATGAACAATGAACTTGGAGTTTTGATTCCTTGAAAAATGAATGTTTACAAGATTAGATTGATAATTGAAAGAGAATTACAATCATAAAATTAGAAATGAGAAACAGTGAACTATTTAAAGGTGGGAGCTTGGGCGGGAAAGTTAGTTAGAATCTTTTATGGCTAAAATTGGGAGATGATCACGTGTAATTCACGTGTCACGCACATGCACTCCACGTGTCACAGTTAGCCTTAGCAAATAAACTATGTTTATCAAGAATCAACGAAGTGAAGAGCTTATTCGATTCGTAGGCGAAATTAAACGCTTAGGGCTTGGAATGAAGAGAGTCGAAAACCAGATGTTGGGGTAGTTTATAATACTCTGTAATCTGATGTCACACCCGCACTCAATGATATTGTAAAAACAAGTGAATCAAAGTTCTATATCAAAAAAAAAAAAAAAAAATAGATTACAGTAAACCCAACCAACCTTCCCTTGACTCACTTATATTAATCAATGAATTTACACTATTCGATACAAAACAATAATGAAAAACCTCTCAAACTCACAAGATCAAAACGTATTGATCTTAACAAAATCTCACACTTAATCTCACTTTTTAGACACAGATGATAACGAAAATAATGAAACAATATGAAGTTGTTAGGTAGGTCCTATCTTGCACAGCAATCCTCCAAGTTTTCAAAGATGCAACTCTAGTCCCTCCAGCTATAAACTTTACACTCTAGTAGAAATATAGCACCTTCATCTTTACTCACTTGTCACAACAAGTCCTTCAGGTTTGGACTTATATCTCTTAACAAATATGATAATCAACTAATTCAAGCATGGAGAGCCGAAGGTGTGAGCATATAAATATATGTATAAAGTGGGATCATGTTATAAAATTGTAACTCTTGGTTCCTTGGCATGTAAATATATTCAACACGTCATCAATTTGTGCATAAAGTAAATAACAGTATAACACATAAGATACAAAATCGTGTCCTTGTTGTTGGATTTTGTTTTACCCTTTCAGTTGAAAAACTCGAATTGTTAAATTGGCGGATTTTGGTATGTTTTTATGGGAGCTGAGTTTACTTTTAATATGATGTGTCAAATTTGTGTTTGAGGGTGCACCTGCTGCCAATCCTGCAACAATTTTTAGTTGTGCAATTTGTATATATTGAAAATGTACTTTTCGAATTGATTGTATGATACATCTAGTTGTTTTGACTTTTGATTGTTATATTTTGTCATTGACGTAGAAAAACAAAATTTTTTAAAAAGAGAGAGGCAGATTGAATCATGTGCAATGTTCTTCGAGTCTCTATGTGAGAGCTGCTACTGTAAACGGGGGTTAAACATGCAAAATCAAATGTATCGACCAGGAGTCTTTTGCTCTAGATTCCAATTACTGTGATTACGCCTGGTATGGTGCCAGTGACTCTGTGAGATCACTCACGCGTGCTCACCCTTCTCCACCTTATAGCCGAGCGTGCATTCTATTAATTTAACACAAAGACTATCATACAATCTAGCTCACAATAGCCTTATGAAATGAGCATACTCTTTACAAGCCTTGTGAGATATTTAGCACTTGCGCCGAGTTGTCTTACTCGGATTGCTTCACTCAAAAATGGCAAGAATGGAATGCAAGTAAAACTTCCAAGGGGGGACCCTTTCGTTCAAATTTTGCTAATTAACCCTTCAATCGCAGCACAATGATATCTCTCAGTAGAATTAACTACATTCATATACTTTTACAAGCTTGCAGGTTTTGTTATACTACATCCGTTTACAGTTCGTATGTTTTGACACGGCTTTTGTGCTTATGCGCGCTATTGTATCAATGATGTGGCTTGATTTGCTGAACATAAGTATTTGCTATAATGAAGTACACCAAGCTTTGTAAAAATTTACCCAAACGTCTATTCTAAGAATAATGTGCCACGGTTACATGGATATCAGTTACTCTTACATGGATATCAGTTACTCGTATGCCTTCAAATCACTTGCATACTGGATACGACAATCCTTGGCTCAATATATGGTGTTATATTTCAGATCTGTTATTAATAATGTATGTTTAATGACTGATTTAGATCAGAACAAGTAATATACGTATCTAATAAAAAAGCAAGAAATACAAGTACATTATCTAGTTTAATTCAGATTACCCCGTTTCGGTTCATGATTGTAAGGTTCCAAACCATTGGCCACCCTTAGCCCTAACTATCTGTTTGAAGTGCAGAACAGACTTTTACGACTAATGAGCATAGCTCTTGCAAAGACAGGGGTTTGTTTGACTTTGTAGATGGCATGAGAAAGTAAATTTGACCTATCTGGAGCTCTTCATCACCAGGGACTTGAGGAATATAACAGTCGACAAACATGGTGTCACTACTACAAAGGAAGCTGGAAGGGTGGTTGTGAAGGATGTGCCTTGCCCTGATTGGCTGCTGGAATTCTTGGAGCCACCCATCACACGCGTCGATCACCTTGACTGTTGATGACCAATTACTCATGACTCTTCTTTCTCCTTTTGTTGTGAAATCACAAGATGCACATGAACCCATTATTCTTCTCTACTCGTCTTTGACATAAAACTCAAAACTTACTATAGTTGGCTCGCGTCTGACAAAGTCTATAAAAACTCGAAGATTGGTCTTTTGATATCCACACGACAGAAATTTAAGCTCAACTATTTCTATGAGATTAATTGGTGTTGATTGATACCGACACAAATGTTTACTAAAATACCGCCTAAAAGTTGAAAATGTGAATTTCAAGAAACTCAAATTTCTTACCTATAAGTTTACTTGGCTTTGGCTGATACCCATACAACTCTATGATCTTAATTCTTAAGTTGAGGAGCAAATCACAAAAGGCTTAAATCGTTACGTATTAACACGTGTTCATAAAACATATACATACGTACAACAGTTTCTTAAGTAACTCAAATTTCTAACCTTACGAGTTACGACTTCTTGGTTAAGTTCTTAATCCCATGGCTTAAGAAACTCTAACTTCCAAGTTTACGGTTACTTGTTTGGCTAATACTTAATCCAAATAACTAATCTTAAGAAACTTAAACTTCCAACCCCAAAATAGATTGGCATAAATTTGTACTCATTTAACTTTCTTTCTAGAAGAATATCTCAATCTTTCAACCATTACATTATGTTTCATATTTCTGATGCACTTCAGTACTCAGTAGCATATTAAGACGAATCTGATTATTAAACGCCAGAATACTTAGCCCTTATGATGATTCTGTTGGGAAAAAGGCTCTTACTGTGTGCAGTAAATGTACAACACAGTGAGAAAACTAAAAAAACATATATCTGAAGAGAAATATTGAAATTGAACTGCATACCATGTGATAAGGTGATCGAATTTAACGGGTACAGTAGTAAGTTCGGCTGGTAAAGAAAAATACAAATGGTTCAAAAGCCACCTAAATAAGTTTACAAACACGTAATGATTTTACCTAGCGATTGTGTATTACTATTTCAACAATGCATTTTTGGAACATCGTACTTGTAAATCAACTTTAAAACCAGAAAACAAGCTGCATGTCAACCCAGTAAGATCAGACCCATTGAAATATTACCCATTTTGATCTCTAAACCCAATTTTACCTGCCCAAAATCACAGCTTTGACATTTTTATTTTTATTCTATAAATTTATACCCTGCTGAAATGCTTTTGGTAACACTAGACAATTACCCGTGCATCATCACTACGGGGCAGCGTAAATTTGTGTTTGCAAGTGATCCATCATTGCATGAAACAACTTGAAGGGAAGACGAATAAAACCACATAAATACATTAATTTATCAATCCAGATAACCCAACATGACATGAAACAAAAACATCAAAAACTGCTAGCGCAAGCTAAGAATCAAATCCGATACAAATAAATATATGATGCATTATTCCAATCCACAAAATGAGAGTTACTCTCTTTCACGTAGTAGATTAGAGTGGATATTACACAAGTAAGGCCAAAGGGATTTCGTTTCTGTATGGTGTGAATCATCATACCAAGGCATGTTCGTAGTGACTAGTTCGTATATAGTTAGCTGTTTGCAGTGATTAGTTCAATAAGAATGGGTGTAATTCGGATATATGAATTATCTTCGTTTAAAGAAAGACTATAAAAAGTGTATTCATTAGTTAATTAAGCAACAAATGAGTACACCATCACTATTATAACACTTGATTAGTGACTAACATATTTACTAACTTTCACACCTAATTAAGTTAGCCTTGCACATGGATTACAGATACGAAATGGTTTGCATTGTATCAGCTTGTTGGATTATATATCGGACTAAACATAATGAATGTTTGTTAGGCATGCCTCCTCATAATTTCATTCTTATTTAAGTTGTAATTTGATTTGATAATACAGAACAGAAAATTGATCAATCTCGTATTACTAGAGTATTCTATTTCTTCATCCTTTTCTTTGAAGATTCGATTACTCAATTCACTTCTATCATGTAGTTAATGGCGCCAACTTCTTTAGGTTCTTCAAGTCCTGCTCATGCCTAATCTACCCCTAGTATCCTACCAGAGGATCATCATGCTGCACTAGATAGGTTCCAATGCTCCTTGCTTGGATCTCCGAAATCTTTCCATTAGCTTCGCTCAGTGTACGTAGTGGCCACCGAGCACAGAAATACTAGGATTCACATACTTCCTGTTACATCACATGCAAAAGTGAAGTTCGTATTTGAGATGGACGATCTTCCAAGAATTAGCGCAAGAGAACGATCTGATTCAACAAAGGAAACTTTATGACCAATTAACCGAACACGGAATTAAAAAGTGGGACTGATGCATTATGGTAGGACAACTTCTTGTTCCTGTGTAGTAGCAGAGATCTTTGTTGAAAACCTCTCGACACTGTTATGAACTGAATTAAACACCTCACTTTGGTAGTTCTCAAGCATAAGTTTATATATTGAATAGAAACTGGAGGCTATTATATAGCCATACAGAACAATAAAAGTTCAACTGAATACAATCCATGTGTTGCTCACAACTAACTGCACAACTAAAAACGCGACTAAGAAAAATTCACAACACGCTTTCCCTGAAAGTCATAGGGATTATTGAAAAGGAAATCGCAGATGAAACTTTCCGACGAGGTAACCTCTTGAGACTTCTCCTTCAATTCATTCACGAGTCATATACTCATAGCATGAACAAAGTGAGATTTGATACAATCTATGAGTTCGGGGCCGACATTCGTGAAAGTATCTTTATATTTATACAAGGTATCCATAACGCGTGTCAAGTTGATCACACGCATCTTGAGAGGCATTGGAATGTCTTTGCATATGAGTGACTCCCGGTTCAAATCTTTCCATGCATCTTCAACTAGTGTGTTGAGCATATCATAAGCACGCTCCTCTGTCACATCGTATTGTTTCATGTAGGTTTCTACAGAGGATGCAACATGTCCTCCAGCTCTTTCTTTCTCTTCCTACAAAAGTTTTAAATTTTATGATTTTATCCATTCCATATAACCCTGATTATTGTATAGAGGGTTGTGCTTCTTGATTGTGTAGATAATTAAGTCAAATTACTTATAATGATGATCAAATATACATGTACCTTATGACCAACAATATCATCCATCATCCTACAAATGGCACATGAAGCTTTGATGAGTGGAGGATTAGTAAGAGCCCACTTGAATGAATCTTCTGATACTATATCGCCCATGCCAACAAAACTGGCAATTGTAAGCATTTTGTAGCCAGAACTAACAAATGCAACTGATTTGTGCTCCTCAGTAGTCGGTACATATCCTTCATGTTTCCATCTTGCTTCTGCCATATAGCTTTTGATGTACTCTCTCATCTGTGTATATGGGAATGATCGTATTCACATCTATTTATTCAATTAAACTATCTTAGTTAACTTATAATAAATCATGCAAAATTAATGGCTTACCGACACTTTAGCATATTTAATATGATTTGATGTTGCCTCCTTTGCCATAATGTCATCCATTTCTTCATACAAATCCAAGAGGCCTTTGTATATTAGTTTCATGTATTGGGGGAGTGCATCCAAGCAGGTAAGTGACCACCTATAGTTGATGTAGAAGTATATTATAATTTGGTCGACTAAATTAGTTCGATTACTAGTGCGTGTTTATACCTTTCAACTGCTTGGGTGAAGATCTCAAGTTCTTTGTAGACACCGTACGCATCATAAGTGTCATCTAGCATTGTTGCCACTGCAAGCACTTTTGTTAAGAAGATCCTAGCACGAGAATATTGTGGCTCAAAGTATGCACACAATGCCCAAAAGTAAAGCTCGACAAATCTATCTCTCATGTAAGGTATGTTTTTTGGAACATCCAAATGTTTCCACCACCTAAGTTAAGATTAGAAATGGATTATCTGTGAGTGACATTTATATTGAGTAACAGTTAGAAGGAAGTATATTGAACTAATATGATTATTTAGATGAATTTTAACATCAAACTAAAGGGCTAAGATAATATGTACTTGGATAGCTGGCTAAGCTCTTTCTTGTGCATACATTGTAACAAGTTGAACCCTAACTTCGAAAGCCTTAGTAACGACTTATTATGAGACACTTGTTGTTCATAGAACGGTATGTAGTGCAATGCATCTACTCTGGGTAACCTTTTACGTATAGGCCGCTCTAGTGCGTCTTGAATGTACTTAGAAAGAGTAGGGTTGTCACTTCGAAGAGAATCATTCAACATCTTATCAAGATGAGTTTTTGTAAAAACAAGAGCATCATTTAATATTACTTCACCATGAATCCTCATATTAGCCGCCTCATACAACTCAAGCATGCCATGAACATCATTGGTTAAGGATTCCTTAAAAGACCCTGTGTTATCTTTGTATTGATTGAATATATCTGTTTTATTGGTTGTAGAAGAGTGTCAACATTAGGATAAATAGATTGAATTCACATGAATAATCACAAATATCGATGCACTAACCACATGAAACATAGAAGCCTTGTTGTCGAAGGAGCCGAAACCAAAGTGGTTTGCTACCACCTTTCCAATGATCACCGTATGTATCATAAATATGCTTCAAGGCTCGCTCAATCTCCTCTTCAAAATAGTAGGCTATGCCGAGGCGCTGGACTTCATTAACTAGTATCAACAAACCGGTATGCTTTGATGGATCATCCAAAGCCACCACTATATCTTTCCTGACTTCTTCTCTTAAACCCTCAACCATTTTTTCTACTTCAACCTGATCTTCTGGCTGCATTTACAAATGAACAGTCACCAAAGTAATACCAGTAGTTTACTAGATATGATCGATCGATTACAAGATCGAAAACTTATATTTTACAGTATACAAATGAAATACTCTAAATTAATGGTTTAGCTACAAATTAAGTCTTATTAAAATTTTGCAACACGAAGATACTCAATTTCACATGCATGGGTGATCAGTTTTGCTTTTTCCATACCTCTTCATAAACAAGAAATTGATCTCCCCAAACGCTAGGATGGAAATTCGCTTTGGGTCGAATAATTTCATTTTCTATAGAAGCCATGTATATATCGAAAGTCTGGATAATTATGTATTTCTAGTTGCTTTGAATGGCATTTGTAGAGTGGGTTGGGACATTCTATTTATACACAAAGGTATTTCGAATTCAAATTTTTTAAATAACTGAAATATCTACAACAATTTTCTTAAGAACGTATATTATTAACTCTACCTTTTTACAACGCAAATAATATGTTTTCTTTTTAGAACTGCAAGTTAGTATTAGATAGTTAGTAATTCGAGCTCACATTAACATCTAATCAGTTGTATGCAAAACTTGAACCTTCGACTTCACGTATAAACATCATTTCTTTTTTTACGCCCCAGAAGGAAAACCCCCGCACGGAGGCTCGAACCCGAAACCTCAAACATGTGGTAACTACCTCCTCACACAAATATTGATCAGATTTTGTTTGATAAAATCCAAATTAAACAATTGGTTTTTAGAGTAAAACCACAAATCAAGAACAAGTACGACAAAACCTCGGCTAAAGGTTATTTAGTGACGTAACTTGAATGCTTATTTGAAGGGGGGGGGGGGGGGGGGGTTACATGATTTTTTGTAACCACTAATTTCGAACACAGAAAATCAGAACTCATAGTTGATAATTATTTCAGATTTCAAACATGAAAGAATCAATATATAAATGAATACGAAGTAATCTTTTAACAAATAAGGGACGGAGTTAGGATTTTTAGTTAAGGGAGGCTGATCATACTTAAGACAAAAAGTTATAGTGATGGGGAGGTTTAATGTATAAAATAGTAGAAAAATTGCTTGTAATATACCTAAATAAGAAGTGAAATAGGTTGATTAGGGGAGGCTTAGCACCCACTAGTTCCCTACTAGCTCCGCCCCTGCAGATAATGCATATTGGATAAATACGGAATAAGAGAAGTTAGTTATTGTTTTTATTATCAAATGAGTATAGAAAATTTACAAAGGATAAGGCATATACTTTTCTTGTTCAAAAATTATTGTCTATAGAAAAAAAACTAAATTTTAACAAAGTGAGACCACTACACTCCTCAACCAATTAAATATTATTGCAACCACTAAAATCGTTTTCGATTGGTCGACATAATGAAAAGTACAAATATTTTGGACAAAGCAATGCTATATCCATAATCACTTTAGAAAAATAAATTCACACAATGACTTGACACATGTAATGACCCAATCATACATAATAATTTCTCTTTTTATTTTATTACCCACCATATGTTGTTTACATGTCACTTACTGGATTATATTTTGTATAAACTCTATTAAACATCCCAAAAATAAAAAAAGTGAATAATAGCTTTGGGACTAGAGAAGTAATATATACACTAGTTGAGTTGACATATTTTTTTTGGGGGTGGGGGGGGGGGGGGAGACTCCATTGGCACTCAAAAGTTATGCCCATTGTTATGAACCCATAATGGTCGAGTGACACCAACAAAAAAATATATTAACATTGAAGCGTTATTAAACGAGAGATGGAGAAAAGAAGGTACAAATAAATCTCACTCCGACATCTTTATTTATAGAGAACGAGGGAGAATTTTTAGAAACTCAAAGATTCAAAAAGAAATAATGACTCAAAAGAGAAAATACACAATTAACCAAGCACAATCAAGGTATATGTTCCATTAAACCTATACCTAGACGCAAGTAATTAAAATGTTCCCTCTTAAGTGGCTTAGTGAAGATGTCGGCTAAGTTTTCTACCGAGGGTACCTTCTCAATAGAAATGTTCCTGTTTTGAACATTATCCCTAAGGAAATGGTTACGAATTTGTATGTGCTTAGTTCACGAATGTTGCACGAGATTCTTACTAACGTCTATTGCACCCTTATTATCACATGTGATGAGAACATCATTGAGTGTAATCCCGTAATCAACAAGCGCTTGCTTCATTCATAAAGCTTGTTGACAAGCTTTACCGGCACTCACATACTCGGCTTCCGTGATGGATATGAAAAGAGCGGTTTGTTTCTTAGAGAACCAAGAAGTTAAACAACAACCCATGAAGGTACAAATACCACTAATGCTTATCTGGTCCACATAGTCTCCCACATAATTCGAGTCGGCGTAAACTATCGTTTCTACACCGGTCTCTTTAGGATACCATAATCCTAAATGTATAATGTCTTTAATGTATCGAAAGATACACTTAACCGCTTTAAGATGAGAGATTTTAGGAGCCTATTAGAAACAGGCACAAAGACAAACACTAAACATGATATCGGGTAGACTTGCCGTTAGGTACAACAAACTACAAATCATACCTCTATATTTGGTGTTGTCTACATACTTACTATCATCATCAATGGTGAGTTTAGTATACGAGGCCATGAGGGTCTTCATAGGCTTAGAGTCCTCTAATCCAAAATTTTTTTATCATTTCTTTAACATACTTAGATTGGTTAAAGAAAATACCATCGTCCATTTTTTTAATTTGGAGTCCAGAAAAAACTTAAGTTCATTCATCATGCTCATTTCGAACTCGTCATGCATGATTTTGGCAAAGTTATCACACATACTTGGATAAGTTGAACTAAATATACTGTCGTCAACATATATTTGAAAAATGATAATGTGAGATCCTTTCTTCTTTGTAAAGAGCTTATTGTCTACCATTCCCATGATATAGTCATGCTTTACAAGAAATTACATAAGTCTATCATACCAAGCTTTGGGTGCTTGTTTAAGACCATAAAGAGTTTTCTTAAGCTTGTAGACATGATCCGGTTTCTCAAAATCAATGAAGCCAGGAGGTTGAGCCACATATACCTCCCCATTGATCAAACCGTTGAGAAATGCACTCTTTACATCCATTTGTTGAAGCTTAAAGTCTAATGAACAAGTATACGCTAAAATGATCGTGCATACGTCTCGTCATAATCAAGTCTTTTTTATTGATTATAACCTTGAGCTACAATTCTAGCCTTGTTACGAGACACTACAACATTCTCATCTAGTTTGTTTCTATAAACCCACTTGGTTCTTATGATGGTGGTACTTCTAGGTAGAGGAACAAGTTCCCAAACGTCATTAGCAATGAATTGATTTAATTCTTCTTACATGGCGATGACCCAACTCTCGTCCATCAACGTTTCTTTAACATTCTTAGGTTCAATCAAAGAGAGGAAACAAAAGAAGTTACTTTGATATTGAACTTGAGATCTAAGGGTACTTTGGTTGAGGTCGCCTATGACATTATCTAGGGCATGATCCTTAGATTCCTTAATATTTACTTCCTTTTCAACATTAAGGTCTTCAACTCCCAGTTTTCTAACCTCTTTGGCTTTAACTATGTCTAATTCATCTAAGTCATCATCTACCAAAGGTGGGTGTCTTAGATAAAGGTGGAGTTTCATCAAATGTCACGTTGAGTGATTCTTCGATTACGCCTGAGGTTCTATAAAGGACTATGTAAGCTTTACTAGATTGTGAATAACCTAAAAAGATATATTCGTACGACTTTGGGTCAAACTTAGTAAGGTAATATTTGGTGTCAATAATGAATCACTTGCTTCCAAACACCTTAAAATATTCTATTGAGGGTTTCTTACCTTTAAGAAACTCATAGGGTGTCTTTCCTAGCAAAGGTCGAATAAGAATTCTGTTGAGAATATAGGTCGATGTATCCACAACATTGCACCAAAATTTTAGAGGCAAGGATTTCTTGTTTAACATGGTCCTACTCATCTCTTGGAGAGTCTTATTCATCCTTTCAACAACCCTATTTGATTATGGAGTGCGAGGAGCCGAGAAGTTATGTGTAATACCATGAGCTTCATAAAAGGAACCAAATTACACTTCATTATCAAATTTCATACCATTATTTGTCCTAATAGACACAATTGGACATCTTAGTTGATTTTGGATCTTCCGACTAAAGATTTCGAAATGATCGAAAGTTTCATTCTTATTAGCCAAATATCTAGTCTAAGTGAATCTAGAATAGTCATCAACTATCACTAAGGTATAAAGGTTACCTCCATAACTGTGTATGGCGTAAGGTCCAAAGAGATCCATATGTAGGAGCTCTAGGCACCGAGAGGTCGAAACAAAATTCTTGGCTTTGTGACTAGAGTGAACTTGCTCTTTGCAAGCATCACAAAAGTGACTATCAAACTTGATCTTTGAGAGATGTCTTACCAACTCCTTAGAGACCAAAGATTGAATCAAACGCATATTAGCGTGACCTAATATACAATGCCAAAGAGTAGAACTTTCATCTAAATTCGCTAGACATATGTTGTCTTTAGACTTCCTACTAACGTTCATGACATAAAGCCCATGCTTTCTAACACATTTTCCAATGATCTTTCCATCTTTTACTATTTTACTATCAGGTTCGAAAAACATGACCTTACACTTATTGTCACAAATTTAACTTAAACTTAGTAAATTAAAACTTATGTTATCTACATGCTCAATATTTTCAATGGTCATGGAGTCAAGAGAAATCGTACATTTTCCAATGATTTTACCACGTAGTTTACTAGCGAAAGTGACGTTACCTCCATTGTATGCTTTTTTAGTAGAGAATAGACTTTGATATCCTGTCATGTGTTTAGAACAACCACTATCCTTAATCTACTCATCGGGCTCTAAATCACTCCCCAAGCATATCTACGCAACAACACACAAAATCAAACATTTGGTCCCCAATATCTCATGGGTCCAAAATTGTTAGTTCCAAACATCCGTTGCATTTGGTTGGGATGCATGAATGGAGGACAAATACACTACGGAGAATTTATTGTTGTTGACATTGTTCCAATTTATTGGACTATTTTGATGTCCATTGTTTTTCTTAGGTGTCTTAGACCTTGATCTAGAACGATTATTGTTTCTAGGTGTAGCTGTTCTACTTCTAGGCCTTGAATCATTTCTTACTCTTCGAGGAGGAGTAGATGATTTTCTCATTTCGCCTTTCGTTTACTAAACTCCTTTTCATCAATAATTGGTACTTTGGCTTTATTAATTACAAGATGTTTTGGCCCTTTACCTAAATCAATTTTTTTCAAAAAAGTTTATTTTCTCAGTTTTGGCACTCTGTGGCCGTGACTCATTATCTCTACATCCCGTTCCATAAATATATGGAACCATGGTAAATTTTATTGATGCGCGGTCAGTGGGAGCTTTTTCTGAGAATTTAACTTGTTTGGTTTTACTAATAGATGCTTCATTATTATCAAAACCTAAACTAAGTCTTTCTTTAGAATGAATTTGTCTACTTAGCATATCATTAAGAGCAATATTACTTTTTATGAACTTTTCTAATTTAATGGATGTGCTCTTGAGATCTTCATTCTCTTGTCTAGGTTTTCACAATTTTGACAACCAAAATCAACTTCTTTATTTTTCTCTAGCTTAGCTAGTTTATCTTTTAGCTCACTAATCTCATTTTCAAGTTTAGACGTAGTTTATTTTAGCAATTTATTCTTTTCTATGAATTTTAGATTTATTTTGCATAGATTATCATATTGACTTTCTAACTCTAAATCATCTAGAGAAGAACTATCATTGCTATAATATTCGGTTTCAGAATGTACCTCTTTTGAAGAATGAGCCATTAGACACTTCTCGTCTTTAGCACTATCATCGCATTCTTCACCACTATCACTCTATGACCTTTCAATAAACGACGTGTGATTCTTGTCGTAACGTGGCTTGGGACATTCATCGATTAGATGATTTGGTTCACCTCATCTAACGCATTTCCTATCACCTTTGTCATTCTTAACAAATCGATTCTACGAGAACGCTTTCTTGTCATTGCTTGGTTGTCTCACGTATTGACCTCGTCTCTTGAAGAACTTATTGAAGTCTCTAACCGCCATAACATACTCCTCATCATCGCTATCCGAGGAACAACTTTCATGATCACTTTGTACTTTCTTGACACTTTAATACTAGAGAGTTTATTTCACTCTTGCTTTTGACCATCTTCGAATTCTTTAAGATTATCATCTCATGAACTTTCAAGTTACCAATAAGTTTATCAAGCGATAATCTAGTGAGATCCTTTGATTCTTCAATCTTCGTGACTTTAGCTTTCCACTTGGGAGGCAACACTCGAAGAAACTTCCTAATATTTTTCTTGTTAAAAAAACCTTCGTCAAGTGCTTTTAGACTTGTAATAATAGTATTAAACCTAACAAATGCACTATCAATATTTTCATCTTCTAAGATGACAAATTGTTCATATTGTTGAACAAGAAGATCGATTTTGCTTTCTTTGACTTGATTATTACCTTGGTGGGTTATTAAACAAGTTTCCCAAATTTCTTTGGAGGTTTTACACATAAAAATCCTTTCATACTCTTTCTTAGAAAAATAATTTTAAATAACCATTTTAGCCTCATTATTTTTAGCAAGTTTCTTTTTAGTGTCATCATTTAAATTTTCAAAAGAAACTAGTTTTTTCTATTTAGAAACTTCATTATATTGGAAGGGCAAAAATTCACTAATGGTAATAACATGCCAAGAATCTAAATACTTTGATTTCACATAAGTCTCAAATCTATTTTTCCAATAAATAAAACTACCAGTTTCAAAAAGTTTTGTCCTTTGCATAGATTGCCCTTCTAGGTACTTACTGAAATCCATAGATCGATTTAGGCTTTAAAATACAATATATTTCAAAATATGAGCAACCCGCTCTGATACTGATTATAGAAACTAGTAAAGGGAGGGGAGGGTTGAATAGTTTCACTAGTTAAAACGATGTAATGATCGGTTTCAAAAATGCCTTTCAAAAACTAGATTCAAGTGATTTATATGAAATCTTCGTATGTAGAATATGAATAAGTGATAGTGTACTAATCTAATAATCACAAGTATATCAATAAAGAATAATGAATGGAAAGAGATAAGGAAATGAAATATCAAACCGAACACCAAGGATTTGTAGTGGTTCGGCAATGAAGCTCACTCTTCGTTCCTACTCTACTCGTCGAGTACTCCTTACTCGAGAGTTCACTAATCAACAAGCTCCTTGAGGTGGAGAAACCTTACATGTCTCTTAACTAATTTCTGACTCTAAGCTAAAAGTCGATACCTAATCTTAGCTAGGACCAATCTACACCAATATGCTTTGAGGCCTAAGTATTAACCACAATACATACACAACTTCCAAATATACACTACTATTTGGATCTTCAGAATGACACAAGAATGAAATATAGTTTTGATCTTAAATGGGCCTTGAACTAGACACAACACTTCAAGGATGAGAGTGTTCTTCACTTTTAACTTGAGAGAATGAGATGGGAGGATAAAGATTCACTTCTAAACACGTATAATCAACCAAATAACCAAGGATTTATGTGATTAAAGAAGGTGGATTAAATCTGAGAATTTGTGTGCAAAAGAGATGAAAAAGAAATCTGGAAATGGTCCAGTATTTATAGGAGAAAGTCCCAACGACTAAATCTTCCCGCAACTCAATACGTAGGCCTATGGCTCATTATCGCTATTTAGCCGCAGACACCTATACTGAGATGCCAGCTCTAGAGTCCGCTCCTTTTTGTTCTTTAGTGGGGAAATGCCATCTGGTGAAGTTTTTATCCAAAATAGATATTCATAAACCATTTGGAATATACTAATTCAAATTTCATTTTCTATTTTAATAACACATTGTCTTAAAATTAAATTTTATTAAAAACATTTGTTAGTTTTAAATTAAAGTGAGTTTTAAGAAAAGTGTAAATCCTTGATCACTTAGTTAGGTTAAAAACTTGTTTATTCATATCTGAGTATGGATGAAATGTAAAATACTTGAACTCAAGAATGCGATTTTCGTTGTTTTCGAAATGCTTATTTTTATATATTGCGTAATAAAAACAAAACGAGACCAAAAATGCAAGTAACGTTTTTAGGCATCATTGCATTAATAGTTTTGTTCCACAAAATATAGATAGTCTGTTGTCCTCTGACTTGCTTGCTCTTACCGAAGAGACCTGTATATTATATACAGTACTTGTTTACTTTAGATGATAGCAGGTTGCAGAGAAACAACATGATAAGTTATTGATAACATGTGAATGAAGAAAAAAATAATGTAAAATTATATCGTATTATAATCAAAGGTATCAATGATGAATTCAATAACTTGTTCAATTGTTTAGAAGTCCTTAATTATAGTAAATTATATATCAGCAATCAATGCTTTACGCACACAAATACTGTAATTTATGTTGAATATAACAAGTGTTAAAAGTTATTAATGCCTTTATGGCACAAGCTTGTAAGTTGGAAGATTTGTTTGTAAATATTTCCATATTATGCCAAGTTTGTTTGTTTTGTGATGTGCAGGGACTTAAGTGCAATAAGGGTTTTTTGGTTTGAGTATACAAGCTAGAAAAGCTTTTGATTGCCTCATTCTTCTTAATCATTCACACACACATCTATCTTTCTCTCTCAGTCGTTCAGTTAAGACTTGGGGTTTTTATCCTGGTTTCATCTGGTTTTTTTAAGATCTTCTGGATCTTGTTTTGTTTAGTTTGGTTAGATTTCTGTAACGTGTGAGTGATTGTATAGTTGATAGGATCCACCTAATGGGGACTATCTTGATATCTGTTTGTAATCGTTTGGTGAGCACCTGTGTTATGGACTAATCTACTTGTGTTTATTGTTATAATAAAAGATAATCACTAAGGGGTGGTTGGTTGAGTGATTCTTAATTGATCTTGCTAGTTTTGATATCATCTTTACATGGTATCAGAGCCCTAGGTTGATTCTTGGAGCTTGATTGGTGCTGATTTTCATAATTAGGGTTTTATCTTGAAACCCTAATTTTTGGGAGTTTGATTATATGGTGGTTATTGGAGGTTCTTGAGTTGTTAATCGTTGATTAACGTGGTTCTTGATCGTCTCTGAGGGTCAGTTTGAAGAAACCCTAATTTTTTAATTTTAGAGTTTCTTGATCTGGTTGATCTGTGGTTAATTGGGGATCATTTTTGTTGATCTTGGTATATTCTGGTGCTTATTTCACTATGTGGGTCTTCTTTTTCCCTAAAGTGAATCATTCTTGGTCAACGGGGAGCAAACAGGCTGATTAACATCTTGACCTACCACCATTTGAGTGGTTTGGATACCTGCTCTGGCCCCATTCTCGTTGGCAAGTTTTGAGGAGCTTGGGTGTGAGTTTGTTATTTTTTTGTTTCTTGTTTGGTAGTTTGTTATTTTTGTTTCTTGGTTGGTATTTGTTCTTTTTTTATATTTGTTTTGTTTGGTATTTGTTCTTGTTTGGTATTCTTGTTTGTTCATTATGGCTATTCTTATCAATGCATTAGATCAGAGTAATCCTCTTCATTTACATCCTAATGATTCTAACTGTGCTTCTATTGTATCTGTTAAGTTGTCTTGTGTGGAAAATTATAGGGTTTGGGCATGTGCTATGAAACTTGCTTTACAAATTAAGGGAAAATTAGATAGAGTTGATGGTACTTGTGCTAGAGAAACTTATGCTGCTAGTCATGTTTTCCTTGCTCAATGGGATAAATGTAATGTTGTTGCGCTTAATTGGATTCTTGCTTCTTTGACTCAAGATGTGTATCTTGGTCATGTTTTTTCTGATAATGCTGCTACTGTTTGGGCTAAACTTAAAGAAACATATGATAGACTTGATGGTTCTATTGTTTTTAATTCGCTTCTGAAAATAAATTGTTTTAAGTAAGGTGGTTTGCCTGTTTCTGAGTATTATCATAAGCTGAAATCTTATTGGAGAGAATTTGACATCTGGACTAAACTTTCTGTTTGTGTTTGTGATGATAGAAATGAGTTAGTTAGTCATGGTAGATTGTTAAAGTTGATGCAGTTTCTTATGGGGCTTGATGATGTGTATCAGCCTATAAGAAGTAGTATTCTGACTATGGAAGTCCTTCTTGAAGTCAAGGATGCTTTTCTTGTTATTTCTAGAGAAGAATCTCATAGAGGGATTCCTTCTAGTTTTGTTAAAGTTGATAAACCATAAGTTTCTTCTTTTTTTGTCTAAAACTGTTGATAATAGGAGAAAATCTAGAACTAATGGTGGTTGGTCTAATGGAAATAATAATAACAGTACTAGTAAAGGAAACAATGATTCTTTATTGTGTAAACATTGTGGATTGAAAGGTCATCTATTTAAAGATGTTTTGAGATCATTGGCTACCGTCCAGGCTTTGAAAGAAATCCTAATTTGAAACCTGCAAGTGTGTTTAATAACACTAAGAGTAATAACGTGGATGTTAATAAGGGTAGTAATGAATCGGGTTTAATTCTCTATCTTTGAGTAATGAGAAGATGCTCAAATTAATGAGTTTGCTTAATGATAATGCTTCCACTTCACATGATCAAGCTAATATGTCAGGTATTGGTTGTTCCTTCTTTAATTGCAATGTGTTTTTTAACCAACATTTTTATAAGTTCTATTGTGCTACTGTTAAAATTGAAGGGTCATTTCTCATTTTGGGTGGATAATTGATTCTGATGCTAATCAACATATGAATAATAAAACTAAAAATATGTTAAACTTGGTTGATGTATCTGATTTAAAACTTACTGTTGGACACCCTAGTGGTACTCTGGCTAAAATTACACATGTTGGCAATTTAAAGCTTAATAATAGGGGTTGTTTTGTTTGATGTTTTGGTTGTTCCTGAGTATTGTTTCAGTTATTTGTTAATAAACTTATTAAAGACAACAATTTAAGGGTTAGTTTTGATGAATCAAAATGTTATATTTAGGATTTGAAGCACGGGACAGTCTTGGGAGCTGGTAGTGAATTTGCTACTTTATATCTGTTTAATAAGGCTGATAGTGTTTTTGCTGTTAGCAATTGTGAGTTTTTTTAATTGTTATGTGGTTAAGGATGTTTAGCATAATTGATTGGGTCATCTTGCTAACCAGGTTTTAAAATTGTTAAAGGGTTCTTTGGATGTGAAACATATAAATGATAATTTACCTTGTGACATTTGTCATAGGGCAAAACAGATTAGAGAGTCTTTTCCTCTAAGTGAACATAAATCCAAATGTCTTGGTGAACTTGTTCATCTTGATGTTTGGGGTCCTTATAAGCTGGTTAGCAGGGATGGGTTTAAGTATTTTTTACCATTTTTGATGACTTTAGTAGAATTGTGTGGGTGTCCATGCTAAAAACTAAGGATGAAGTTTTTCAAATGTTTGTTACATTTTACAACTTCATTTTTACTCAGTTTAATAAAAAGATTAAATTTCTTAGATCTGACAATCATACTGAGTTTGTGAACAAAAATATGAGTGATTTTCTTGACACTATGGGAATTATTCATCAAACTACTTGTGCATATACACCACAGCAGAATGGTAATGCTGAAAGGAAACATAGACACTCACTTAATGTTGCAAGGAGTCTCATGTTTCAGGGGGATTCCTATTATGTTTTCGTTTGAATGTGTTTTAACTACTGCTTATTTGATTAACAGGCTTCCTTCCTCTGTTTTAAATGGTAAATCTCATTTTTGATAAATGGAATGTCACGCGTAATTATGGCGTGTCATCAAAGCATGCAAGGTGATATGTAGTAAAACATACATGACCATAGGGAAAACCGGAATCAAACATCGGTTCCCAAACATAAGCCCAAAACATAAATAAAGGAAATGAACTGAATAAAGACTAAACAAGCATAACTATATGAAGGCAAAAAAGGAAAAGAAGTCTCTGGCAGCTTCCATCCTATGTGCGTCCTCCAAATGCTCGAGTCTTGGGTACCTGCCGTTTTGGGACATGGAAAGGAAAGTAACGGCTGAGCAAGACGCTCAGTGCACGGATGTACAATAAAGCATGAAATAGGATAAGCATGTAACATATAACAGCGGAAGACTAAGTTCTGAGTAACTGGTTAAGTATCATGAAAAACTGGTTTTATAGTTTGAAAAGCCTTATGTTTAACCTGTAAAAACTGTTTTAACATATATATATACCATAGCCCATATAGGTCATGAAAAGGTCACGTGCATGAATACTTGGAGGGGTGACCTCATCATGCTGATTAGAGGGGATGCCTCTAATCAATATACTGATTTGGGTAGGAGGGATCAGCTCCTTGTGAAGGGTGCAAGGCACACACCACATTCACCATGATAAACTGAATAAAACATGTAACTAGGATGCACCCATACGCCCCGACTGATATAATAATATGGCCAAACTGAAAAGGGACGCCACGAGCAATCACTCCGCCGTGGGGAAGTCATAACATCGGTGCCTCCAATGCTATGGTTATGGTACCTCCATAACTAGGTGAAACTGGTCATGCTTGTATATGGCTATAGTTTATGCTAAATTAACATAAGCAGTTCAAAACAATAAAACAAATGCTGGGGAAAACAGTTGGCTGCATACGGGGAAATCCTAATAAGGAAGGAATGTCCATACTGAAAGGACGGGAATCCGTACCTCAAGTCCAGTGAAATGAACGGAAGAAAGACTCCTACTTCTGGATCACTAATGCTACATGAATACACACGTGTATAAGTATCGATTCACTGATTACGTACTGGGTTCTGTGTCTCGTTATAGCTGATTTGGTATGTTTTAGGTCATGGTTCACTGTTTAAAGCCTTAAACTGTGTTTATCTTGTATTCTGATTAATCTGATTAAGTATTACTGGTGTTTCATGTATTATTATACTTACTGTGTAATAATAAGTAACTTTCCAAAAATAGCAGGTTCCCAAAAATAGAAAGTTTCCAAAAATAGAAAGTTTCCAAAAATAGAAAGTTTCCAAAAATAGAAAGTTTCCAAAAATAGAAAGTTACCAAAAATAGAAAGTTTCCAAAAATAGAAAGTTTCCAAAAATAGAAAGTTTCCAAAAATAGAATTTACTGCCTAAAATAGATTAGTTTCTAAAAATAGAAAGTTTCCAAAAATAGATCAGCTGCCTTAATTAACTAAGTTTCCATATATAGAAGGTTTCCATAATTAGATTAGCTGCCTGAAATAGATTGATTTCCATATATAGAAGGTTTCCATAATTAGATTAGTTGCCTTATTTAATTAAGTTTCTATAAATAGAAGTTTCCATAATTAGAATTAAGCTGATTTCATAAGCTAACATATAAGTCTAAGTGTTATAAGCTTATTCTTAAGTCATATGATATAGTGTATAGTTTAATTATTATTTCATGTATTTTAATTAAACTATAGGTTAAGCATTTTAATTGAAGTATAACATGTATAATTAAAATGAAATGAAAATACTTAGGTTAAAATGTGTATTATTATTAATAATAATATAACCTAAGTCATGTCTAAATTAATTAATTATAGGCATGTTTTTAATAATTAATTAATTATAACTTATAACATAAAATACTTAGGTTAAATTAATGCCATGATAAACTAATAATTAAAATAACCTAAGTCATGATTTAATTAATATTTCATGTTATTAATTAATTATATCCTAAGTTCATGATTCATAAAAATTACATGTAACATAGATCATGATTTTAACCAACGAACCATGAATCGGGTATGAATTCGACACCGTACCCCGGGCCAAACCCGGGGCACACGTGTCCCCTTGCTGCCGTGGGTCCCACATGAGCCAACCAAGACCAATTGTGGTCTTGGTGGTGGCGGCAATAGCAAACCAAACCCCCTCTCGGGTTTGTTTGCTAGGCGGCCAAAAACAAACACCCTTATAAACCATTCTTTGATTTTAATTTATACCAAAACATGTTAGATCAATGATTAATTACCTTGTTTTCATAAGAAAAATAATAACATGTTCATGAAAATAATCAAAGATTAAAAGAATTAAAAAGAATTAAAAAGGTATACCACTATGTAGCTTGGAAAAGGATGAACAAACACGTATTCTAACACTTGTTTTTAAGATCAAAATCAAACAAACACCCTCTAGTGGTGGTGTTTAGGTGGCGGCACAAGGAGGAGAAAAAGGAGAGGAGAAAACTCTTTTTAGGGTTTTTATGTTTATTTCTTGAAAATGAAAATGAAAACATGTTTTTACTTTTACCCCCCCTTAACTTGTAAAGTCCATGGGCTAAGCCCATTTCTTGGTTTGTGCCGTGGGTATGGGGGCCCCACATGGGGTACCCGTACCTTTCTCGTGTCCCGATGTTTCGTGTTCGTTCGTGGTTAAACGTGCTCGTGTTTAACGTGTTTCTGTTTCTTTTAACGTGTCGTTTATCGTAAACTCCACGCTCGTGCATATATTCTGAGTATTTACGTAATTATTATAATTAGTATTTTAAATGGTGTTCATGATTTAATTATGTTCACGTGATATATTATTAACTGTTTATCATGAGTTCGTACGTAATCGATACTTGTCATGTCATACACGTATGCACTTGCTTGATTATTAGCACATGAATGTGATCAATACTAACTGAGGTAAGTTTTAATCTAGGACGTACGATCTTAAGGGCACTATTCATGGTAAAAGCATGCGGGTTTTACAATTCTTCCCCCCTAAAAAGAATAATTCGTCCCCGAATTATAGATAAGGTAAGCTGAAAAGAAGTGACATACCCGAATCAAACTGGAAAGGTATGCAAAATAACGGAAATGAAGGTGACATGGTAGAAGGGAACATGGAACGTGACATGTCCTGAAAAGACATGGAACGTGACGTGACTGAAAGGACATATCTAATCGATAAGAGAAAAATGGATAAGAAGTCCGGATGAACTTGTCCGTTTCCAAGTGGCCTCCCTCTTGGAACGGTTCCTTCAGAAGATCCTGACACTAATGATAAATCTTGGTCCTCATGACCTTGACTTGGAATACGAAGAAATTCTTGGTTATCAACGGAAGGTAGATCCCCTACATTCGATCGAGGAAAATAAGAGTTAACGTGCAAGGGTAGCTGAAACGTTACGATGCAAGACAATCTGACTTAACTGATAATTAGAAACGATGAGCGAGACATAAAGAAACGTAGTACGTGAAAAATTTTGAACGTGATACGTGAAAAATTTTGAACGTGCTACGTGGAGATATGGCGAGTGTAGTATAAGTAAACATATCGTGATCCATGATACGTGTAACCTATTTTGATCATGATATGAGGAACGTGGAATGAACATGACATGTGAGACATATCGTGATCATATAATATAATGGCGGTGACGCCAAACGCTACAGGGTGAGACGTGGAATATGACGTGAAACGTCTATCTGATGATGGAGAGTTATACTAAACTTGGGTCTGGTCTCACCAGTTCTTGCAAACTTCCCAGAATGAGAAAAGAAATGAACGTAAAATCGTAAGTCAAAATACGATAATGAACGTGAATAGTGTCATGAACGTGAGCGCGAAAGCAAGTCGTGGAATTAGAATGAAGACGTGAAGTAAGTTAGGAGTACAATTACGAATCTTTGTCTGACTGATAGCTGAGGGATTGCCAAGTGATCGGATGAGCCTTGGCTGGAACATGTTTGTTCAATCTGTTGGTTCTGAAATCTGTACGGATGTAAGGATTCTGCAGACTTGATCAAACTGTTGACAATAACCCAGATAGCATCATGCTTCTTCTGAGTTTGCTGAAATCTGGTAACTAAAATCCATGGAGATCTTGTCCCTTTTCGATTCACAATTTCATATGATGAAAACATACCCGTCTGTTGGTGTCCTATCTTAGCCTGTTTGTATAACAGGTATGAAGATATGAACGTAACTGTATCCTGCTTCGTAGAAACTTGATACATGGAAGGTTGCGAAACTCTGAGTCTCTGAATCTAGACTTCTCCTAGCGTAGGATTTTATAGAACACCTAATGTAGTGTCGGGTTCTCTTCTTTACTCATAAGCTGAGTCATGGTAAGATTAACCGTAGAATGCCATGTGATTCAGCGTGTCACTGAAATCAAACAGAATTGGTATCGGAAAGAATTCCAGGGTAAAATTTCTCTTGTCATAGAATTCGCAACGTAGTGCAGATATGGTCTTCCTGTTCTTCTCTAGGCTTAGAGGAAATCAGGTTATCCTCAATGAAAACGCTGATGAATTTGTTTAGGAGTTCATGGAAACTCAATTTATTAAGTTCATAATGCGGTTGGAGCATTGATGAGACTAATTCAAAATCATAAATCTGGCATGACCGAGTCGTGCACGAATAGCAGTCATGGACATGTCCTGCTTTTTCACTCGTCACTGTTGGCAGCATGATTGTGAGTTCGATCTTGGAAAAGTGATTAACACTATACGGTTGATTGGACATGTTGTCCATATGTGGAGGAGAATAACGGTCATGAATGGTGATTTGTTTAAGTCGACGGTAGTCGACACATAATCTCATGGTACCATCCTTCTCCTTGAAGGTTCTTCTGGAGTGTAAGGAACAATTTTGGAATAATCTGTTGGTTATGCGTTAAAGGACCTTAGTAGTCGTGTGTTACTAACAGCTAGAAAATTTTAGCAATATGGCTAACAAAGCACGTGCTTGAAAAGCATAGATAACTTGTACATATTTTCCTGATGGAAAATCAAGCTGAAAGTATTCAGGAGCCTGAACATTACTGTACATAATTATGAATCATAGCATGGTGTGGTGTTCATAGTACATAATTAGGATAAAATTTATCTCGTGTCTGTCCGAGGAAAATGCGTTAGCAGCTTGGATCTCATTATTAAGCTGAAGGAAAACCGTCGTATACGTGGGAATACGAAAGGCGTCCTTCATGGTCATGAATATATGAACTATGGTGAAAGAAATGAAAGTGACGTCGGCAACGTGACAGTTCTCACTGATGCGCCGATAACGGTATTGAAATTCTTGTGGCCTGATTAATACATGGCACAACACCATAGATATACCCTTGGAGGGTACCCTGAATTTCTTAGAAATGTTCCATAATTAGACGTGAGTCATGTGTCTTGACTCGTGTCTTGAGAAATGTGAGCGTGACATATGCCTTGACTGGTATCTTGACATGTGTCCTCAGAAAGTATACGTGAGACATGTGTCTTGACTGATGTCTTGACATGTGTCTCGAGATGTGAAACAATTAGAACTACAAATATTAGGTTAATATGCCAGAATTGGCGGATCGGTTGGACTACTGATCATTTGTATGTCTGATCACGTCCGCGGCAGAGCCTCGGTTGCGATTTCTAGGATATTTTCTGTCATGGTAGTGGTTACTATCGTCTTGTCTGTAGGTTCCATGACGGTCATTCTCATGACCATGACTCATGTAACTATTTAGCTGAGTGGCTGGCTGGTACTGGTTTGCACTCATATGGCTGAACTGACAGCCGAACGACGTGTGACATGTAACTATGAATTTAGGACAATGATTGATGGGAATTGTCTGATGGTGAAGCATCTTCTCGTCCAATTGCTTTGCTCCGACGCCTTTGTCTTCGTCTTTTAGAATCTCCAGGTTGTGAACAGCATCAGCATCAGCATCTCGTAGCGTCTCCCAACATCAGCAGCATCAACCTTCAGTGACATCTCCAAGCTATGAGCGGCATCGACAATCTTGTAGAATATCAGTAAGTGAACATACGCCTGAGATGATTTAGAATCGACTAGCGAATACTCGTGAAGTATTGCAAGTGGAATACACATGGATTAAGGTACATGTAATACACATGAAATACGGTACGTGGAGTACACATGGAATACACATGAAATGATCGGTATGGGCTCGATCATTTGTCCTGATTTAAGGAAAGTAACCCGGTTAAACGGTTAGGAAAACCATCATGATAACCTGGCAGTATTAGCATAGACATCATTCTGGTTGCATAGAGAAACGCTAAAGTGTGGTTACACAAAATTCAACGATGATTTGCCTGACAGCATGATCAATGAAAACCAACCATGACTATCATGAAAGCATGATTAGAGAAATCTAACAATGTCTTGCAGGACAACGTAAATAACAAAAGAGGCATGAAACATAATCAACATGAAGACGGAATTATCATGAGGAAACATGAAACCATCTATTACGAAGAAGTGTATAACATAATCAGCATGAAACTGAAGTTAACCATGACAGTATGAAGGCATACTTGACATAAAAACATAATAACTTATGATGGGACATGAAAAAAAATTTATGCCAATTTAAATCATGAGAAAAAATTTATGCAAGAAAAACAGTGCATGAATGCGTAATGTAGTTTATAAAACCTTTATATGTGCGAGGGAACGCCTATGGGTCGGTTCCAAAACAAAAGACATGGCGAGGGGACGCCTATGGGTCGGTCCCAAAGTTAAAAGTTTCGATAAAAGCACATGCGACTAAATAGGGCCAGTCCTGTACCAACCATTACTTAGTCAAAATTCCTGTAACAGATGACATATGATATAGATGCATGAATGCATGAAACATAATAATTAAAAGTCATTGTCAAAACTTAACAGAAAAATTTTTATGTGAAAATTATGAACTACTGGGGTCAGTCCACATCGTCACAGTTCACGAGGAACATCATGCATAGACAATGACACATAACTAAGTATGGATGACGGTTGTTCATTCCATATTAGTAAGACGATACTGGTGAAAACATCATGGTGAAAACAACAAGGTGCTGAAAACGTCATGGCTAAAACAAAAGGTGCTGAAAACGTAATGGTTGAAACAACAACGCGCTGAAACATCAATACGTGGAATAACAAACGTTGGCTTAGGAAGCTCCTGGTGACTACCCACTAGTCACAGGTCGAGTTTTAGAGCCTACAGGTCGAAGCCTTGGCTCTGATACCATAATTGTAACACCCCATTTTGATAAATGGAATGTCACGCGTGATTATGGCGTGTCATCAAAGCATGCAAGGTGATATGTAGTAAAACATACATGACCATAGGGAAAACCGGAATCAAACATCGGTTCCCAAACATAAGCCCAAAACATAAATAAAGGAAATGAACTGAATAAAGACTAAACAAGCATAACTATATGAAGGCAAAAAAGGAAAAGAAGTCTCTGGCAGCTTCCATCCTATGTGCGTCCTCCAAATGCTCGAGTCTTGGGTACCTGCCGTTTTGGGACATGGAAAGGAAAGTAACGGCTGAGCAAGACGCTCAGTGCACGGATGTACAATAAAGCATGAAATAGGATAAGCATGTAACATATAACAGCGGAAGACTAAGTTCTGAGTAACTGGTTAAGTATCATGAAAAACTGGTTTTATAGTTTGAAAAGCCTTATGTTTAACCTGTAAAAACTGTTTTAACATATATATATACCATAGCCCATATAGGTCATGAAAAGGTCACGTGCATGAATACTTGGAGGGGTGACCTCATCATGCTGATTAGAGGGGATGCCTCTAATCAATATACTGATTTGGGTAGGAGGGATCAGCTCCTTGTGAAGGGTGCAAGGCACACACCACATTCACCATGATAAACTGAATAAAACATGTAACTAGGATGCACCCATACGCCCCGACTGATATAATAATATGGCCAAACTGAAAAGGGACGCCACGAGCAATCACTCCGCCGTGGGGAAGTCATAACATCGGTGCCTCCAATGCTATGGTTATGGTACCTCCATAACTAGGTGAAACTGGTCATGCTTGTATATGGCTATAGTTTATGCTAAATTAACATAAGCAGTTCAAAACAATAAAACAAATGCTGGGGAAAACAGTTGGCTGCATACGGGGAAATCCTAATAAGGAAGGAATGTCCATACTGAAAGGACGGGAATCCGTACCTCAAGTCCAGTGAAATGAACGGAAGAAAGACTCCTACTTCTGGATCACTAACGCTACATGAATACACACGTGTATAAGTATCGATTCACTGATTACGTACTGGGTTCTGTGTCTCGTTATAGCTGATTTGGTATGTTTTAGGTCATGGTTCACTGTTTAAAGCCTTAAACTGTGTTTATCTTGTATTCTGATTAATCTGATTAAGTATTACTGGTGTTTCATGTATTATTATACTTACTGTGTAATAATAAGTAACTTTCCAAAAATAGCAGGTTCCCAAAAATAGAAAGTTTCCAAAAATAGAAAGTTTCCAAAAATAGAAAGTTTCCAAAAATAGAAAGTTTCCAAAAATAGAAAGTTACCAAAAATAGAAAGTTTCCAAAAATAGAAAGTTTTCAAAAATAGAAAGTTTCCAAAAATAGAAAGTTGCCAAAAATAGAATTTACTGCCTAAAATAGATTAGTTTCTAAAAATAGAAAGTTTCCAAAAATAGATCAGCTGCCTTAATTAACTAAGTTTCCATATATAGAAGGTTTCCATAATTAGATTAGCTGCCTGAAATAGATTGATTTCCATATATAGAAGGTTTCCATAATTAGATTAGTTGCCTTATTTAATTAAGTTTCTATAAATAGAAGTTTCCATAATTAGAATTAAGCTGATTTCATAAGCTAACATATAAGTCTAAGTGTTATAAGCTTATTCTTAAGTCATATGATATAGTGTATAGTTTAATTATTATTTCATGTATTTTAATTAAACTATAGGTTAAGCATTTTAATTAAAGTATAACATGTATAATTAAAATGAAATGAAAATACTTAGGTTAAAATGTGTATTATTATTAATAATAATATAACCTAAGTCATGTCTAAATTAATTAATTATAGGCATGTTTTTAATAATTAATTAATTATAACTTATAACATAAAATACTTAGGTTAAATTAATGCCATGATAAACTAATAATTAAAATAACCTAAGTCATGATTTAATTAATATTTCATGTTATTAATTAATTATATCCTAAGTTCATGATTCATAAAAATTACATGTAACATAGATCATGATTTTAACCAACGAACCATGAATCGGGTATGAATTCGACACCGTACCCCGGGCCAAACCCGGGGCACACGTGTCCCCTTGCTGCCGTGGGTCCCACATGAGCCAACCAAGACCAATTGTGGTCTTGGTGGTGGCGGCAATAGCAAACCAAACCCCCCCTCGGGTTTGTTTGCTAGGCGGCCAAAAACAAACACCCTTATAAACCATTCTTTGATTTTAATTTATACCAAAACATGTTAGATCAATGATTAATTACCTTGTTTTCATAAGAAAAATAATAACATGTTCATGAAAATAATCAAAGATTAAAAGAATTAAAAATAATTAAAAAGAAGGGTTAGAAAGGTATACCACTATGTAGTTTGGAAAAGGATGAACAAACACGTATTCTAACACTTGTTTTTAAGATCAAAATCAAACAAACACCCTCTAGTGGTGGTGTTTAGGTGGCGGCACAAGGAGGAGAAAAATGAGAGGAGAAAACTCTTTTTAGGGTTTTTATGTTTATTTCTTGAAAATGAAAATGAAAACATGTTTTTACTTTTACCCCCCCTTAACTTGTAAAGTCCATGGGCTAAGCCCATTTCTTGGTTTGTGCCGTGGGTATGGGGGCCCCACATGGGGTACCCATACCTTTCTCGTGTCCCGATGTTTCGTGTTCGTTCGTGGTTAAACGTGCTCGTGTTTAACGTGTTTCTGTTTCTTTTAACGTGTCGTTTATCGTAAACTCCACGCTCGTGAATATATTCTGAGTATTTACGTAATTATTATAATTAGTATTTTAAATGGTGTTCATGATTTAATTATGTTCACGTGATATATTATTAACTGTTTATCATGAGTTCGTACGTAATCGATACTTGTCATGTCATACACGTATGCACTTGCTTGATTATTAGCACATGAATGTGATCAATACTAACTGAGGTAAGTTTTAATCTAGGACGTACGATCTTAAGGGAACTATTCATGGTAAAAGCATGCGGGTTTTACAGATGGGTTTAAGTATTTTTTACCATTTTTGATGACTTTAGTAGAACTGTGTGGGTGTCCATGCTAAAAACTAAGGATGAAGTTTTTCAAATGTTTGTTACATTTTACAACTTCATTTTTACTCAGTTTAATAAAAAGATTAAATTTCTTAGATCTGACAATCGTACTGAGTTTGTGAACAAAAATATGAGTGATTTTCTTGACACTATGGGAATTATTCATCAAACTACTTGTGCATATACACCACAGCAGAATGGTAATGCTGAAAGGAAACATAGACACTCACTTAATGTTGCAAGGAGTCTCATGTTTCAGGGGGATTCCTATTATGTTTTCGTTTGAATGTGTTTTAACTACTGCTTATTTGATTAACAGGCTTCCTTCCTCTGTTTTAAATGGTAAATCTCATTTTTGTCTTGTTTATGGTAGAGAACCTAATCTTTCTCACTTAATGAGTTTTGGTAGTTTATGTTATGCTACAGTTTTAAAAGGAAGTGATAAGTTTTCTCAAAAATTTGAAAAATGTGTTTTAATAGGGTATGCTAGTGGTAAAAAAGCTTATAAAATTTTTGGTCTTGAAAACAAATGTATTATTTACTCTAGAGATGTAAAGTTTTATGAAAATGTTTTTCCATTTAAAATGAACAATGATGGTATTGTTCTTGAGTCTACTAGTGAAGTTTCAACATTAAATTTCTTTGATTGTTTTGAGTCTGAAAACACGCCTAAATCTCCAAGTCATTATGATGATGAGGAAGATGAAACTCCTTTGAGTGGAGAGGGTGGTCACCCTAATGCTGATGTGACTACTAATGACAATAGTCAACCAGATATTGCTAGACAGCAAACTGGAGATGACTTAGTTAGCAGCTTACCAAGTAGTAGTGGTCTATTGCAATTGACTGCAACTTCCATAGGAGATAATGATAATTCTAAGGGAAATTTTGATATAAACAATGAGGTTCTTGAAAATATTTTTCATATTGAGACAGGAGAGGTTGGACAGAGGTAGTCTAATAAGGTTATTCAGTTTCCTTCTAAGCTAAATGATTATGTGCTTAATAGTTCTTTAAGATATGGTTTATATAAGTTTTGTAATCATTCCTTGCTTGATATGAAACATTTTGGTTTTACATCTAGTCTTAATAAGAGTTTTGAACCTACTTGCTATTAGGATGCTTGTAATGATCAAAATTGGATTAGTGCTATGAATCTTGAAATGCAAGCTTTGTATGAAAATGTTACTTGGGAACTTGCTGACCTTCATATTGGTAGAAAACCTATTAGATCCAAGTGGGTGTATAGAATTAAATATCTTTCAACTGGTGAGATTGAAAGATATAAAGCTAGACTGGTTTCTACGATTTGTAATCAAAGGGAGGGTATAGACTATAAAGAGACTTTCAGTCTTGTGGTTAAAATGAGTACTATTGGATTTTGATTTATTTGATTGTCCGAAATGGTTGGAGTCTTTATCAAATGGATGTTAATAATGCATTCTTGTATGGTGACTTAAGTGAAGAAGTTTATATGTGTAGAAACTAGAAGGGGGGTTGAATAGTTTCTATTCTATTAGTCACCTAATTAAAATTAATTTCAATTAGGTTTGTATCAAAAACTATCTTTTACTTGAAGCTAAGTTGCATAATGATTAGGTTCAATTCATATGCATTAGTAATGGTAATAGGTAAGTATAATGATAATGAAATAAGTAAAGAGTAAGGAAAGAGACAACCTAGTGACAAGACACCAAGATTTATAGTGGTTCGACATCGAGGCTCTATCCTAGTTTCTACTCCACTCCACGAGTACACCTACTCGAGATGTCCACTATATCCACAAGCTCCCTTCTTGGCGGAGAAAGCCTTACATCATCGCTTACATTATTTTCTGACACTAAGCTAAATGTCGAGACCTAATCATTAGCTAGGACCAATCTACACAACGTTGCCTTCTTCGCAATTTAACGACACAAGGCTAGATGTCGAGTTCTAATCTCAAGGTAGAACCAATCTTCACGACGTTACCTACTTCACCATTTTACGACACAAGGCTAGCTGTCGAGTTCTAATCCAAAGCTAGAACTAATCTTCACGACTCTTCACTTTGAAGCTAAGTGAGAACTTCACACAACACAACTACTAATCACTTTCAAGTTTAGTGAGAACTCACAAGACACAACCACATCACTTTATAGTTTAGTGAGAACTACTACACAAATCTATTACAACTCAACTAGACATATCCAAGTACACACATGTAGCTTGGATCTACACAACACAAATCCAAGCAAACACATATGCGATGGATGTACAAAACAAATCCAAGTATTCACAAATAGCTTGGATGAACACAACTAGTCCAAGTATTCATAAATACAAATGGGTCAACAAAAACAAAAAGGCTAACATGATGAACATGACTAATTCATGGATTCATCTTTATCACAACACTAGCGAGTGAGTGATCTTCTCATTGGACAAGGTAAAGGAGGGGATCAAGAGGATAATCATATGTAAACATACTTAACACATTAAGTGATCATTTACTAATGATTATGCTATAGAAAAGAGAAAGGGGGCTGAGAAAAACGTCCAAGAGGCTTGTTGGAAAATGAGATTTGATCCACTATTTATAGAAGAAAAAGTCCAACGGCCAGCTGGGCGCAGAACCTTAACTAGCCGGCGGTTCCATATCGCTAAGGAACCGCCTAGCTATTTAAGGTACCGCCCATTAGAGTCCGCTCCCTTTTTTTGTCTTTTAGTGGGGTAGGAATATCTGAGGTTTTTTAAACCTTCAAAGGATATTCTTATGGCATATGGAATATGTCATTTTCAAATTTACATTTTTCGTTTTAATAAAACATTTTCTTAAAAAGAAAGTTTATTAGAAAATCTTTTGTCATATAAACAAAAGTGAGTTTTAAGGATAATCACTTTGATGATCACTAAGTATGATTAAGAAAAGTTAGTGACATGATTATTACCTTGATGATAGTGTTAGTTAAATAATTCGTTTTGTGTTTTACATTAAATGTGTTGTATAGTTTGTTGTGATCAAAACTAAGAAAGATTAGTTAACATTAATAATGTTTTTAGGCATCACTTGCATTAACAATCTCCCCCTTTTTTATTACGACAAACTATAAACTCACTTACGTAGGAACACAAAATATCGAATTATTAACGAGTTTATCACTATCATTTCTTCCCCTTTGTCGTAGCAAAAAGGTAAGCACAAGTCTTTGAAGAGAACCGGACTTTGCTAGTAGCACCAAGTGTATGAGCTAGGGTGACATGCTACACAAAGGTTAGTAGAGAGGAAAGAAACACCAATGTATATATGATCACTACCTACTAAGTAACTTGAGAGGGTGAAGGAGAAGAAATCTCAAATTAGAAGCAAGTATTTGCTAAGTATGTCCAAAGAGGTAAATGACAAAATCAAGGTTCAATTGGTGGAATGGAGGTAGAAAAGAAACATCCAACCAATGAAGATGATAAATTTATCAAGGGGTTAAAATTTAGAATTGATGGAATCACCCATAAACAATTGTAAAGATTAACCACGATCAACTCAAAAGGAAGAGATAATGATCAAATAAAGAAAATAAACACAACACAAAGATTTCATATTACATAAATATGAAAAAAGACAAACAAAGTAGATAGTCATACACACAATATGAGTATCTGAAGCAAAAGATATGGAAAATAAACCGCAAAGCATAAGCTAGTCTAATAGTGGTAATTTTCCAAGATTGCTTAAAAACACTAATGACTCTAAAACAACTAAAGTTTAATTGACTCCAAGGGAGTGTAGCCCTTTAGTTGGAAAAATAAGACGACGATGCCTCATTCGAAGTTTTATCCACGAGAACGAAAACTTTGAGAGGAGGTCGAGTAAGGAGGAATTCAAGAAAATTTAACTTCTCATAGACATGAGCAAGTTTAATTTGTTGAAATCGACAAGCATACGAGGATCCACGATGCAAAACAAATTCGGTTGATGGGGGAAGGCCATCACACCTAGGGTTTGGTGGTGGTGAGGAAAGTGGGTAGGAAATGTTTTCACAATGCCTTGTGAGGTTTGGGAAGGTTGAAAGGTCATTGAGTTGAGGGGTGTCAAAAGGTTTTGGTGAAAGGGGGAGATTTTCCTTTTCTTCGGTGATGGGGTTAATGGAGTAGGTCTCATTTCAATACTTGATTGTAGAGAAGGTGGGGTTCTTGGGTGGTTTGGATGAAGAGGGTTCATTTTTCTAGATCCAAATAGGTCTAACCGAGATTTTTGGTTTCTTGGAAAGCTTGGATGAGGAAGCTTTGGGTGAGGAGGTTTGTGACAATGAATTGTCAAGGTTATGAAAGGAAGAGTTAGGCACTGTTGAGGCGTGAGAATGAAATCTCAAGGTGGGGGTATAAGAAGAAAGTAGACAAGGCAAAGGTTTGAAAATCAAATGTAAGGTGTCAAGGAATGTTTAGCCAAATTGAGTAAACATGGAATCTTGACAGGGAATAGGGTGATGAAGAAAGACCAAAAACGAGCCATAAAATGACTCTATGTCTGCGGTACCTTATAGGGATCGGCGGTTCTTTATCACTTAAGGAACCGCGTGACTTTATAGAGTCGCGTGCAGTGGACTTGAAACCTTGATTTTCCAAGGTTTTGAGAAAAACTAAGACTTTTTCAAAAAATGCAAATCTTGGAATTTTACCTCTATTAGCACTAAATTATGCTAGGGTTGCATAAAAGCAACACATTCACCAAGAATGTCTTGACAAAGCGTGACAAAATACTTAGATAACATTTTGAACCAATTTTAGTCAAGTTTTAGAGGTTGTGATAGATTTAGGTCCAATTTTAATTTGGAATTAAAGTTGGTTAATGTGCACCTAAAGATAGAAACACACAATGCTAAGTCCATAATTCATTCTCATAAAACACTCATGAAAGAGATACATAAAGGAAATAAAGAAAAACAATTAACTAAACTAAAGATAAATTAAAACTAGGTCTTGATTAGTAATCTTCCTTGGCTGGAATTTTCTTGAAAACTGTTTTTTAAAGAAAAATCACCATTCATCTCCTAGGAGGGGGCATGTTAAACAAGGTGAGCAAGAAATCTTGCAACCTCATATGAAGTCCAAACATCTCCATCCTAAGGTTTTGAATGATGTAGTTATTATAGAGGCAACATGGACCATGAGAACCATGAGCTTCTAGGAACCCAAGGAAGTAAGGATCACCCATAAAGAAGGGAAGTGGAACACCCAAAATGGGAGTGTTTGAGGGAGGTAGAGGTGGAGGAGGTATGTTCTCCAAGGGTGATGTGGGTGAGTGTGGAGGCATGCTCTCGAAGGGTGAAAAAGGTGAGTTTGGAGGGGTAAATGGTGAATTCACCATGGTATCAACAAAGTCATTCACAATTGGAATGATTTGGATGGGTTGTGGTTGGGTAGTCACATCCAAGAGATTACTTGGATTGAAGGGTGAGAAAGCTCATTCATCCTAGATTGGAATGAAGAGGAGGTAGAACCATGAGAATGGTTGGTTCCATGGGTAGAGGTAGTCTTGCATGGATCAAGAGGTGGTGAGTTTGATGAAGAAATGAGAATTAGGACAATCTCATTCTTGGGTGTGTGAAAGGGTGAAGAGTTAGGTTTGGGCATTTTAATCTTAATCTTAAGATTTTTCCTTGAGGTGGTGGTTTTGGATGAGTTTGAGCTTCTTGTAGAAACCATGGTTGAAATGAAAGGTTTGAGGTTTAAGGAAGAATGGTTAGATGTGCGAAGAATATTGTGACAATCCGTCAATTTATGGTTGATATTTTATTCTCAGATATTATTTAAAAACATTATTTTTAATGTTATATTATGAACTCACTTATTTTTGGGAAGTAATTTGGATTTACTTCTTGAAGTAGCATCGACTACGTCTAAACCGAAGGATTCTACGTTACGTGCTTACGTTTGCATACACCGTTTTGGTGACAGTCCGACATTTCAGAAAATAAATTTGTCCGTGAATATTATTTTGAGATTTTAAATTTGTGTTGATTCATAAACTCACAAATTTACGAGAAGAGATTAGGACTTACGATTTTAAAATAACGTCCTTTACGATTAAACCGGAAACCTTAGGATTACGTATTTACGTTTTTGAACTCCGTTTTTGATGAGACAATTTTTATTGGATTCGTTTTGTGCCATTGATTCATAATTTATAAAAAACGTTTTTCATGAAACGACCCGAGGGCACGCAAATCGAGGAAACTAGAATCGAGGAGTACCCGTAAATTAGTGAGGTGGGACAAAATACATTATCCCACCCCACTACACACATGGGACGGCACACATGACACCACATCAAAAATGTGGCATCATGTTAGCTTGTAACTTACAAGTGTAAGTTAAGCTTACACCTTAAGCTACTTTCTAGCTAAAACCATCAACCATTTCACATACCACCATTTACACATGCAAAATCAACCAAAAATTCTCTCAATACTCCCACCATTGCCGTCCACTTCAAAGCACAAAATACCCCCTTTTGATCTTTTCTAGCCACAAAATACTTGTTATCTAGCTCTATCATGGAGTTACCTTGAAGCCTTGATCACTTGGTGGCCATTTTAACAACAAAGGAGGTGATTTACTTGTGTCCTAGGGCTGATTTATCAACTTATATTCTTGGTGTTTGATGATCTTGGAGTTACTTTTGGTGTTCATCAAGTTCTTGTCTTCCAAAAACAAGATATACTCTTGGTTGGTAAAGAAGATCATCCTCTCCATTTTCTCTTGTTATTTTTATAAAGATAAAATGTATTTTCTTTCTTGTTGTATATGTATATGATGAATATATGATGATAAAAATGTTGTGTGGGGATCAAGTGTTGATAAATATGCTTAAAAAGGTTAATAACCATAAGAAACAAGGCTAAAAATCATGATTAATTTGTTGGCTGTATAAAAACAGTATGTAACTAAAACTTGAACTGATAAACTTGCATGGTAGAATCTATTTACAGTAATTACAAGATGTCATACACATGAGAGAGTTGGCCATGCAATGGAATCATTATAATGAGTGAGATATGATCAAAACAAGATGAGTGTGCTAATCTGATTAAGCTGTTTTGTAGGGACTGTTAAGGATAGATAAACTTAAAATGAGCAGTAGCTATAACTAAGTTAATTGTAGCACATAATATGAAGTTCATGTCACCCAAAAATGAGCTTCTAAGTCATTATAGAACTCTAGATATGATAAAAATGGTGAAGATGAAAATAAAAATCAGATTTTGAAGAATTAATGTTTATTACTATTATATAAGCACTCAAATTATATAGTATAAAATGTGAAATTAAAACCCACTAACTTATGAATTTCATTTATATAAATATGTATAAGGTTAAATAAATGGAAAATTTATAAAAATGGTAGTTGAATAATATTTATAAGTTATAAAAACTATAAACTTGATTTTTACGACTTTTTCGGCTATTACCGTAAAATTAACGTTTTTCGCCAATTAAAACTTAGACGATCAAACCCGTCTAATGTAAAGTTTTTAAAAGTCATATACTGATATATAAGTATCTAATACAAGTAAAAACCGATAAAACCCGAACTATAGGACATACGGACATTAACGAGCTAAGTAAGCATATTGGACTAATAATTGGACTAAATAAGTTAAACACTTATAAAAAGTACTTATTGGGCTTAACCCATTTGGGCCCAACATGGAAAGTATAGACACTGATAATATAAGTATAAAATGGACTAATACAAGTTAAAGAACTTATAATAAGCTTATTGGACTTAAAACATGTAAATAGGTAAAACTAGTAAACTAGTATAAAAGTTATCGACACATAACACTAAAATGAGTAAACGAGAATATGTAAACCCACTTGATCATCATATATATATAAAATCATCATATGTATACATAATTGTTATTTATAAATTCGTTGGACATGAGTCTAAGACGGGTATTATTTGTCTAGGTTTCCGTGATTGAAGCACGTACCGTACATCCGAATTGCCGATAACCCGCCTTCCCACATCAACGTGAGTTCATAGCCTCGCACTCTTTTAAATATTTTTATGAAATGTTTTATAAACCCGCGAGGGAGATAACATGTTAGTTTTTATAAAATAGGACACCATTTGTCCCGACTGTTTGTTTATTGATTTGGACCCGAATGATTGTATGACCCGATTGTATGACCTGATAAATGATTAAAGGACCCGATAGATGAAATAAAATGGATTATTAAAGTTAGGTTACGTCACTAAAAGTACCATTAGCATGAATTGTGAACTACCGGGATTTGGTAGACGCTTATGCATATAATAGTACTATTTGGGGACGATCACCCCAGTTCGTGCCTTGACGGTTGATCCCCGTTGTGCCACATTGATTGGTAAGCGAATTTATGTATGAGAAGATTTCCATAGCGTGACCTTTGTGACGACACACTAATTTAGATGGGTAAATTGAGTATCGGGTTAGCTACCCGTTGTTTGGTTTAGTAAGGTAACAATGTCATGCGGCTTATAATAATCCAGTTAACGAAATACTACTATACGCACCGAATTACGATGTATTGCCTGACTAGCAATACGGGGTCATACTATTGATATTATGTTCGTGTTTTGGTTTTCATAACCATATTCATATAACGGTTTTTATTTAATCTATACAACGTTATAAAACGTATTGTATGATGTTTTTACGACATTGGCTCGTATAATGATTTTTAATGCAAATTCCTATATTATGACTTTCGATAAGGATTTGTATAAAAATGACTTTGGCTATTTTATGGCCTATTACAATGATTTGTACGAAATGATTTTCGGTAATAATTTTATACCAAAGTTATATTGATGGAATTTATTAAACTCTATGAATTCACTCGGCGTTTTCGCTGACCTTTTCTTTTAACATGTTTTATCTCAGGTACTTGAAGGTAATTCTCGGGAAGACAACAAGAATTCATGGCCCGCACCTAAATACTTATTTCCATTCAATTACTTTGTAAAACCTGTATTAAATACAATGACTTGGGACCTATGTAACTTTGATAATTATGAATGGAAATGCTTTATTATTAAACGACGCGATTTTCAAGCGTTGTCTATGATGTGAGTAATGTGCTATCCCGTAACACAAACTAGTCTTCCGCTGTATTAAGTTGTATAAATTTGGGGGTGTTACAGTTTGGTACCAGAGCTCTCGTTATAAAGAACGAAAGATTTTTAAAACCAAGGTTTTGAATAAAACATTTCAAAATCTTTAAACTATAAACATTTTTCTAAAAATGTCTAAAAATCTTTTGACTATAACGGTGCCGAAGAATTCCCGAGTTACCGACAAGGCCAGACTGAGAAGTGTTACAAGAAACCCTAACTTCCCTAGCAAATTAATCGAAGCTATTCCCGTAGGAATTCTAGTTATTCCAGATCTAAACCAAGTTGTGGATATTTATGATCCCAACAAATGGTTGATATTCGTAGAAGTGTAGATATTAGTTGATTGCGATATTGAAGAAGAATTGGCGAGATTAAATCTGATATCGATGTCATGACGATCTTTCCATATATAGTGGAGTTTGACAAAACGATACCACCTAGAAAGATGTCATCTGATTCGTTGTCACCCAATTCTTAAATTTGAAACCGAAAGGGTGAATGTTACACTTGAGGCTGTCATTAGAACCATTACCCAAAAGCCTCATGCCACTAGTACCTTTACGGGAAAATGTGTGAGTCATCTCATGCTAGTGACTCATTTGATAACTATTAATGAAGAAGTTATAGAATCGGAAATTAAGTGTTGATCATATCGAGCTTTATTGCCCTATTAAGGTTTATAAATAAGGTTGAAAGTATGGGAGAATAAGGTAGGATATCGAATTGAGTATAAGTTGGTTGAAACTTGAATAAAAATAAAATTTAACCCGTATGGAATATGAAATTGTTAAGAGGAAGTTGTTGAGTCCTGTGATTGAATTATAAGGTTTTAAATGATTGTTTGTTTGTGTTAAGGGTTGTTCCTAGGCCATTGTTCACTAACGAGGATGCCCAGTGTCCAAGAAATAAATTGAAGAAATCTTCTTCTGAATTAAGACCGATGGATCTTTCGGGACATGTGGAACACCTAATGACTCTTGTAGATTAGTATTCATTGTGGTATCTTTTAAAAATCCCTAACTTAACTGAGACATCAGTTGGTAGGATGAGTTCTGAGAATTGTATGACATAGTGACACGTAATGTGTTACGATACAATTCTGACTTGTTTGTGATTAATAAAAAGACTACCTTTGATTGCTAAATCCTACATGTATCGATGTTATCTATCTCTTATTGCTTCATCCTAATGTTCGCATTAGTGATGCAACCATTGAACAAGTACTCATCTCGATTTGAGTTACGTTGTGGATTATTCTTTTTGAGTGCCATCGAGGTCATGCACCTCATGATTAGATGGCTAAGCTCATTTCCTATTATATTGTGGTTAGTTCTTGGCGAACAAGCTTTCATCACTCTTTTGCAGATCACTCATTGTTTTTATAAGATAAAACAGTATCCTTTGAGAAAATTTAATTTTCATCACAATATGGATTATTTAAAGTGAGACTTATAAATAATCATTATTGAAATAAAGTTGATTATAAAATACCTTGGAAAACTTAATTGTTTTCATAACAAAGAAAATCTTTGTAAATTTATTTTTGATTCTTATTTAAGAATTAAGCATGAAAGTGTTTTTATTATAAACATGATGATAAAATTTTGACAAACTGAGTATTGCATTGTTAATCTTGAAATTGTATATAGTTGCGCGCCTACATACAATTTGGAATGGACCATGCAAGACTGATTATTAGTCACCATAAAACTAAATGAATAAACACTACATTTTCTTTGAAGATTGTGAAAGATTAAATTATATGAGATCTGTAAGAAGTGAAAAATAAGGACATAGTGTTAGGGACACCTACATATGTGCCTGTATCATCTATTCTTTTGAGTCGAATTTACTCATCTATGGAAATTGTCTTATTTGACAATTGACAATTCTTTCTTGTCCAATTCTCCCGTAGTGAGATTCTTAGGAAAAGTATTTGATTATCGAGTGTTGATACCCGACTGGATGTATCGACGTTCCTATCATTTCTTATGATTTGATTTCATTTCAATGACCTGGGTAACGATCCGAGGAGCTTTCGAATGCGTACTCAAATTATGAAAACATGGAATATATTCATATTCATTAAATGTTTTCGTCTGTATCTGATTTGAAATTCTCTCGCATTGATTATGCGTTGACCTTACTCTTTAGATGAAAGTTGTGTCTCCATATATCCTTGAATTTGCGAAGGATTATGAGTTATTATTAGTCTTTTGAGAAATTCACATCTTATCGACGACAATGAAACTGGAAAGTTGATAGTGCCAGTAGAACGAATTGATTGATTATGACATGACGACATTGTCTTAATTGATGGGAACTCGAATAGAATTCCCCTAAATGATAAGATGTCGATTATCAAAAGTGATCTAAACAATTCTTGATGGATGACCATATCCTGCATTTAGACTTGAAATTATACCATGAATGGTTATGAACTAATCATAAATATTATAACCTAGAAAGAACCTAATACGAATTTGTTAAAAGATGTTTATGTTATCTGAAACTTTAGGAGGTATTTGTTGGTGAAATACTTAGACTTTTGCCATTAAGGCAGGTTGAAATTGGTATTGATTATATTCCCGGTGCTGCACCTGTGGCGTGTGCACCATACGTCAGCACCATCTGAATTAAAGGAATTACCGTACAACTGAGAGAGTTGTCGGAGAAAGATTTTATTTTACCAAGCTCGTCATCATGAAGAGCTATGGTGTTATCATTCCTTATATTTATAGATTACTGTGATATGAGTAAATTGACAATCGAAAACGATATCCATAACTCGAAATGGAAGATTTGTTCGATCATTTACAAGGTTCTAGCATATGTTCTAAAGATTTGATCCATGGCATGGTTATTATCAACTTCGCATCCGCGAAAAAGATTATCTATTCCAATCACTACATCCAGAACTTGTAATGAACATTATGAGTCTCACGTGATGTCCTTTGGATTGACTAATGCACATGTAGCATTCATAAATTTGGTGAATCACGTGTGAAGGCTGTAATTTGATAAATTCATGCTTGCGATCATTAAGGATCATTTGTTTGTTTATAAGAATAAGAAGGAGTTAATAATTATTTATAGACTGCCCTAAATTGGCCGAACAATTAAAACCCGTACCTTGAATAATTAACATATGATTTAAGACTTAATCTTTTACATTATTTGATCGTGTGATTAAAAGATAATGGAATCTATATTGACTCCTCAAAAATTAAGAGCCCTTTTAAGACTTTGGGTTTTACCAAAAAGAAAGTGCAAATGTGTTTTGACCAATGTTTTATCAAAAAGAACTTTTGAGGGATTATTCCCTTATACCCAGAACATTTAACTAAACTCTTGTTTAGGGGTAAATGTTCGTGTATACCTCAAGACAACCTAAGCGGAATTGAGGAAAAAAAAATTTAAACCATAACTTGAAATTTGAAACGACAATTTTTGCTTTTCAACTAAGAAAATTTGGACCAAAGTATAACCAAAGATTTTTCAACATTTACGAATCTTATTAATTATTTTCGATAGATCAGCAAAAATCGTGTTAATTAAATTCAAATTTATCTTGAACATTTTTATATAATTGGTCGAATTAAGAAATTTAAAATTTTTACGTTTACATTTCATAAAAATTTAATATTTATTATTTAATTACTTGTAATATTTATCGACGCTTTAAACGTCGGATTGAGAAAAACTGATAAAAATGATAGCAGAAACGAAACTGAAACTTAGAAAATATAAAGAAAAATGAATATAATTACTGACACATTATGTAGAAAATACAAAGAACCAATTAGGATGTGTTCCTTAGTAATGACGGTACAAAATAAAATTGCCGAACAATTTAAAAATAGCTGATGTTTGTAAGAAGGATAATATAGAGAATAAAAAGGGGTTCGCGGCTAATGTGAACCATTAGAATTGAGAAGCCGATGGCGTTAAATGATTAAAAAGGCCACTTGTGATTGTCTAAATATGGAGATTTTGAGATGTAGTCATCTCGTAAGTATAAGTATTCTATTCATGATATTTTGACTAAATGTATCTTTGTCTGAAAAAGTTGTACTAATGAAAAATTATGAAGGCAGACATCGCCTCATACATTAGTAAACGTCTAGCTATTGCAAAGGTCATCATCTGAATTTGATTTGATTTGGGTCATCGTCGACAGACAGACCAAATCTACTAATATCATTCCTGATAGATTCTTGATGAAGAAATTAACTCTTTTGTATTTAAAGGAGTTATGTAAACATAGTGTGCCTGTATCGAACATCTTTATCAAGATCCTCGCTTCGCATCGAATTTCTAGAGATTTGCTCAGAAGTCATTGGGAACGAACCTTGATGAGAGTACTGTTTACCACCCAAATCGAAGGGACGAGGTAAAGTAACAATACGAAACACTAGAAGTCTTGTTTTATGTTTGAATGATCGACCTTTGATAATAAACCATATAATCGTTTTCCTTTAGAGAGATTATCATTGCTAATTATCGTATTAGGATCGAGATTGAATCTTGTTAGGATCTAAATATTAGAGCATCTGTAAGCAGGAGTTGAGATGAAGACACCCGACAAACACCCATTGTGAGTTGGACATGTCTTTTAGGTTTAAGGTTTCCTATGATGGCGAACATAACCTTACAAAATACTTGACCCACAAGACCTGAAATGATTGTTGAAATTAGGATATGATTATTGACTGCCGGTAGTGGGCAAGAGGTTATGTGAATATGAAATGTAGATCTTGAAGTGCCAGATGGGTAGCGAAGTTATGCCAAAAATTTTAACCATGGAAAATGAATTGATGATCTGGAAGATCATGGGATATAAGTCCCCGTTGTATGGGACCATTGAGATGATGTAAAAGATTGGTTTGAAAGGCATATAAGCTGGATCTACCCTAGGACTTCAAGAGCTGCGTGAATTATGTTTCGTAAATCAAACTTGATAAAATGTCTATCAAGTGAGAATCTGATTGTTTCTTAGTAAAGTTTAGATCGGCGAAAAGTTGCATTCATCAAAAACCCGTGAACATCATGGATAGAGAAAGTAAGTCAACATTAAGCCTGATCTTATTCCCGTAGTTACGTTTGATGAAACTCGCGTATTGTAATGAATTACACTTGTGAGAAAAGACCGAATGTGGAGGAAATACCCACATGGCTTTAACTCTATAAGAAGCGAGTAGTAAGATGATCTTTGAGGACAAAGATCCTGTTTAGGGGTAAATGCTGTGACAATCCGTCAATTTATGGTTGATATTTTATTCTCAGATATTATTTAAAAACATTATTTTTAATGTTATATTATGAACTCACTTATTTTTGGGAAGTAATTTGGATTTACTTCTTGAAGTAGCATCGACTACGTCTAAACCGGAGGATTCTACGTTACGTGCTTACGTTTGCATACACCGTTTTGGTGACAGTCCGACATTTCAGAAAATAAATTTGTCCGTGAATATTATTTTGAGATTTTAAATTTGTGTTGATTCATAAACTCACAAATTTACGAGAAGAGATTAGGACTTACGATTTTAATTTAACGTCCTTTACGATTAAACCGGAAACCTTAGGATTACGTATTTACGTTTTTGAACTCCGTTTTTGATGAGACAATTTTTATTGGATTCGTTTTGTGCCATTGATTCATAATTTATAAAAACGTTTTTCATGAAACGAACCGAGGGCACGCAAATCGAGGAAACTAGAATTGAGGAGTACCCGTAAATTAGTGAGGTGGGACAAAATACATTATCCCACCCCACTACACACATGGGACGGCACACATGACACCACATCAAAAATGTGGCATCATGTTAGCTTGTAACCTACAAGTGTAAGTTAAGCTTACACCTTAAGCTACTTTCTAGCTAAAACCATCAACCATTTCACATACCACCATTTACACATGCAAAATCAACCAAAAACTATCTCAATACTCCCACCATTGCCGTCCACTTCAAAGCACAAAACACCCCTTTTGATCTTTTCTAGCCACAAAATACTTGTTATCTAGCTCTATCATGGAGTTACCTTGAAGCCTTGATCACTTGGTGGCCATTTTAACAACAAAGGAGGTGATTTGCTTATGTCCTAGGGTTGATTTCTCAACTTATATTCTTGGTGTTTGATGATCTTGGAGTTACTTTTGGTATTCATCAAGTTCTTGTCTTCTAAAAACAAGATATACTCTTGGTTGGTAAAGAAGATCATCCTCTCCATTTTCTCTTGTTATTTTTGTAAAGATCAAATGTATTTTCTTTCTTGTTGTATATGTATATGATGAATATATGATGATAAAAATGTTGTGTAGGGATCAAGTGTTGATAAATATGCTTAAAAAGGTTAATAACCATAAGAAACAAGGCTAAAAATCATGATTAATTTGTTGGCTGTATAAAAACAGTATGTAACTAAAACTTGAACTGATAAACTTGCATGGTAGAATCCATTTACAGTAAGTAAAAGATGTCATACACATGAGAGAGTTGGCCATGCAATGGAATCATTATAATGAGTGAGATATGATCAAAACAAGATGAGTGTGCTAATCTGAATAAGCTGTTTTGTAGGGACTGTTAAGGATAGATAAATTTAAGATGAGCAGTAGCTTTAACTAAGTTAATTGTAGCACATAATATGAAGTTCATGTCACCCAAAAATGAGCTTCTAAGTCATTATAGAACTCTAGATATGATAAAAATGGTGAAGATGAAAATAAAAATCAGATTTTGAAGAATTAATGTTTATTACTATTATATAAGAACTCAAATTATATAGTATAAAATGTGAAATTAAAACCCACTAACTTATGAATTTCATTTATATAAATATGTATAAGGTTAAATAAATGGAAAATTTATAAAAATGGTAGTTGAATAATATTTATAAGTTATAAAAACTATAAACTTGATTTTTACGACTTTTTTGGCTATTACCGTAAAATTAACGTTTTTCGCCAATTAAAACTTAGACGATCAAACCCGTCTAATGTAAAGTTTTTAAAAGTCATATACTGATATATAAGTATCTAATACAAGTAAAAACCGATAAAACCCGAACTATAGGACATACGGACATTAACGAGCTAAGTAAGCATATTGGACTAATAATTGGACTAAATAAGTTAAACACTTATAAAAAGTACTTATTGGGCTTAACCCATTTGGGTCCTACATGGAAAGTATAGACACTGATAATATAAGTATAAAATGGACTAATACAAGTTAAAGAACTTATAATAAGCTTATTGGACTTAAAACATGTAAATAGGTAAAACTAGTAAACTAGTATAAAAGTTATCGACACATAACACTAAAATGAGTAAACGAGAATATGTAAACCCACTTGATCATAATATATATATAAAATCATCATATGTATACATAATTGTTATTTATAAAGTCATTGGACATGAGTCTATGACGGGTATTATTTGTCTAGGTTTCCGTGATTGAAGCACGTACCGTACATCCGAATTGCCGATAACCCGCCTTCCCACATCAACGTGAGTTCATAGCCTCACACTCTTTTAAATGTTTTTATGAAATGTTTTATAAACCCGCAAGGGAGATAACATGTTGGTTTTTATAAAATAGGACACCATTTGTCCCGATTGTTTGTTTATTGATTTGGACCCGAATGATTGTATGACCCGATTGTATGACCCGATAAATGATTAAAGGACCCGATAGATGAAATAAAATGGATTACTAAAGTTAGGTTATGTCACTAAAAGTCTTATTAGCATGAATTGTTAACTACCGGGATTTGGTAGACGCTTATGCATATAATAGTACTATTTGGGGACGATCACCCCAGTTCGCGCCTTGACGGTTGATCCCCGTCGTGCCACATTGATTGGTAAGCGAATTTATGTATGAGAAGATTTCCATAGCGTGACCTTTGTGACGACACGCTAATTTAGATGGGAAAATTGAGTATCGGGTTAGCTACCTTTGTTTGGTTTAGTAAGGTAACAATGTCATGCGGCTTATAATAATCCAGTTAACGAAATACTACTATACGCACCGAATTACGATGTATTGCCTGACTAGCAATACGGGGTCATACTATTGATATTATGTTCGTGTTTTGGTTTTCATAACCATATTCATATAACGGTTTTTATTTAATCTATACAACGTTATAAAACGTATTGTATGATGTTTTTACGACATTGGCTCGTATAATGATTTTTAAGGCAAATGCCTATATTATGACTTTCGATAAGGATTTGTATAAAAATGACTTTGGCTATTTTATGGCCTATTACAATGATTTGTACGAAATGATTTTCGGTAATAATTTTATACCAAAGTTATATTGATGGAATTTATTAAACTCTATGAATTCACTCGGCGTTTTCGCTGACCTTTTCTTTTAACATGTTTAATCTCAAGTACTTGAAGGTAATTCTCGGGAAGACAACAAGAATTCATGGCCCGCACCTAAATACTTATTTACATTCAAATGCTTTGTAAAACCTGTATTAAATACAATGACTTGGGACCTATGTAACTTTGATAATTATGAATGGAAATGCTTTATTATTAAACGACGCGATTTTCAAGCGTTGTCTATGATGTGAGTAATGTGCTATCCCGTAACACCAACTAGTCTTCCGCTGTATTGAGTTGTATAAATTTGGGGGTGTTACAAACATGGCTAACAAGGTGGGTTTAAAAGGGTGAGGGGATGATCCAAACTAGTAATGGGTTAAAAACATTTTATGTGAACAATGAATTTAGCTAACCTAGTTTAGGAAATGTGCAGGTTTTTGCAAAGAATCAAGCAAGGTTTACACAGATTAAGGAAAATAGTGTAAAGCAAAGATTATGTCGGACACAGTAGCCGGCGGTTCCTTATCTAGGGGCGGCGGTTCCTTATCAATAAGGTACCGCGGGTCGATATGGAACCGCGACCAGTGGTGTTCAAAAATAGTACTTCCTTAAACTTTGGTTAGCCCATAATTTTACCAAAGGATTTTCAAGCCAAAGTTAACTACTGACCAAAGTCTTCACCTTCTTTTCTTGCCCAATCCCTTGATCATATTCCCCAAATACTTGAATCCCTTCCTTGACTCAACCCGATGTTCATGCAATTCACCTCGAGTCCTAAGATTTTTACGGTAGAGATGCTCCATGTTGAGATCTTCCGGTACTTCACTAGAGGAATAATGAGGTGGGGGAGCTAAGTCTTCAAGTCCATCCACGAAAGAGTTTGAGGATGGGTGGGAATTACTTGAAGAGTTGAAGTGAGAACTAGAACCTATGCCATCACCATCACTTGTTGGTATATAGGTGTCCTCATCATCCGTCTCTTGATGATCGGATTTTCGCGAGCCTCGATCACTTCTAGGATTTCTTGCATATACCTCCTGAATAGGCAACATAACCCGATGAACCGGGTGAAAGCGAGAAAGGTCGAGGTGGGGAAAGTCATGAACAACCCTTTTGAAAAGGCGAGTAAGAAGCATAGCATAGGGAAGGTTTGTTTTGGGCTTTGAAAGGGCATAATTTATTCGTCGAGCGATATAGAATGCCAAATTGTACTTGGTTGATGTAAAGATGCAACACAACATATGCACCATTCAAGCCGGGATATGATCTCGGTTTCCACCAAGACAAAATACATTCTCCCTAAGGATATTTTCCCATTGGACCATAAAATCCTTAAGGTCGCTAGAGATCACTTCATAGTGATTCACATTTCGCACATTAGAATGAAGGTTTCTCACAACGTTGCCATCACGCTCTTTCGAAATGATGTCAAGGACAAAATCCGGATCAATTTCGGCGTGGTCATTTGGAGGTTTATCGTAGGATTCCAAGAGAGCATCAAGTCCCCATTTATCTGTGAAACGACAAGTGCCTTCATATGGTACACCAAGAATTTCACCAAAATTTTCGAGAGAGTATTGAATCATTTGATCATTCAACAAGAATCGAATGAAGATTTCGCCATTGTATTCAAACATGGAGTAAGTGCTAAAGAATTCTAGAAGAAACAAGGGGTAAATATCTTCTTCTATGTTGAGCAAGCAATCAAACCCCGAAAGCTCAAACATAGATTGGATATAGTCATAACTCGTTAATCCCTCATCAACAACTCTACCCTAATGGAAACATCGAGTAGAAAGGGATAAAAGGAGTTTCGAAGTTGAGTGGAAGCATAGGTTTGGGAAATGTTTGGCATGTATTGTTTAGTAAGTTGATGATCATTTTGGTATTGTGAAGGAATGATTAGTACCCAAATAAAAACACAAGAAAATATTTTTCCAATCACTCATATGAAAAATAAAATCAAAAATCAAAATATGAGAATGTGTTATATCAATTTCTTGACAAACAAAGGATTGAATCCATGTCATTCTCATGTTCACAACGTATCTATTCCATCATTAACCAAGAACATATGAACTATGTTAGATCAACAATGGACTAGAACATTGGTTTTTCAAAACAAGGTTTTTAGGTAAGCATTAACAATGCAATTACCTATTTGTTCATGGGTTCATCTCAATTCCATCTTTTAACCAAAATCACTTAGCCAAAATTCGGATTTGTTCTACAGGTAGGTTTTAGTGAAATCTTAATGAATATGAACCTAAGGAATCATAGTAAGATAACCATGTCAACCCATATTCCTATTAAGGTTCTAATTCAATTTCAATTTTAAAAATCCCCAATTATGAAAGGATGAACCCTAGAACAAAATAGATGAAATTGAAAGAAATTACTTACAATTAATTGATGTTTGATGAAGGATGAGTGAAACCCAGAACTTGGAATCAATTAATTTGAGTGATTGAAGGTTTTTGAAGCTTCAACAATGGTGGAAAAGGTGGAATCCGTCGGCTGTGTGTTTTTGGGAGAGAGAGGGTTTAGTTTGAAAAAGGTTATTTTAATAAAACTGGCGCTCTGACAAAATTTACTGCCCGCGGTACCTTATCGATAAGGAACCGCAGGTTTGAGCCGCCAGAGATAAAGAACCGCCTGTAGAGGATGGTTTTTATCAATGAAATACGCCAAAATTTTTAAAACCAAGTTTTCTTAAATACTTAAAAATAAATCTTATACCTTTTAAAATATCATTGGATCATCATAACACTAAGCAATATGCCTTAATGAAGGATTACGAGTTGAATCGAGATAGAAAAGAACTGAAACGGACCAACGACTACTCGTAGCGAAAAAGCAAAGTAGAGAGAAGTCAAGGGAAGTGAATCAAGACTAAGATCAATGCTCAAGGGATTAATGACAATCTTTAAATCGTGGAGACGAAGAGCTTGTGTCATATATAGTGGTTTAAGACGTGCCTTTCCGGTGAGATGTTAAACGGCTTTGGTAATGAATGAACACAAAGCAAATATTGATGCATAGACTAGGATCACTTTCAATAATAGTCTTAGTTTAAACCAAAATATGAGCAAGGTATTAATTCACTTTCTCTCCCACAAAGGGCCTACTAACCGTATAGGTGCAACCCATGGAAATCATGCTTGATACTTTAAGCTACTACTAACTCACTCTACATCACCATAGTGAGTCAAGTATCCAAGCAATGAAGGTTTGAGAGGATAAAAGAAAAGAATCACAAACCACAAACAAATGTCAAGGCAAGGATGCCAAGAACAAGCACATAGTCAAGTAATGATCAAAAGAATGATCAAAGGGCGTGTGGAAGAACGAAAGCGTACCTTGGCCACAAAGAGCAATCCAATCCATCAAGGAATCAATGTAATGCCCAACAATGACTATGATGAGTACAAGTTCTTCAAGGACTAGTATCATTCCCAATCATCTTGATATCCTCATTCAAAGATGTTGAAGATCAATGAAGATGAGTCTTCTACAAGTGCAAGTAACTCAATCCACAACCAATTAAATGATTGATCTTCATGAGTACCTACACAAACCAAGATGCAAACTAGTAGATATATTTCAAGAGTAGATCTAAAATGCATAAAGGCTACTAATCTAAGAGGGATGCAATATTATCAATTAAAAGGCCTATTTTCCAAGAAAAATTAATTTTGACCAAAGAGAAACTTTAGTACAACTTGACCTTCTAATTTGAGAAGACAATGGATCGATCCAAGTTTTAAAGTACAATATACTTCAAAGATTTTGAGTGACCATCGCTCTGATACCAATTGTAGAAACTAGAAGGGGGGTTGAATAGTTTCTCTTCTATTAGTCACCTAATTAAAATTAATTTTAATTAGGTTTGTATCAAAAACTATTTTTTACTTGAAGCTAAGTTGCATAATGATTAGGTTCAATTTAAATGCATTAGCAATGGTAATAGGTAAGTATAATGATAATGAAATAAGTAAAGAGTAAGGAAAGAGACAACCCAGTGACAAGACACCAAGATTTATAGTGGTTCGACAACGAGGCTCTATCCTCGTTTCTACTCCACTCCTCGAGTACACCTACTCGAGATTTCCACTATATCCACAAGCTCCCTTCTTGGCGGAGAAAGCCTTACATCGTCGCTTACATTATTTTCCGACACTAAGCTAAATATCGAGACCTAATCATTAGCTAGGAACAATCTACACAACGTTGCCTTCTTCACAATTTAACGACCCAGGGGAATCTATATTATCAACAAGATGAACGCCAAAGTCGATGTGTACCAAAATACGAGGTTACAGTCTATTTTACCAAAGTAAGCACTAATATAAACATAATTCACCCTTTATTAACACGGTTTTGTATTGCATCAGACATAAAAAATAAACTGTTTTAAGATAATGTTCCTAGTAGAGGGTCATCCATGAGAAGAAAATGTAGTAGCCTGAGCGGAACTTGTTTGACAAGCACTCCTGAATCCACAAATCTTGATTACTACCTGAGATGTTATCACTAGACAATCTAGAATGAATATTGGTCATGATAAAATTATTACTAGTAATTAATGTTTGTATGCTTAAAAAGGGCATTTCTGAAGATAGAGGTTCATTAGGAGGAAAACTGTATTTGCATTCAATATATGATTCTATGACTTATTCCTAGATGTTCGTTTAGATACTGTAGATACAATAATCTGATTCGGGGAAAAAGGCTATCATCTAGTTTTCTATTAAGTTTCTAATAAAGCTCATTTGAAATAATGTGACTACCATAATGTGTTAGTTTTAGTGGGTGGTAATAGTCAACAATCCTGATATTTCTCTGAATCGTGTAGAGATCACTTTCAGATGTAAGTATTTCGACCCTATATGCCTCGGGTATCACGAAATCCTCAATTGGATAAGACATAGAATCACACTTAGTCTCTAAGGCACGAGAGATCTAAGCAATACACAGAAATTCGTTGTGTTTGTTCTAATCTGGAAAGATCAAGTTTCTGTTTCTATGAAAACCAAATGACAGTTATGTTTGGTTTAATAACTGTTGCAGGGAAAAGACATGACTTTCCACAAAAGTTTATGTCTGTTGGGACAAGGAAAAAACAGAATTTCATGTAGCAACCGCAAGGGGCGCTGCCCCTTGACCCCGCAAGGGGGGCGGCCCCCTTGACCCCCGCATTTGTTCGTGGCGGCATCAAGTTAGCTAGAACGAGCGTGCACTCCGCACTCTTCATACTCGACTATAAGCTATATTTGATTAAGCCCTTGATCTCAAGTACTCCCTCCGTCCCAAAATTATTGTCATCAGACAAGAATCACACTGTTTAAGAAAAGTACATTTATTACAGTTTTCTCTCTCTTACTTTTTAACATAATGACAGTTTTACCCTTAGCTAATTAATTAATTCTTCTTTAAAATTTGTAATAACAATTTCAAGTAAGGATAATATAGTAACTTTATCAAATTTTCTTATCTATTTTTAGTATTGGATAATAATTTTGGGACAACCCAAAATAGAAAGATGGACAATAATTCTGAGACGGAGGGAGTATATCATAATTACATAAAATATATGTGATGACACTAAAATCACCAATATTCCTCCCCTAGTTTAGTGTAATCCCTAACATACTAAAATGAATAAAACAAACCAAACTCATGCATAAATGAAAATGTCGCAACGATTTAATTTTCACTTAGTATATTATGCATTCCAAATGTTCGAGAATCTGGGTGTCCCACGGATTGAACCCATCAACTCGTTTGAATACTCGAAGATAATATACACATAAGTTTCTACAAGTTTCTAATGTACAAATACTTGACACTATTACAAAGGCATGTGTCCATATCCTTCATGAGCATATAAAAGCAAAGTCCTATCTTCTTGAAGCGGCGACACTCCATGCTCATATAGGTAGTCCTTTTAGCCTTGCACCTGCAATGCAGTTTTTCAAAAGAACTATTAAGAAGTTAAACTTCAACCTAACCCACTTGCAGTCTGAACACATACCTTGGGATGTTATGATGTGTTCCAATCTTTAATTGTAAGCTGTCTGTATCAAATTCAGCTTTCAACGTTGTATTAGAAGGGAATTGGGTATCTCACAGTTAGAGATTTAAATGGACTTTAAACCCATCCCGATAGCTGACTTGTGCACTAAGTCTCTAGCTAATCCTTTTGTCAAGTGATTCGCCAAGTTTTGTTGAGAACGAACAAAATCCACGGAAATCACTCCATTCATGATTAACTCATGAACCATGCTATGTCTAACACCTAATTGTCTTGACTTACCATTCTAAATTTAGCTACACGCCTTAGCCAAAGTTGCAGCACTATCACAATGCATAGAAATAGGAGAGATTGGTTTTGGCCACAAAGGAATCTCATAAATAAGATTCCTTAACCATTCTGCCTCCTTTCCTGCAGCAGCTAAAGCTACAAATTCACTTTCCATTGTCGAATCAATGATGCAAGTTTGCTTTTTAGAAGCCCATGAAATGGCACCTCCACCTAGCAAGAATACCCAACCAGTAGTAGAAGTATGATCTTCACTATTAGTTATCCAACGTACATCAGAATATCCTTCAATAACCGAAGGAAATCCGACATAAGACAAACCATAATCCATTATCTTTTTCAAGTACGTGAATACTCTAATTATTGCTTCCCAATGATGATTACTAGGATTACTAGTAAATCTGCTTAATCTTCCGACAGCATAAGCGATATCTGGCCTTGTGCTTGTCATAGCATACATCAAGCACCCAATAGCCCTTGAGTATTCAAGTTGATTCACAGGTTTTCCCTTATGGGGCATTAGTTTCAAACCTGCTTCCATAGGAGTACTAACCGGACCACAATCTTCACAATTAAACTTCTCGAGAATTTTCTCAATGTAGTGAGATTGTGTAATCACAAGACCCTTGGTGTCTCGCTTGATTCTTATCCAAGAATAACATCCGCCTCCCCCATATCCTTCATAGAGAAGTTTGAGGACAAAAACTCTTTAATTTTATTAACTTGATTTTGGTCAGTACCAAAAATCAACATGTCATCAACATACAAGCAAATGATGACTCCTTTACCAGTTTCATCAAATTTGCAGTATACACATTTTTCTGATTGATTCAACACAAATCCATTTGACAAAATAACCTCATCAAACTTATGATGCCACTGTTTAGGTGCTTGTTTGAGTCCATACAACGACTTAATTAACTTACACACTTTATGTCTGTTGGGACAACACAAATCCGTAAGGGGCGCTGCCCCTTGACCCCTGCATTTGTTCATGGTTGCATCAAGTTAGCTAGAACGAGCGTGCACTCCGCACTCTCCATACTCGACTATAAGCTATACTTGATTAAGCCCTTGATCTCAAGTATATCACAATTACATAAAATATATGTGATGGCACTAAAATCACCAACATAATGTTCTGTTTTTCGCAAGGTAACAGGGTAACACAGAGCAAATTATCAAACTTTACAATGACCCATCAATACTAAATCGTCATATTTAGCTTATAGATAATAAGACCCACGTCAAATTATGAAACTTTACACACTAAAAAACTCAACTTTTATTCTTGTGATACTAATTGACATATACTAATTCAAATTAACAAGGCCCTTAACATGATTCCTCATTAAAAAACCTAATATGAATATTAATGATAAAAACCTTAAACACACAAATTAAAATAACATAATCATGTAAGTAAAATGAAAATTCAAATTAACAAAACACCTAATATGCATCGGGTATAAAAGTAATACAAATGAGCGATTTACCTTAGTGGGTTGTTGTTAAGGGATGTTCAGTTGTTTCTCAAAGTTGAAAACTGGTGAATATTAACGGAATGAATTATCGGGATAAAAATATTTGGATGATTAACTCAAAATAAAAAATGTTATCATGCATTTCACATGGAAAATAACCGCTTCAACTTTAGAATGTGGAATATGTATTTATGACGTAAGATTATAATGTCAGATAGGATGGAATTCGAAAAGATTTTTTTATTAGATATAAAGAAGATAAAGATACGGTGAAAAAGATAAGAAGTGAAGAAGATGAAGATAGGTAGTATAAAAGTGTAAAATTTTGATTATAAGGTTGGTTAAAAGGTATAGAAATATTTACACAAATGTTAGATTGCCTATTTTTTATATTAGTTGCCAGATTATTAGTTGCCACATTTATAATTGTACTAGTCTGTCAGTAAAATGTTGAATAAAAAGTGTAAAATTACCGAAAAACCAGTTGCCCTTATTCTTTGTTGCCACAAAATACGAGTTGCCCGTAAAATATTATAGTACAAATACTTTACACAAATGGACACATATCAACCACTGCACTTATTCTCAATGTTTTAAAAATCGGGTTGACCCGGCCGGTTGAACCGTGAACCGACTCAGAGACCGGGCCGGATGTGGCCGGGTTTTTGCTTGTTTGAGAACTGGATTGAACCGCCGGTTTTTCGTTGAGCCGGGTTGACCCAGTTTGATTAACCCGGCCGGATCATGATTTTTCATAAAAAAAAGTATTTCAAAAACTTTTTTTCTATAAATATTTTTAAGTTTTAAAGATATATATTGAAATAATAATTATTAATGTTAGTTAAAATAAAGTTAAACTAGCCTTAAAAAGTTCACTAATATTGTTTTATTATAATCTATTACAAATTTTAAGCATAAATTAATTATTTTTGCGAATTTTTACAATAATGTTTTAAATATAAAATTTAAAACTAAGGTTAGTGAGTAAAAAAATACTACATATTAAAAATATAAAAAAATATACATATATAAAGAACCGGGTTGACCCGATGATTGAACCGGTTAAACCGTAAACCGGTCACTAAACCGGGTTAACTAAAAAACCGAGTTTTAAAACATTGCTTATTCTTCAAAGTTGTCCGGTTGTCATGGTTACTTTAATCCCTTTTATAAAAATACTTTATTTTAGACCCTTCATAAATTACCTATTTTATGGTCTCTTTTTACAACTTTCCCTACTTTTAAATGATTATTATGAGCCTCGCACATGAACATGAGCTGTAAACAATAAAAATAAAATATTTAGCTAAGTGAGATTAAGAAAGCTAAGCGCAGCATGCAAGGAACATATTATTAGTATATCACCTCAACACTAACTTAACATCTGCTCAACATCTCAGTAAATAAAACATTATTTGTAAAAAAAAACAATAACATTTGGGTCCCATGAAAAATAGCCAATCTCTTACAAATAAAAATATAAATAAATAGATAAATACAAACAATACAATTTGATGTTATGGTTGGAAAAAACCAAGGTTGTCAAGATTCCGATCTTGATCTTAGGATCTTACGATTTTACGATATTGTAAAGCAAAAGTGATCCGGATCTTACGTAGGATCTTAATGTGCTTAAGATCTTAGGATCTACTACGATCTTATCTTACTTTTCTCGTGCGACAAACTAAAAAACTAAAAATTTATAGTTTTTATTTTGTATAATCTAAAAAACAACTTATAAATCTTCTTATTCATTTCATAATTATAATTTAGGACCACATTTTTATAAAATATTCGTATAATTTTGTGTTTACGATGTATATTAATTTGTAAATTTGTAAAATACTGCAAAGACTACTAGAATATTACATTATAGTAGGATCTTACGATCCCGATCTTAGTTTACGATCTCGATCTTGCAAAGACGAAAACGATTATAAGTAAGATCCCGATCTTGAGAACCTTGAAAAAAACCAATAGCTAATGGAGCGGTTTAGCTTGGCTAAGGAATGGCTAGCCGTTGGGGTGAGTGGCAGAAGAAACCACCCATGTAGCATTCACTCTAAAGGTGAGTTAGTTAGGGGGTTGACATATAAAGTGAGAAAAAAATAAAAATTGAAATTGAACTGAAAATCGAAAAACCGAACCTCAAATAATTGAATTAAAGTAGAAACTCTATAGTTTGTTTTTTTTTTTACTTTTATTACATTTTCAAAACCCGAAAACTTTGGGTCCGATTTCGGTTTTCATCCAAAAACGAACAGTAGATACCAAACCGAGTCATTTTTATATTTTTCTGATAAGAGGGTATTCCCCGGTAAAATAATCATCTTACTATATAACAATTCATATACTTAATATAATATAAATAAATAACTAAAGAATTTAAATTTTAAACTCATATTCGTTTTATGGGTAAAATAAAAGTAATATATTTATCTTAATGTGCATATGCTTGTTAGTTATGTACGTGAATAATCGTTTATGTGTGTGTTCACTTGCATTTGTGTGTATCATATTTATACTATATGTGTGTGTTAGATTTTAAGGGTAAACATTATTAGCTTTATATTGACAAAAAAATATAAAAAAACAATAAGGTGGTTTTTGTTTCATTAAGATGTTTTAGGTCTGAATTTGACTACCGCATCTTACTGATAATAGGTGGTCATAAAGTCTGAATCTGAATGAAATAATGTTGTTTGTTTTTCTTTTAATTGTCTGAATAGTTTTAATTGATCGTTTATAAGTATATATATTAAATCATAGTAATACGTGAAATAAGTAGCTTCGAAGTATCACGTAAAGATGAATATTTGGAAAAAAAATCCAGTCTTGAAAGTGACGTAGCCATGAATTCGACGTAACCTACACCACGAAAGAATTACAACTAGAAATTTTAGACATGTCTATTACTCTATTCTATTTTACTTTATGAACTATTCACAAATTGTTTATTAGTTCTGTGGTTGGTTGATCACAAAAATTGTTTTAAGATCATAATTTAACTAATGTTTTAAAACTCAGTTTGAAATCGATTCGGCCGAATCATCGAGTTAATCCAAGTTAACCCGATTTTCTAAAACAAATAATTTTTTTTATATGTTTAATAATTAAAAAAATTATATATATAAACTGTAGACTCGTATATTGAAAATATAAGTTGTTTGCCAGTCAATATAATATGTAAAAATAAAATTTCGTTATAAATACGTAAAATTTACATAATTTAAATAAAAACTCGAAAATATCGAAACCCAACCGGGTTTCGAAACCGAGTTGACCCGTGTTTATATAAAACAGTCACCAATACAAGGTGCACAAGTGTGTTTTTAATTTACATATTGAAAAAGTAAAAGCTAAGGGTTAATAGTTAAAAAAATATAAACAAATAAATTATAGAAAGATGATAAAAGTACAAGTCATATATCTCTGACAAAGTTCACGTGCTTTGTTTTATATAATATATTACGCCTTATGCAACACTTTCACCTCTTCTTCTTTAAACAATACCTGTAACTTTCCTTAACCACAAAATTCAGAAACGAAGAGAGAAAAACATAGTGTGCAGCACATATACACAAGTAAAAATTATAAAAGAGGTAGCAAGAGTCAGAGGTAAGACATGATCAGAGCAGCTCATCGCCTCTGACTGGATCACACAAAATACATCTTACTGCCTCTGAGTCTAAATGAGAAAACAAACAACACTTATGTCTGGCCGCGTCTGACCGGTCAGATTCAGACGTGATTCAGACGTTTTTAGCAAAAACAAACACACCCTAAGTTCTCTACGTAAAACAGGACGCACACAAATATAAACGGTATTTAAAACCGAAAAACCGAAAAACAAACTAAAATTGATTTTAAAAAAAAACGAACTGTGCAAAACCAAACTGTTTCGGTTTCTGGTATTATAAAAGAAAATTTGGTTCGATTTTGGTTTAGCCAAAAATTAAACCAAACCGAATCATACGCACCCGTATGTAAAAATCCGAAACCTAAACAAACTCAAATTCAATTCGTACCTATTTTGAATTCGGTTCATAATTGTTTTTTGCAACAAAAAAATAGGGGTGTTCACAATTCGATTTGAGTTGGTTTTTAGCCAAACCCAAAATCAAATGTTCAGTTTTTTTGCATGGTATTCAAGATCGTGATCCTACCTAAGAACGTTTTTTTCAATCCAAGATCAATATCATAAATTCGAATCGGGATTGTGATCTTATTATAATATCATTTTCGTAATAATCTTTATAATATTATAATTATGATTCTACATCGTAAACACAAAAATATATTAATATTTCATAAAATGTTATCCTAATATGATTATGCAACGTATAAGAAGATGAACACGTTGTTCTTAAACATAACGTGTAAATTTCTAGTTTTTAGTTTATGTTTCGATGAAAGTAAGATCGGGTCGTATTAATCCTAAAATCTTATTGTCAAGATGGGAATCTTATAAGATCTTAAGAAGCAAAATTATTATGTAAAATCTAGATCATTTATGCTTTGAAGTATCGTAAAAAGATTAGGATCGAGATCTTGACATCCATAATTTTTTGCATTATCATAACCGACGCTTCTCGGTTTTAATCGGACTTTCAGATTAGATTTCTCAATTTTTCGGTTACCTGAAACCATCTGCACTTAAAAATATTGAAAATATAAAGAAAATAATCAAGGCCTAAAATTCGGTTCGTACATAAACGTTTTCGATTTCATAAACGTTTTTTGTTTCATAAACAGTTAGGTGAAAACGACTCAACAATCAACAACCTGGTCCTCAACAATAGTACCATTTATTGTATTTAGACCCATCAACATCAACAAAAAAAGTTTGAAAAGAACAAAATAATCATCAAGAGCTCATATTTACTCCTTCTTGTTCCTTATAATAGTACCTAAGATTTTGAGTTTCTCCCAACTAGAACAAAGAAAAAGAGTAGCCAACAACTTTTAAGAAAAAAAAAATCCCAAGTCATACTCAAAAAGAAATATTAATGAGGGAAGTGCAAAAATCATCCCTATGGTATGTCGAAAAATCGAATTACATGCTTCGTTAACTTTTTGGACAACAGCCACCCCTCCGTTAGTGTGCGGGGCATAATACATCCCTCATGGACTAATGGTGCAAATGTTTTCTCGTTAAAAATTAACAAAGTTTAAAAGAAAGGGTATTCTTGTCTTTTTCCTTTCCCAGGGATGTATTGTGAACCTTATCATAAATAGTTTCAAAAAAAAAAAATTATTTTTGAAAAAAAAAATATTTCCAGAAAAAATAAGTTTTGTTTTCTCGAAAAAAATTTATTTTCGGAAAAAAAAGTTTTATTTTCTAAAAAGTAAGTTTTATTTTCGAAAAAAAAAGGTTTTATTTTCGAAAAAATATGTTTTATTTTCGGAAAAAAGTTTTATTTTCGAAAAAAAAATTATTTTCGAAAAAAAAATTATTTTCGAAAAAAAAATATTTTTGAAAAAAAAAATTATTTTCAGAAAAAATAAGTTCTATTTTCTCGAAAAAAAAATTATTTTCGAAAAAAAAAATTATTTTCGGAAAAAAAAAGTTTTATTTTCTAAAAAACAAGTTTTATTTTCGAAAAAAAAGTTTTATTTTCAAAAAAATATGTTTTATTTTCGGAAAAAAAAGTTTTATTTTCGAAAAAACTTATTTTTTGAAAAAACTTATTTTTTGAAAAAAACTTGTTTCGAAAATAAAACTTATTTTTTAGAAAATAAAACTTATTTTTTAGAAAATAAAACTTTTTTTCCGAAAATAATTCTTTTTGAATAAAACTTTTTTTTTTCGAAAATTAACCATTTTTCCGAAAATAAAACTTTTTTTCCGAAAATAAAACTTATTTTTTAGAAAATAAAACTTTTTTTCCGAAAATAAATTTTTTTTCGAGAAAAAAACTTATTTTCTCTGAAAATAATTTTTTTTCAAAAATAATTTGTTTTTTTGAAACTATTTATGATAAGGTTCACAATATATCCCTAGGAAAGGAAAAAGACAAAATACCCTCTCTTTTAAACTTTGTTAATTTTTAACGAGAAAACATTTGCACCGTTAGTCCATGAGGGATGTATTGTGCCCCGCGCACTAACGGAGGGATGACTGTTGTCCAAAAAGTTAACGAAGGATGTAATTCGATTTTTCGACATACCATAGAGATGATTTTTGCACTTCTCTCAATATTAATTATCTTCATCTTTTTTATAAATTATAAGTTTTATTTACCTCCATCTAATTTAATTAAAAATTAACCATTAAAGATTTATTAATTACCTTCATCTTTTTTAAGTTCCGAATTTCACGAATTTAACACATATGCTTAACTTTTATGTCATTTTTTCTCCATCAATCTTTCATATATTTTCTAAATTTCTAGCAAAATTTTGAAATAATTTAGTTTTATTGTCATTAAAAAATTTAAAAACATATTTAATTTTTAAAAAAAATTATTAAATAAAGAATAATTGAATTTTTAGATAAACGAAATCTCCTTTTAAGTGTCTTGCTTTAATAAGTATTTTTTCTGTCTTAAAAATATTGTCCATCGACAAGAAACGCACATTTAAAAAAATAAAAATTATTACACTATTTTCTCTTTTACTTTTGACAGAATGATAGTTTTACGTTTAGCTAATTAATGTAAATCTTTTTTTATTTTGTAATTGTAATTTCAAGAAAAGTAATATAGTAAACTTGATCAAATTTTTACTTCCATTAGTAAAGGACAATTAAATTGGAATATCTCAAAAAGTAAAGGTGCACAATAATATTGAAACGGGAAGAGTAAAAGATAAGTAAAATATGTCTCTAAGTTCTCGGAAATATGAGAAGAGATGAATTTCTTTAAATAGATGTATCCACTAATTAAGGCCCAATAATCATAAAAAACAGCCCATCAAGCCCAGTGAACATGTATTAGTATTATGTATAATTAAATCGTGTTCGTTCGAGTTTTATGGTTTGGTTTTTATGTCAAAATCAAAACCGAATGTAATGTTTGGTTATTTGATAAGTAAAAAAGAAAAACCATCGGTAGGTGGTTCAGTTCGGTCAGGGACGAAGTTAGGACGAAATATAACTGGATGTACAAATGTTTTTGAACCGTAATATAACAAATGTAAAACGTTAATAAAAACGAAGGGTAAAATTATGTTCCAATTGACTGGGTGTATTTAAGATGCATTTAGAAAAAATCGTTGTTTTCTTCACAAATTAACACTACGTAGAAAAAATTCATAGGGGTCACGGGCACCCGTGGAACTCCCCTAGATCCGTCCTTGAGTTCGTTTTTTCTGGTTTTCGATTCGGCTACGATTTTGCCGGTTACTTTTTATCACCCCTAAAAAAAGTGCAGCCCACAGTTTTAGGCTTTAAACACCTGTAGTTTATGCTATTATTTTGAGACTGCTAATAAGGGGTCATTTGGTTCGCGAACTTAAAAACTTGGTGTTACAATGTTGAAACAAGATGTATTAGAAATACTGGTATTACAAATGATGTGATGCGTTTGGTTAACAAAAATGATAAACTGGTATTCAATAGTGATTGCAGTATTTGACGAAATTGCCCTCAATATCATTTTAGTCTTCTTCTCTATGGCAATATCATCTTAACTGGTCACATTTTCGTTTATGTAATTGTCAAACACAAATAAATATAAAAAAACACCATTATCAACAATTAGAATGACACAAACACATCATTCAAATCAACAAATAATATGACATACTCGTTCAAAACATAAGCAACACAATAGTACAATATAAAACCCAATTAAAATCAATCAAATTCGAATCTCAAAATCGTGCTTTTAAATCTGCACGAATCAGAAGCAAGAGCGAAAGAAACAAAATCAAAACTATCAAATTATTAAAAGCCAATGAAGTAAATCATATCAAACAAATCAAATCAAATCGAACAAAAAAATAAAAAAATAAAGCCAAAATCGAATCACTTATTAAAGTTATTAAAGTGTTACTCATCAAATTATTCAAGTAGTAAATTCTTGATTGATGAAAAACAATCTTGTATTACTTGAAAGAAGAACAAAGCAGAGAGATGAGAGTGAAAAAAAGATAGGTGATATATTTGAGGGTAGTTGTGTCTAATGAAGTTATATCTGATCCAATATTGAAATCCACTCTTCTTCCCATGTTTTTTTAACCCCTCCTTTTTATGGATCCCACAACATACAAAAACGTCTTCATTAACATACCAAACACGAAATTGATTAAATTCTAAATTCAAACCCATCAAAATCCATTCAAATTTGTCCAACCAAACAGCACCTAAGAGGTTTTTAATGTGTTTATATATATTATAATTATAATCACATTTTAATCATAAATACTTCTCCGCTCAAGCTCATGCATTATAAATACTAGGGCTTTTGTCCGCGCTTCGCTGCGGCGCGAATGACGGGCGTTTTTTACAAGAGTTTTATTGTGTGTAGTATTTTTTATTCTTAGCTATCATTCCTAGCTCGTCCTTTGTTATGTACCTGCTACCATCTTCGTCCAAAAAACAAAAAGCCGTAGTAAGTTCGCATGTGCTCGATCATGTTCATGTGCAAAGCCAATGCCAGAATTTCATCGTAGAGTATTGGATCAGCCTGCCAAGATTTATCCACCTTGAGGTTCAACCCAAACTAATCTTGCCCGTTGAGATTCTATATCGTAAGTGAATACAAAACCGATAAAACAGCGGCGTTGCTAAGTTGCAATAGCAATCTTTGTTCCCACTGCAACATTTACAGGACTGAATCATACTTCTATTAATATTAAAGCTCAAACCAATATATATGTACAAATTCTTTTTTAGAAGGTAACAGAGTGTTTGTTTCAGCTTAAGAAACTTATGCCCATATTTCATAAGCCTAAATTTTAATCGTATTTTAAAATCTCAAAATAAGCCAATAATTGAGGATAAGGGTTTGCTTCAACTTTTATAGTCTGCTTATAGCTTGTTTGGTTTTGAGCCTACGTATCATGAGGTCACTTATTTTAGATCATTTCTAAACTTCAGTTACATAATATCAGCCGAAAACTTAAAAAATAAGCCATAAAAGTAAGCTTATGAAACAGAAGACCAACACCAAATAGGCCATAAGCAAGATTTATATAACAAAAGAAACACCCACCTCATAAAATATAAGCCAAACTTTCATAATCCTAAAGAAACATCGCTACCAAAAAATTTAATGAAGAAAAAGCAAATAAAATTGACATACCTTTCAAGGTTGCAGAATATGTGCAAGTGTTCTACATCTGACCGGACATGGGTCTCAACATGGGATATGAGCCTGATGAAGACGAAGGGTTTATAGCCGAAAGGGGGAGGCATGGACCGAGTCCAACACATGGACTGCTGAGACATCTGTGGGTGCATTGGTTGGTTAGTAGGGAACCCTGAAATGAATTGTTGTTGTGCAGATGAGCCAGTGACTTGCTAACGGCTAGGTCTGGGGTTGTTGTTGACCATCGAAGGACCGACGCCTACCAAACCTGCGTGTGACAACCGCGGTTTTGAGGTTCGTCACTTAGTTTTGTTTTGTGCTAGTTACGTGTCTTTACGTGTTTATGTGTTAATTGGTGTGTATAGATTGTGGTTTGGATGTCGTTTCTGGTACGGGGTACCTTGTGAGTGAACGATGTGTGATGATTTCATGTTCATGAGCTCACATGGTAGTGACTATGAAGTGAGATAGTGTTATTTAGTGGTTTTACGTATACGTATATGTATTATAGAAAATCGTATTTTTACGATTTACGGTTTAGCATTTAGAGGTCTCGGATGAGGTGATTAGTCACGGGAGTATTTTTCGGGATGGTTTTAAGTCATTTAGGACTTAAATATAAATTTTATTTCAAATTCCAAGAGTTTTTATAAAACTGTATATTTTTACGTCTTTTACGGTAAACGCGTAAATTTGACTAGTTTTACGGTTTTGAGGTTTTGGAGGTTTTAGGAGCTGAAACAAATTAAGAGAATTTAAGGTAATAATAATTAATAGTTAATTTACAGTAATATAGTTAAAAAAAAGTTGGCCATAGGGTGTTGGGCTTGGTTTTGGGCCAAATTTTGCTTAAGGAAAGGAATGGGAGCCTAGTTTGAGTACTATTAGGCTTCCTAGTTAGTTTTAATTACCCATATTACTTCCTTTAGCCCCCAAAACGAATTTTCTCTCTCCCAAACCTAATATGAGTCGTGATTAACAATGGTGGATGAAGAAAACCCAATTATTCAATTATGGTTTAAGGTATGCGCTAAAACTATGCTTAATTAACGTTTAATTTACGTATGTAACCTAATATGATGGATTAGGGTTTGAAATTCATAATTTTTAAATAGATTTTGTTAATAATCTGTAATTAATGATGTAGTTAATAGGTTTTTATCATTGGAGATTGTTTTTAGGTTTTAATTAGGGTTTATGTATAATTAATTAGGTTAATTTAATTAAACCCGTTTTTAAAAACTGGGCAGAATTTAGGGTCAATTGTTTTGATCATATAGGGAGTTATACAAACTCTTATTTTACGATCCAAGTATCCCTGGAAAGGTAATTTAAGTGGCTTTCAAATTCAAGAAACGAGAACTAAATTGGAGGTCGGGAAGTGGGTTAAAAACAGGTTACAACAGTCAGAGGTAAAAACAGTTTTGAAATCAGCCTGTTTTCTTTTTAAGTTTTGGGTTGTTTGGGGTACTTAGGTTTGCATTGGGAATTTCAAACGAACATGAGAGTTGGTTTATATATTATAGAAAGTATCTGCATTGGGGCTAAGAATGTGGGTTAGGTTAAGATCCCCTAATCATAACAAACTTTTTGTATGTTTAAAATCAGTAAAATCCGGATACACAAATATATATATATATATATATATATATATATATATATATATATATATATATATATATATATATATATATATATATATATATATATATATATATATATATATATATATATATCGGGGCCTTAACAGTATCTTTAAGGTTGGGGCAAATGGGAGGTGTTAGCTAACATATGTAAGGGCATAGGGTTTCCTTTACAGAGATCATGGGTATGTTTAGGTGGGCGTTTGGATTATAGTTTGGAGTCCTAAAAGTTGGGACTGTTTTGTGTAAAATATGAACGGGTTAGGTATCAAACTTAATCAAGTTAAGGACTTGTTAGGGAAGGGTAACGGGGTGTTTAGAGAATATTAACGAGGATCATATTGGGAGAAGGGTAGATGTCCATCATAGGTTGATGAGCCATTTTTAGTGATTGGTTCATGTGTTGATTTTGTGTTTTTGTTTGTTAGCTTTTTGCTAGTGCGCGGACTTTTGGAGAAGCTCAATCAGGTGAGTTTCATAGTCCCATGTCTACTAATGATTTTGACTTCCAGATGGGATGGAAGAGACACTGTCTTGTTTTTATAAATTATGCTGTGAATGTTTTGTGTTTGGTGATGGACTTGTACTTACTTATGTGATTAACTGCTAGTTGATTCTTGGTTGTTTTATGTTTTGACTTGGTACCAAGGGGATGTTGACAAGGCGGGGCCTTGGGATTGGTTCATAGGTGTATGGGCGCCTATGGGACCATGGTTATTGGTAAGGATGGGAGCCTTGGATTTGGATTTGGTTTAGTTTGTTTAATCTTGAATATTAGTTGTTAATGCATGTTTGTATCACATTGTCCAATTGTTCTTAAATTTGGTTATTATTCACAGCTTATGGTTTGATTTTGGCGTTTGAGTCTAAACCTATGACTCTCATCAACTTTATGTTGACGTGTTTTAGTGTCTCTTTCAGGTGAGAATGTGGTTAAGCTTGAGAACATAAGTGGCTAGTTTTGGAGGCATTAGGAATGTATTTTAGAAAGAGATACCCGTTCCTTCTTAGTTTCTTTTGTTTGTTTAATAAGTGATATTGTTGACACCTATATGTTTGCTTTGTTTATGTTTATTGTTTTTCTCGGGTAAGTGGTAGGACTGTTGCCTACTAACCTAGACTCCTGCATTGTTGAGATATTGTCATGACTTTTGTGTCACCATTTTTATGACATTTCTTATTTCATTTAGTTATCTCTATAGACATGTCATGTTGTGATGATATTCATACGTCGCGCCCCATATTCCGCCATGGTGGGGTGTGACAGAATGGTATCAGAGACAATGGTTATAGAGAATTAGGTTGCCTAGTCGCGTAGCCTAGTCTATAGCTTAAGGGTCCCTGCATATAGGCGTCATAGGAGTATGTGTGCATTTTATATTAATTGATGTGTTTGGATGTTATTTATTGCGATGTTTTGACTAGTATGAATTGAACCATAGTATGTTCATACTTAGCCACATGTTATTTTCTTTTCGGGTTGTGACTAGTGCGGGTTGAACCATAATCGTCCACACCTGTCATTGTTGTATTTTGCTTAAATTGTACATTATAATACATAATTTGGTACAAGATAGTTTCTATCTTTTGTTGGAGTTATTTTATGTATCTAAAGTATGTTATTTTTCTTTTGATGTTTAAGTCATGTTCCCTAAGAATCATGTGGTGGTTCGAGTTATTAGGAGTAGGTGGATATGAAGGATTTTAAGCTGTTTCCACTCTTATGGGTGACATGACTTATAACTGATTATGTTTTCGTTTTGGATTTAGTCTATGTTGTTTTAGCTAGACTATGAATTTATGTATTCCAATAGTTTGATTAGTTTTTTTTATGGATGGGGTTTTGGACTTTATTGTTATGCAGTTATGAGCTTATGTGAGTAGATAGATTCATGTGTTATATGTTGTATTGATTCTTATAAGTGTCATCATAGGAGGGAGTGCATTGGGGAAAGGGTAATTGTACAAATATGGTGTCCAACATAGTTATACAAGTACCACAACTTCAATGGGTTCTCAAGTATGATTGCATGAAAGAGGGTTAGTACATGCTTGTATATGATGAGATGTAGAATTTGGGTATATGTATAATATATGGGTTTATGTAACGTTTGCCTACGATATGGATATTTTTTAGTGTGTTATTGTTTGGGTTATAGTCATGTTGTGTGATTATGGGGTCACACTATATGGACTGGTTTTAGTGATAGGCTTTATGCCTTGTTGTGGCATGGTGAGATGGTGATTACTCGTATGGAAAAACGAGCGTATAAAGCGATTGACTGACTTGACATGCATGATAACGAGTATGTTTGGGAGATTCAATAGGTATACATATGCGGATGTATATATACTAGTAGATGTAATGTTATGATTTACGGTCGTTCAGTAGTTATTATAACTTGAACGTACCTAGTGCTCTCTCGTGTTTAAACAATTTATTACTGCTCGAGTTTGATGGAGTTTCAACGACGTTTTGAAATCTTTGAAGTGTGTCTTGTAGCGTATTCTTTGAGTTTCGTATTTCACGTGTACGTTTTAAAATGGTGTTCTTGGTTTTAAGTCTATTGAAATAACTTGGGATTTCTTTTGAGATAATGAAATCTTTTGTGTTGGGTCCTACATTTCTTTGGTCGGTATATATTGAGAAAAAAAAGGGGGACTTGGAAATCTACTATAGAGTTAGATAGTTGGTTGTATTCGGTAAAATAAGGGTAAGGTGTTGGAGTCGTGTTTGAAACAAGATGTAACATAAGATTTCTTTTTAATCAACACTTATTTATTTCAAATTCTAAAAGACTTTCTTTAAAATAAAGCGAAGTAAAATTTCTTCCTACTTATATAGTTTATATAATTGGGTTTAACCGATTCACGTCATTTATAATTATTAATACAAGGTTAAATTGAGTTTATGAAAATTTCACATACAATTATTTCTATCATTTAAAAGGATTGCATTAATCACTAACTTTATTCTTTAGTTTTTAAAACAACTAGTATAAAAATTGTTTTGGTCATAACTTCTTCGGTTTTAAAGCTTTTGGGTGATTTAAAAGTCTAAAATTATGTACTCGGAACGTACTTTTCAAATATTCAGAATGTATAGTCAAGGGAGGTCAGTAGACTGGTCGAAATTGTTGTACAAGTGTCGGGTTCAAGGTTGAGTTTTGAATGGTGGTTTTTTTATGATTTGGGATGCTCGGGATACCTAGTCTTTGAGTTGAGTTTTGAGATTATATAGAGGGTTGTTTTTAGATAGTTGAAGTCACATAGATATGGGGAGGTAAAGAAAAAAAATATATATATTCTTTTAGAAAAGTCGATCTTTTGCACGGTTTAAGTAATATGTCGCGGGGCGTAATATGTTTTGGTTGCCATTGAGTGTTTCTTGGATTATTTTTCGTTGTCATGGGTCATTTTGAATTGATACACGTTTTGGGTTTGAGTTTTCTTTTGAGTCTCGTGGTTTTAACTGGTTTTAATTGGTGCACGTGAAATGTCGTTAGTTATCCGTGGGTTTGACTCGTCGATCGTATCTGGTGAATTCATGATGTAGTTTTGGGTTCGTATTGATTAGGAGCGTTGAGGTAGACATATGAAAGACTTGGTCGCGCCTACACGATTAAGTAGGTGACCATGAGAGAACGGTCGGAATGCCCTTAGTGGGGAGGAAAAAAAAGGTTCGCAGACGAACTAATGTGAATATATGGTCTCTTTGGAGTACCAAGGAGATGAATAGAGATTTGTGGGATACTAGCACAAGTAATACGCCATAGAGAGTGTTGGAAGGGGATATAATACCTCAAAGGTATTTATGATTTTCGTAACGCATGTAAGTTTTCCGAAAATTTCCTGAGATTTAGTAGTTTGCCTATTACTGTGAGGTAGAACCATAAATAGAGCAAGTAGGAGAAGTGAGATGAGTTGTAGTTAGTGCCTTCTCAAGGCAAATTGTTGATGGAATGATATAAAAACTAGAGTTGATAGAAATTGCGAGGAATGCAAGATAAAGGTTGAGTTGCTTAGTAGTAGATTGGATGTGGAAAGCGGTTGAGTGGTCTGATGAGAGGAAGTATTGGTCTTTTAAAAATGCGTGTAGAATTTTGCAAGTAAAACGAGGTAGGAATTTATTCGTATTGCCGCTAAGAGAGGGTGCAAGGAGGACGTAGTTGAAACTGCTAAGGATGTTGTATGAACGCTTTGGGTTTACGGTTATGCATTTGGCTTCGCCAAAGCACTAGATTTTCATGGAGTCAATGAACCGAGTGTGCATGAACGTATATAAACGAGTTGTCATCGGGAGCATCGACGACATCTTGATCTACTCAAATCTAAGAAGGAGAGTGAGGCGAATTATATGTTGGTTTTGGAGTGGAGTTATACGTGAGATTTTCAAGTGTGAGTTTTAGTATTAAGTTTACCATGATGAGTAGTTGGAGATGATGGCATATCATGGAACCAGCAAGGGGCGAAGTGAAGAAAGATGAGGAAGCATTTTGGAGGCTGAAGAGGTGGGTTGGATAATGAGCCGATCTTGGCATTATCGGAAGGACTGGATGAATTCGTGAAGCATGACCATACGTGGGGCAAGGATTTGGATGTGTACGAGAACGACAAAGAAAGGCGATTGCTTATACGTTGCAGGAATTGAAGATTTAGAAGAACTAGATAAGACATAGTTGGTAGAGCTGGATTGTTAAATGTGCCTAGAATGCTAGAGGCATTTGGTGTACGAGACGTAGAGGATGATCTATACAGATCATGAACGTCTCCAACACATGTTCAATCATTTTGATTGAACATTTGGAAAAGGTGATGGGTGGAGTTAAGTGATGAAAGAAAATTGCAAGGCCAAGTACCATCTGGGAAAGGCAAGCATGGTTGATGAGATATGGAATAAGAAGAATGAAGTGAAGCTGAGACGAACTTGAACTATATGGATGACGTATTAGGGTGGTTTGGATGAATGATGTAGGTTGCACGAGTTGAGTTGTCTAAAGCAGAGAACGCGTCAACATGTATGTTGTGTGGCTTGGACAATCATATAGAGAAAAGGGACGTAGACTATACTTCCTACATAGATAGGAGTAGCTTAGAAAGGGCGATGTAAGGACGAAATTGGTGAAAGGGATACATAATGGGGTGGAGGAATAAGTACGACAAGAGTTGGGTGATAGCCGATAGACTAACTAATTCATCTCATATTTCAAGAGGAATGAGAAGTCACGTAGTTGAGAAGTTGGAAGGATTGCGTACGGATGTGATGGAATAGAAGGTTTTGCGTAAAAGTTAGAATAATATGTATGGAATGCCTTATGAAGGATTATGGCAAGGGAAGAAACGATGGGAAGCATCACATCGTGATGTATGGTAGGAGTTGAGGAAGAAGGAGGAAGTATGTATAGAAGCGAAGCATGAATGAAATAGGTCGAGATAGGAACCGAAGGTAAAACTTTGGTAGAGCTTAATGAGTAGAATAAAGCACAACGCAGGCTAATACTGTCGTAGTGTGGAAAAGGAAATGGCACTGACCTATACTGATTGTTTGAGAGGCTTAGTATCGATAATCGAATGGATGAGGAGTTATAGGTGTGATGTGCCATAGGGACGAAGGGCTTGGTCTAACTGAGACAAGATGAGGAGCAATATGACCTTGAAGGTAGGACATTGTGTAGGTATAAAGGAAGTGTTGGGTATAAAAAAAATCATGAAGAAAAGTGAGAAAGAAGTGTATGGGTGCTACTAATGAGCTATCCAAATTTAATGGAAGTAGTTGTAGCATGGGTTTGGATGGCAGTTGATAGACTAACTGAGATAACCGTCCTTTTGATGATGTGTATAGATCATAAGTTGATTTGGATTGGAAGAATTAATGGATATGTGAAAGACCATCATAGGTCACTTTGTAAGGAAATTGGAATTTTTAAGTAGTTTAGGGTACGGACTAAAGGGAGTTGATGAACATGATTGGATATGAGTATATCAACCTAACTAGAAAAGGATGGGCAAGTGAGATATTTATACCACCTTAGGAGTTACACTGAGGGCATGAGTGATTGATTTAGAGGGAGTTAGGAAACTCATTAGCGATGGCTGAGTTTTCATATAATGATAGTTATCATACTAGAAGTTGGTAAATGCCATTTGAGGCACTATATGAAAGGATAGGGCGAGTTGTCTCCATTGTGGACTAGAATGGGTAAAAGAGGCTATTAATGTGGTAATGGTGTTTGTGGAAAGGATGAGAGCAACAAGGGATGCTATGTAGAAAAGGAGGAAACCACTAGAGTTAGTAACAAAGTTATGTAGGAAGTTTCACCCATAGTAACGGGTGGTTTGTTTTGGTAAAATGGGAGAGTTGATGTAGAGTTTTGTAGGTCCATTTATGATCTTTGGAAAGATCGGACCAGTAGCTTATGAGCATAGAATTACCTGGGGGGGGGGGGGAATGAGTGGTATACATGTTATATTTCGTGTATTAAGATTGGTAAATGTTGTTTGAGAATGCATATTTGCATGTACGGTTATTCGGGATTTGTGTTAATAAGAGTTTGTGTTATCAAAGAGTCATTGGTGAGATTTATTGACTGTGAGGTCAAGGGTTTGGCAATGAATTTAAATATTGTTGGTTAGTATATGTGGTAATTTGAGACTTGAACTAAAGTTCACCTGGAAAGGAGAGGAGTTCATTTAGAACAAGTATCCTCAGTTGTTTGCTAATGGCATGTTTGATCCTAAGGAGTAAATCTCGGGACGAGATTTATATTAGGAGGGAGTGATGTGAAAACCGCGGTTTTGAGGTTCCTCACTTAGTTTTATTTTGTGCTAGTTACGTGTCTTTACGTGTTTATGTGCTAATTGGTGTGTATAGATTGTGGTTTGGATGTCGTTTCCGGTACGGGGTACCTTGTGAGTGAAATGATGTGTGATGATTTCATGTTCATGAGCTCACATGGTAGTGACTATGAAGTGAGATAGTGTTATTTAGTGGTTTTACGTATACGTATATGTATTATAGAAAATCGTATTTTTACGATTTACGGTTTAGCATTTAGAGGTCTCGGATGAGGTGATTAGTCACGCGAGTATTTTCGGGATGGTTTTTAGTCATTTAGGACTTAAATATAAAGTTTATTTCAAATTCCAAGAGTGTTTATAAAACTGTATATTTTTACGTCTTTTACGGTAAACGCGTAAATTTGACTAGTTTTACGGTTTTGAGGTTTTGGAGGTTTTAGGAGCTGAAATAAATTAAGGGAATTTAAGGTAATAATAATTAATAGTTAATTTACAGTAATAGAGTTAAAAAAAAGTCGGCCATAGGCTGTTGGGCTTGGTTTTGGGCCAAATTTTGCTTAAGGAAAGGAAGGGGAGCCCAGTTTGAGTACTATTAGGCTTCCTAGTTAGTTTTAATTACCCATATTACTTCCTTTAGCCCCCAAAACGATTTTTCTCTCCCCCAAACCTAATATGAGTCGTGATTAACAATGATGGATGAAGAAAAACCAATTATTCAATTATGGTTTAAGGTATGCGCTAAAACTATGCTTAATTAACGTTTAATTTACGTATGTAACCTAATATGATGGATTAGGGTTTTACATTCATAATTTTTAATTAGATTTTGTTAATAATCTGTAATTAATGATGTAATTAATAGGTTTTATCATTGGAAATTGTTTTTAGGTTTTAATTAGGGTTTATGTATAATTAATTAGGTTAATTTAATTAAACCCGTTTTTAAAAACTGGGCAGAATTTAGGGTCAATTGTTTTGATCATATAGGGAGTTCTATAAACTCTTATATTGCGATCCAAGTATTCCTGGAAAGGTAATTGAAGTGGCTTCCAAATGCAAGAAACGAGAACTGAATTGGAGGTCGGGAAGTGGGTCAAAAATAGGTTACAACAGTCGGAGGTCAAAACAGTTTTGAAATCAGCTTGTTTTCTTTTTAAGTTTTGTGTTGTTTGGGGTACTTAGGTTTGCATTGGGACTTTCAAACGAACATGAGAGTTGGTTTATATATTATAGGAAGTATCTGAATTGGGGCTAAGAATGTGGGTTAGGTTAAGACCCCCTTATCATAACAAACTTTTTGTATGTTTAAAATCAGTAAAATCCGGATAGACAAAAGTATGTATATATATATATCGGGGCCTTAACAGTAGCTTTAAGGTTGGGGCAAATGGGAGGTGTTAGCTAACATATGTAAGGGCATAGGGTTTCCTTTACAGAGATCATGGGTATGTTTAGGTAGGCATTTGGCTTATAGTTTGGAGACCTAAAAGTTGGGACTGTTTTGTGTAAAGTATGAACGGGTTAGGTATCAAACTTAATCAAGTTAAGGACTTGTTAGGGAAGGGTAACGGGGTGTTTAGAGCATATTAATGAGGATCATATATGGAAGAAGGCTAGATGTCCATCATAGGTTGATGAGCCATTTTTAGTGATTGGTTCATGTGTTGATTTTGTGTTTTTGTTTCTTAGCTTTTTGCTAGTGCGCGGACTTTTGGAGAAGCTCAATCATGTGAGTTTCATAGTCCCATGTCTACTAATGATTTTGACTTCCAGATGGGATGGAAGAGACACTGTCTTGTTTTTATAAATTATGCTATGAATGTTTTGTGTTTGGTGATGGACTTGTGCTTACTTATGTGATTAACTGCTAGTTGATTCTTGATTGTTTTATGTTTTGACTTGGTACCAAGGGGATGTTGACAAGGCGGGGCCTTGGGATTGGTTCATAGGTGTATGGGCGCCTATGGGACCATGGTTATTGGTAAGGCTGGGAGCCTTGGATTTGGATTTGGTTTGGTTTGTTTAATCTTGAATATTAGTTGTTAACGCATGTTTGTATCACATTGTCCAATTGTTCTTAAATTTGGTTATTATTCACTGCTTATGGTTTGATTTTGGCGTTTGAGTCTAAACCTATGACTCTCACCAACTTTATGTTGACGTGTTTTAGTGTCTCTTTCAGGTGAGAATGTGTTTAAGCTTGAGAACATAAGTGGCTAGTTTTGGAGGCATTTGGAATGCATTTTAGAAGGAGATCCCTGTTCCTTCTTAGTTTCTTTTGTTTGTTTAATAAGTGATACTGTTGACACCTATATGTTTGCTTGTTTATGTTTATTGTTTGTCTCGGGTAAGTGGTAGGACTGTTACCTACTTACCTAGACTCTTGCATTGTTGAGATATGGTCATGACTTTTGTGTCACCATTTTTATGACATTTCTTATTTCATTTAGTTATCTCTATAGACACGCCATGTTGTGATGATATCCATACGTCGCGCCCCATATTCCGCCATGGTGCGGTGTGACACTACGGATCAGGTTCCAAACTGGGGGTTGAGGAGGAGACCACGCGTAGATGATATCTTGTGTCTTCCCTTTTCAAGTTGATCACATTTTTTTATTAATAGACTCTCAACTTCAGATTATTACTTCAGCTTCAACTCTAACCTCTTCAACTACAGGAAGGATTATTGGTTTCAACACAAACAGATTTCTTTAAAAAATTGGGTAAATGTACACAAGAGTAAAGGTGAAAATTTTGACTTTTACGAAACACTACTTGTGGAAAAGGTTTGGTTTAGGTTAATATTTGATATCTCTTTAACACCCATGTTGTGCCGCCTATTCTTGTTAAATTATGGAAAATGTGCAAACCCCAACTACCGTAAATGTAAAATCCCTATCTAAATTGATCTATAAGCTTATGCAGTGGGTTAAAGGTTAGGAACATTTACGTAAGTTTCATGGTGGCTGTGTTGAGAAGTGGTTGAAGATTTATACCTCAATTCCATGGTTGTGGCTATTTGTGATCTTTACTTCTCATTGGCACTCATTTGCACCTGCAATATAACAACAAAGTTTCATAAACAAAAAATCCTCGAAGAGCTAATTTTTTTGTCAATGTAATCTGATATATGCATTAAGGGAAAACATAGCTAATAAAATAAGAAAAAACTGAAAATTTAACATATAGTTACCTTTCTAGCCTAGTTCTTTGAACCTGAGTCTGCAACAATATACGATGGTGTAAATCCCATCCCCTATGGCTGCTACCACATGGGATCCATGCCAATATAAGGAGAATCTCATGATTACCGACCCCATTTAAAATCATGACAACCGCGAATAATGGATACATCCCCTATGACTGCTACAACATGGTCGTACAACATTATAACTTCTATGAAAGAGGATAATATCGAAAACCAATGTGAGCAGGGCATTGTAGTCTTAGATAGTGCACCGTAAGGAAAAACCGGATAGGTACGCCATGACTGCAACCTCGATAGGTTTTCTCGCCAAGATACGCGTAATCCTTTATTTATCCGGTGTCGTTAAAACTCATCATAGACTGGGTGATCGCATCAATCAACGGTTTTCAAAACAACAATCTATTTTAGATCAGACAGATTATGAACGCAGCCAACGGCTGATAAAATGTACCAATGAGAAACCAAACGGCTGTAAGCGGCAACGAAAGTCACAAATGTGACTACCGTCGCCTGCCAACAACCCCGACAATGAAAAAATTGTGAGGCAGCGTTACTGTACACAATATGTAAAACCCGATCAAAATCCTGAGAGAAACCAAACGGGTGTAAGCGGCAACGAAAGTCACAAACGTGACTACCGTCGCCTGCCATCAACCCCGGCAATGAAAACTTGTGAGCCAGCGTTACTGTACGCGCTATGTAAAACCCGATCAAAATCCTCACGGTTTCCATCAAATACGTCTATAATAAAAGAGGGGAATCGCGTTCCCCTAGGAACAGTGATCCCCTCTCATACCCAATATTTTATTACTCCTCCTCACACACCTTACACGCACACTGTCACACCCCACCATGGCGGAATATGGGGCGCGACGTATGAATATCATCACAACAATAGCGTGTCTATAAAGTTAACTAAATGAAATAGAAATGTCATAAAAAGGCGACACAATGTCATGACAATATCTCAAACAATGCAGGCGTCTAGGTAAGTAGGTAACAGGCCTACCTCTTACCAAAGACATACAAATAAACAAACATCGAACATATAGGTACCATAAAGTCTACTTAATCAAAAGACAAAATAAAATCTAAGAGGAAAGGAATTCCTCCTAATGCAGTCCTAGCAGCCTCTAAACTCTATCCACTTCTAATAGCATCCTTCTCAACTACCTCACCTGAAAATGACACTAAAATTTTTCAACATAAAGTTGGTGAGAACATAGATTTAAGTTACCGAAAACATCTTAAGAACCCTTAACAACCGCTGTAAGTAGTTGAAGAAAACAATTTATAGTAATGGACCATAATGTGATAATCATGTTACATGCATCCACAACAAAACTTAAACCAAGTACCGATCACATCTACAATTCACAAAGCACACTATAACAATCAAGAAGTATCCCGTCACACACAAGAACACACACCACACTATCCGGATCTTTCCCACACCACCTGTGGAAGATGAACTATATCCCCGTCGAGATATCTTGCCTCCGAAGAGACGATGCACAAGTACTCAGGACGGATCGTGCCCCACGAACCAAGAACTCATAACCAAGAACTCAGGACGGATCGTGCCCCACGCTCCACACACATCACAACTGGTCCCATAGACGCCCATACATCTATGTACCAATCCCAATCATAACATAATCAAGATTCACATATCATAACACATATCAAAGCACATATGAGAACACATAAGCACGCAAGTCACACAATAGCACATTTATGTCCACACATTTATAAAAATTTAGTACCAAAACATTTTAAGAATACCACAAGTGTCATCTCCATCCCATACTAGAAGAAAACATTTTAAAAATCAGTGAAAATGGGACTATGAACTCACTTGAATGCTTCTTCACAAGTCCTCGCACTAGCAACAAGTTAACAAACCAAAAACACGCAATCAATACATGAACCAATCACTAAGATGGCTCATCAACCTATGATGGACATCTAGCCTATTCCCATATAAATACCTCATTGATAAGCTCTAATCACCCCATTACCCTTCCTTAACAAGTCCTTAACTTGGTTAAGTTTAATAACTATCCCGTTCATATTTTACACAAAACAGTCCCAGTTTTTAGTTCTCAAAACTTTAAGTCAAACGTCCATTTAAACATACCCATGGTTTCTGTAAAAGGAATATTCATACCCTTACATATGTTGGATAAAACCTCCCACTTGACCTAACCTTAAAGCTACTGTTAAGGCCCCGATATATATATATATATATATATATATATATATATATATATATATATATATATATATATATATATATATATATATATATATATATATATATATATATATATATATATATATATATATATATATATATATATATATATATATATATATATATATATATATATATATACTTTTGTCATTCCAGATTTCCTGATTTTAAACATACTAAAAGTTTGTTACAATTAAGGGGTCTTACCCTAAACCAAAACCTTAGCCCAAGTGCAGATACTTACTACAATATATAAACCATATCTCATGTTCGTGAGAAGATCCCAATGCAACCCTAAGTACCCCAAACAACCCAAAACTTAAAAAGAAAGAAGGCTGAATTCAAAACTGTTTTGACCTCCGACTGTTGTATCCTGTTTTTGACCTACTTCCCGACCTCCAATTTGAGTTCTCGTTTCTTGAATTGGAAATCCACTTCAATTACCTTTTCATGGATACTTGGATCGTAAAATAAGAGTTTACAGAACTGCCGATATGATCAAAACAATTGACTTAAAATTCTGCCCAGTTTTTAAAAACGGGTTTAATCAAATTAAACTATTTAATTAACCCTAATTCCACTAATTACAAGCCCTAACTTATGTAATCATTATAACATCATTATTATAACATTAATTTAATGTTTTTATATTAAACCCTAACCCTAATCCATCATAAGATGATTAAAGAAAATAATAAAACAATTTTAATTAAAAAGGGTTAAGAAGGTTTTACCTTTAAATTAATGGAAGATGTAAAAACCCAAATTTTTGAAGAACCCTAATTCTTCTCTTCTTTTGGTCGACTAAAACTCCAGGGAATAAAAAAATGCGTTTGATTTAAAGAATCCTTGTCCAACCCAATTACCACTTTCCTTTTCCCTTTTTCCCTTTTTTTCTTTCTTTCTTGCGTCCCATAACCGCCTATATACCCTTCTTTTTTTATTATTAATTAATATCTTATTAATATTACCTTATTTTTCCTTAATTTATTTCAGCTTCTAAAACTCCCAAAACCTCAAAACCGTAAATCTAATCAAATTACGCGTTTTACCGTAAAAGTCGTAAAATATACACTTTTAAAAAATCTCAAATTTTGAAATAAACTTTATAACTAAGTCCTAAATGACTTAAAATCATCCCGAAAAATATCCATATGACTAATTACCTCATCCGAGCCCTCTAAATGCTAAACCGTAAATCCTAAAAAAAATACTATTACTATAATACTTATACGTATACGTAAACACCAAAATATCACCATTTCATTTCATATTCACATCCAAGTGAACAAATGAGCTTGAACTAACCCCATCATAACATTATATAATGCACCACGCAATACACGAACGAAGACTAACATCTAATCCAAGGCTCAAATATAAACAGAATGCTCGTAAACGCACACTAAGCACATAATCAAAGTCAAACAGTCAAAAGTGACAAATCCAAAATCTAGGGTTGTCACATCACTCCCTCCTAATAGAAATCTCGTCCCGAGATTTACTCCCAAACTCAAACTTATTCTCAACAAACAAACGAGGATACATATCCTTGATAAAACCTTCATGTTCAAACGTGAACTCAGTTTATACTAAAATAATCTCAACCAACAACACATTAGCCATAACCGTCCGCGAGTAAACTTATTAAAACCATAAAGTTATGTAACCAACCTAACTAAATCTCGTAACTCATCAAACAAGAACTGTCTTGAAACCAAGTTAGGAGTTATCACATAACTCGACGGGTTTAAAACTGTCACCCCGATTCCAGTCTTACTCATAAATACCATAAATCAAAACTCATCCAAATATAACCACGTGCTCTAAGGTCTAAAGAACTCTCAAATTCCATCCCAACTCATCTCTATGTTAACCCTCCAAGTGTTTATTACTCCAAAATACCCAAAACACGAGTTTAAACCATGTTGTTCAAAAATTAACCTTAAACTTGACACTTGTACAATTAATTCGAGCAAGCTACTGACTTCCAATTACCAAACTTTCTGAATATTTGAAAATTACGTTCGGAGTACATTATTTTAGGCTTTTGAATCACTCAAAAAGCTTTAAAAACGAATAAGTTATGACCAAAACGATTTTACCTAAAATCTGCCCAGACATTAGCACAGTTTCTGACAGTTTAGCGACGAATTTTGACAGTTTAGCGACAGTTTCTGCCTACTCCGATTTATACCAAAAAAAACGATTTTATACCCAAAAAAAAACCCGTTATTAATTACAAAATTTAAGGTCTAATTTATTTTAATTCAATAAAATTAAAACTCTCACCCATCATATGATTAATTACTTGATGTAAACATATTTAATTATGTAAGAACAATATTTTAACTAAAGAACAATAACTTTAGGTGATCAAAACCAAAATATTTTTAAAATAAATAAGCCATGCTTATATGTTAAAGAATTTATATTTCACCTTATTTCAAACACGTTTTCGACACTTTACCCTCATTTTATCGACTACCAACAACTATCTTTTTATTATTTGCAAGTTCCATTTTTTACCATGTAAGACTCAAAACAAAAGATATCGTTATCCCAAAATAAATCTCCACCCTCTCAATATCCTTCACGGCAAAAGTAACGTACAAACGAACACATGAAATGTGGACTCGATAAATGTACTACTACAGAAGTTAAACATCACGAAGAGGAACAAGCTAGCAAACCATCCCAAGAATACAACCGGTAAGTAGAAGGGAATTATTCATATATAGGCATAGGCATACATACACTCAATCCATCCAACATATACTATACAAGCATGTATTAACCCTTTTTTATGCAACCATACTTAGGAATCCATTGATGTCATGGTACGTGTATAAATATGTTGGCCACCATACTTATACCAGTCCCCTTTCACTAATGCACTCCCTCCTATGATGACACTTATAAGAATTAATACTACACATAACACATCAGTCTACCAACTCAAATAAGCACATAGATCCTACAACTCATATAAGCACATAACCACAACATAAAATAAGATCCAAAATCCCATGTATTAAATTAACATAGCCAATGCATGAAACAAATAAACACATAGTCCAGCTGAACCAGCGTAGACAAAATTCAAAATATATAAAGAACATGAAAACGTAATTAAACGAAATCCAACAATGACTAGCGTATACGACTATGGTTCAACCCGCACTAGTCAAAACTCGTAAAGAAAATAACATGTAGCTAAGTATGAACTTACTATGGTTCAATTCATACTAGTCAAAATAGCGCAATAAATAACATCCAAACACATCAATTAATATAAAATGCACACACACCCCTATGACGCCTATATGCAAGGACCCTTAAGCTATAGACTAGGCTACGCGACTAGGCAACCTAATTCTCTATAACCATTGGCTCTGATACCATTCTGTCACACCCCACCATGGCGGAATATGGGGCGCGGCGTATGAATATCATCACAACAATAGCGTGTCTATAGAGTTAACTAAATGAAATAGAAATGTCATAAAAAGGTGACACGATGTCATGACAATATCTCAAACAATGCAGGCGTCTACGTAAGTAGGTAACAGGCCTACCTCTTACCAAAGACATACAAATAAACAAACATCGAACATATAGGTACCATAAAGTCTACTTAATCAAAAGACAAAATAAAATCTAAGAGGAAAGGAATTCCTCCTAATGCAGTCCTAGTAGCCTCTAAACTCTATCCACTTCTAATAGCATCCTTTTCAACTACCTCACCTGAAAATAACACTAAAATTTGTCAACATAAAGTTGGTGAGAACATAGGTTTAAGTTACCGAAAACATCTTAAGAACCCTTAACAACCGCTGTAAATAGTTGAAGAAAACAATTTATAGTAATGGACCATAATGTGATAATCATGTTACATGCATCCACAACAAAACTTAAACCAAGTACCGATCACATCTACAATTCACAAAGCACACTATAACAATCAGGAAGTATCCCGTCACACACAAGAACACACACCACACTATCCGGATCTTTCCCACACCACATGTGGAAGATGAACTATATCCCCCTCGAGATATCTTGTCTCCGAAGAGACGATGCGCAAGTACTCAGGACGGATCGTGCCCCACGAACCAAGAACTCACAACTAAGAACTCAGGACAGATCGTACCCCACGCTCCACACACATCACAACTGGTCCCATAGACGCCCATACATCTATGTACCAATCCCAATCATAACACAATCAAGATTCACATATCATAACACATATCAAAGCACATATGAGAACACATAAGCACGCAAGTCACACAATAGCACATTTATGTCCACACATTTATAAAAATTTAGTACCAAAACATTTTAAGAATACCACAAGTGTCATCTCCATCCCATACTGGAAGAGAACATTTAAAAAATCAGTGAAATGGGACTATGAACTCACCTGAATGCTTCTTCACAAGTCCTCGCACTAGCAACAAGCTAACAAACCAAAAACACACAATCAATACATGAACCAATCACTAAGATGGCTCATCAACCTATGATGGACATCTAGCCTATTCCCATATAAATACCTCATTGATAAGCTCTAATCACCCCATTACCCTTCCTTAACAAGTCCTTAACTTAGTTAAGTTTAATAACTATCCCGTTCATATTTTACACAAAACAGTCCCAGTTTTTAGGTGTCAAAACTTTAAGTCAAACGTCCATTTAAACATACCCATGGTTTCGGTAAAAGGAATATTCATACCCTTACATATGTTGGCTAACACCTCCCACTTGCCCTAACCTTAAAGCTACTCTTAAGGCCCCGATATATATATACTTTTGTCATTCCAGATTTCCTGATTTTAAACATACTAAAAGTTTGTTACAATTAAGGGGTCTTACCCTAAAACACAACCTTAGCCCAAGTGCAGATACTTACTACAATATATAAACCATCTCTCATGTTCGTGAAAAGATCCCAGTGCAACCCTAAGTACCCTAAACAACCCAAAACCTAAAAAGAAAGCAGGCTGAATTTAAAACTGTTTTGACCTTCGACTGTTGTAACCTGTTTTTGACCTATTTTACAACCTCCAATTTAGTTCTAGTTTCTTGCATTGGAAAGCCACTTCAATTAACTTTTCAGGGATACTTGGATCGTAAAATAAGAGTTTATAGAACTCCCGATATGATCAAAACAATTGACTCAAAATTCTGCCCAGTTTTTAAAAACGGGTTTAATCAAATTAAACTAATTAATTAACCCAAATTACACTAATTACAAGCCTTAACTTATGTAACCATTATAACATCATTATTATAACATTAATTTACTGTTTTTATATTAAACCCTAACTCTAATCCATCATAAGATGATTAAAGAAAACAATAAAACAATTTTAATTAAAAAGGGTTAAGAAGGTTTTACCTTTAAATTAATAGAAGATGTAAAAACCCAAATTTTTGAAGAACCCTAATTCTTCTCCGCTTTTGGTCGACTAAAACTCCAGGGAATAAAAAAAATACGTTTGATTTATGTGTGGGGGTTCCTTATATAGAAAAAGAATCCTTGTCCAACCCAATTACCACTTTCCTTTTCCCTTTTTCCCTTTTTTTCTTTCTTTCTTGCGTCCCATAACCGCCTATATACCCTTTTTTTATTTTTTTTTATTAATTAATATCTTATTAATATTACCTTAATTTTCCTTAATTTATTTCAGCTTCTAAAACTCCCAAAACCTCAAAACCGTAAAACTAGTCAAATTTACGCGTTTTACCGTAAAAGTCGTAAAATATACACTTTTAAAAAAAATCTCAAATTTTAAAATAATCTTTATAACTAATTCCTAAATGACTTAAAACCATCCCGAAAAATATACATATGACTAATTACCTCATCCGAGCCCTCTAAATGCTAAACCGTAAATCCTAAAAAAAAATACTATTACTATAATACTTATACGTATACGTAAACACCAAAACATCACCATTTCATTTCATAGTCACATCCAAGTGAACAAATGAGCTTGAACTAACCCCATCATAACATTATATAATGCACCACGCAATACACGAACGAAGACTAACATCCAATCCAATGCTCAAGTATAAACAGAATGCTTGTAAACGCACACTAAACACATAATCAAAGTCAAACAGTCAAAAGTGACAAATCCAAAATCTAGAGTTGTCACACACACACACACACACTTCGTCTATTAACCCATCTCACTTAAACAGCTCCCACATCTCACAAACTCAACACTGTCCCTCTCTCTCAATATCACTCTTTTTTACATCTTTGCCGATCCCGTTTAGAATCATCACAGCCTACAACAACGGATATTACCACATACAATTATCACAAACCTAACCGACATTAAAGCATGACAATATCATGCTATAAGAATAAGCACATGACGACATAAACATTAGAAAACGACAATGCAAGAGCATGTGATTTAACTGATGCAACATAAGGCCAAAATCAGTTAAGCAATGAACCAACTACTTAAGGTCAAACAAACATCGACTCACTCTAAAACTTATCAGCGTATATGGTAATTGGAACTGGTCATATGGAACCGAGATTCCCCCTTTTATTAAAGATATAATATAATATAATGGTTTCACTTCTTCCAAACTTCTATCCAAGTCTGCAACTTCTTATCAACTGGGCCATTGAGACAAAAATATGATGTATTAAAAGAAAAATGGAGACATCTCATACCTTAAGCAACTCGAAAAAGCATGCTCAACTTGTGCTACTGATTGACCAATCTATTGTCATCATATATTACAAAAGCAAATTCATCGTCTCCATTCCAGATTCTTAAACATTCCAAAAATCCATTATTAAGACAATAATTAATTTCAACCGAGTAAATCATGAAGTCTCCAATAACAAAAACCCCATTACTCATCATCATAAAAACCCACCAACGACACCAACTGATGAGTAACAAACTATAGGTCTGAAACCTCAAAGACAAAGAAGCAACATAGAAATACCCACTTTTATAATGTTAAGAACATCCCGCAAAACACCACACACCTAGACTGGGCAATGTCACCAGAAGACCACCAACGCCGCACACCAAAGACGGCGGCAACGAAGAAGTCGACGGCATCGAAGGGTCTGTGGTGGTATACATCTTGATCGGATTGTAAAAGAATAAACTGTTACATTAAACCCACCAGAGAGGCAGGTATCAGATCAAGAGAGATCAGATCCATATTTTAGAGAGAGAGAGAAGAAAAATAATTGTGAGATTGTGAGGGAGGTGTGTGTGGAGATTGTGAGGTAGGTGTTTATTTGTGAGGAGAGCACATATAATATTCGGGTATGTGAGGGGGGGACTGTTCATTGGGAACCGAGATTCCCCCTTTTATTAAAGATATAATATACTCAAATGCCGGAACATACGACGTCGTTTTGACGTATTCTTCGGCCCAATCACAAATTTCAACTGGACAATGTTGGCCCACTAACTCTTTTACAATCCAGAAGCTACATCATCATCTTCAACCTTCATACAATAAGCCATCTACAACCTCCGTACTAACCTAAAACCATAATTCATCAGCAGTATTGGTAAGGTACCCGCATCCCTTTCCTTTTTTAAAAAAAAATTCTATCCCAACTCTTTTGTTTTGGCTTCCATATATAACTTCATAACTATTCGATAACATAAGTTCCATGAACTAAGAGCATATGCAATGCATAAAGTCATTAATGACTTTTTGCTTCTTACACTTCATTAATATAACTAGATTCATTAATTAAAAAGTCATATGTAAAAATGAGGTTCAATGCATCAAGTTGTAAGAGCATCTACAAGTCTTAATGACTTGAAGCTTTAAATGCCTTAAATGCATGATCTTTCTATAGCTAAAGACTTTGAAGTATGACTTGGTGTTTACCAAGTCATTTACAAAAACTCTTTCAAAAACCTTTTGCCACAATGTTAAAAAGTCACAAAAAAGACTTTTTGAAATAATAAAAAGCTATCAACAGCTTTTACCATTGCATATGCTCTAACAAAGCTTTTAAAGGACAAAAAAAATGAATGGATATGAAAACTCACTGCCTCATGTGGAGCTCCAAGCTATTCTTCAAACACTTGGATTTTCTCAAGTCATTCACATTAAATGCATCAAAAAGCCTTCTTTCTCAATGCACAAAGTCATTTGAATAACTTTTTCAAATAGGAAAAAGTCTTTGCAAAAGCATGCATTGCGTATGCTCTAACAACATTTACATGTCTCAGGTCTGGAGCTATCAGCAACATCCGTGACACATTACTACCTGAACCCTAACATTCCAGAAGTGCATTACATCCTAAACGTGTAAGTTGCCACCGCCGACATACACCTCTATTCTATCTCTAATGACCTGCATATTCTAACTAAATCTATACTATCACACAGTTACAAAGACTTCATTCATCAACCCAATACCAACACTCCAAATACAAAGACAACGCTGCACTACTGAAGAAGAATTAAAGAACAAATCAGAAATCGATACTCTTTAGCATCATTTCTTAACGTTAATCCGCACCAGGTATAACATCTTTTCCAACTTGCATTCATAGAAGAAAACAAAAACATTGCGAATAAAAAATTAAACTCCTACAGCGAATAAAGTTCACAACGAAAGCAACCATAATTGAAATCAGTTCAAGAAAACCGTAGTATTACAGAAAATGTTGTGCATGCAACATAGGAGTAACGAAAACTCTCCTGAACCACAGTGCCGAAACCACAGCCCACAACCAGTCGCCAACTATGGGTAATTATAATAACTCATATGTTCCAACTAAAAACAATATCGAAAGGAAATACCAATACACACAACTGACAATGTACACAATATCGAAAGGAAAGCAATCGTGAATGACGAAACAGCGACTGCGTCTATAACATGTCTTAGCCCAAAGGCGCATGACTTCGTCACAACCTGTAATGAAGTAGTCAATGGACTTGAAGATAGAAATGCCTACCATGTACCAGCTGCAATAAAAAACTAGAGAACACAACACATATTTTCCAGTACAACTTTGGGAAAGGAGCAAAACCAGGGGAACCCAACTTTACCTTAGATGCAGTCTTCAAAGCAACCGCACAACGCTACTCGCTCTACCACCAAGCGAAGTGGCACCCCAACCAGAACCCATAGACCATACAACATGGAGGACAACGGAAACAACCAATCCCAAAGGCCCCAGTCCATCTACCAAAGACCCAATCACAGAAGCTCAGACGCACCCCAAGGAAACAAAAATTCTGCAAAAAGGGAACTCTTTAAAGAAAACCAGGTTGCAGAGAAAAAACCTAGACAAGCAGACTAGGCTACTCCTATGATATGCAGTATTCTCTTTTGGATAATATACTTATAAGTCTATATCACTCTCTAGAACAAAATAACTTTACTATTATGGTGCGCAAAACACTAATTTTGTACAATAAACATCTGTTATCTATCCTATATATTGTGTCATATATTCTAAGACTAATAATGTTTGAAATGAAACTTGCCTTTCATGATTTGCAAAAATTGAAGCTCCGCTGAAACGCGCGAGCTATCATGCTTGTTTAGAATAAATTATCGTGCACGTTAGAGTTGGTTTATTTCGTGTTTAGGAGAATTTAGTCCACATTTTTTAAATGATTCCTCCCATTTTTTATAGTTTCATTCTAATCTAAGTTGTAATTTGATTTAATAATATAGAACAGAAAATTAATCAAAGACTCAAAGTCGTATTGCTAGAGTAATATTAGAGTAGCTGTGGTAGTATTCCTTCATCCTTTTCTTTGAAGATTCGATCACACAATTCACTTCTATGATCTTGGATTTTTTGACTAGATTTAATGGCGCCAACTTCTTTAGGTTCTTCAAGTTCTGATGACTAATCTACCCCTCGTCTCCTACCAGAGGATCGGATACCATCCTGCACTAGGTTCCAATACTTCTTGGAACACCAAAAACTTTCCATTAGCTTCGTTCAGTGTACGTAGAGGCCATCGAGCATAGAAATACTAGGATTCACATACTTCCTGTTACATCCCATGCAAAAGTTGAGTTCAGATACTCTATTTGAGATGGACGATCTTCCAAGAATTAGCGAAAGAGAAAGTTAACGAATACAAACTTTGTTGCAAATTTTCTGTACGATCTGATTCAACAAAGCAAGATTTCAAATAAATCTTACGTAGAAAGATAAATACATACTATCATTAATTTTATGACCAAAAATAGAACACGGAATTAATAAGTGGGACTAATGCATTATGGTAGGACAACTTCTTGTTCGATGCAGTAGCAGAGATCTTTGTTGAAAACCTCTCGGCACTGTTATCAACTGAATTAAACACCTCACTTTGGTAGTTCTCAAGCATAAGTTTTATATATTGAATAGAAACTGGGGGCTATTATATAGCCATACAGAACAATAAAAGTTCATCTGAATACAATCCATGTGCCGCTCACAACTAACAGCACAACTAATAACGCGACTAAGAAAAATTCACAACACGCTTTCCCTGCAAGTCACGGGGATTATTGAAAAGGAAATAGCAGAATTAGTCATAGACTAAAACTTCCCAACAGAGACGAGGTAACCTCTTGAGACTTTGCCTTCAATTCATGCACGACTCACATACTCATAGCATGAACGAAATGAGATTTGATGCAGTCTATGAGTTCTGGCCCGACATTCGTGAAAGTATCTTTATATTTATACAAGGTATCCATAACGCGTGTCAAGTTGATCACACGCATCTTGAGAGGCATTGGAATGTCTTTGTGTATGAGTGACTCCCGGTTCAAATATTTCCATGCATCTTCAACTAGTGTGTTGAGCATATCATAAGCACGCTCCTCTGTCACATCGTATTGTTTCATGTAGGTTTCTACAGAGGATGCAACATGTCCTCCAGCTCTTTCTTTCTCTTCCTACAAAAGTTTTAAATTTTATGATTGTATCCATTCCATATAACCCTGAGTTATTGTATAGAGGGAAGGTTGTGCTTCTTGATTGTGTAGATACTTAAGTAAAATTACTTATAAGGATGATCAAATATACATGTACCTTATGACCAACAATATCATCCATACAAATGGCACATGAAGCTTTGATGAGTGGAGGATTAGTAAGAGCCCACTTGAATGAATCTTCTGATACTATATCGCCCATGCCAACAAAACTGGCAATTGTAAGCATTTTGTAGCCAGAACTAACAAATGCAACTGATTTGTGCTCCTCGGTAGTCGGTACATATCCTTCATGTTTCCATCTTGCTTCTGTCATATAGCTTCCGATGAACTCTTTCATCTGTGTATATGAGAATGATTGTATTCACATCTATGTATACAATTAAACTATCTTAGTTAACTTATATTAGATGATGCAAAATTAATGGCTTACCGACTCTTTAGCATATTTAATATGATTTGGTGTTGCCTCCTTTGCCATAATGTCATCCATTTCTTCATACAAATCCAAGAGGCCTTTGTATATTAGTTTCATGTATTGGGGGAGTGCATCCAAGCAGGTAAGTGACCACCTATAGTTGATGTACAAGTATATTATAATCTGGTTAACTAAATTGGTTGATTACTAGTGCGTGTTTATACCTTTCCACTGCTTGCGTGAAGATCTCAAGTTCTTCGTAGATACCGTACGCGTCGTAAGTGTCGTCTAGAATTGTTGCCATTGCAAACACTTTTGTTAAGAAGATCCTAGCACGAGAATACTGTGGCTCAAAGTATGCACACAATGCCCAAAAGTAATTCTCCACGAATCTATCTCTCATGTAAGGTATGTTTTTTGGAACATCAAAATGTTTCCACCACCTAAGTTTAGATTAGAAATGGTTTGTCTGTGAGTGATATTTAGATATTGAGTAACAGTTAGAAGGAAGTATATTGAACTAATATGATTATCTAGATCAATTGTAACATCAAAATAAAGGGCTAAGATAATATATATACTCCGTACGTGGATAGCTGGCTAAGCTCTTTCTTGTGCATGGATTGTAGCAATGAACCCTAACTTCGAAAGCCTTAGCAACGACTTATTATGAGATACTTGTTGTTCATAGAAAGGTATGTAGATCAATGCATCTAATCGCGTTAACCTCTTACGTATAGGCCGCTCTAAGGAATCTTGTATGTACTTAGAAATAGTTGAGTGGCATCGAAGAGAATCCTTTGATATCTTGTCAAGATGAGTTTTCGTAAAAACAAGAGCATCATCTAATATTACTTCACCAGCAACCCTCATATATGTCGCCTCATACAATTCAAGCATGCCATGAACATCATTGGTTAAACATTCCTTGAAGGATCCCGTGTTATCCTTGTATTGATTGAATATATCTGTTTTAATGGTTGTAAAAGAGTGTTAACTTTTTCTTTTTCATTAGGATTAAATTCATATGCACTAACCACATGAAACATAAAATCCTTGTTGTCGAAGGAGCCGAAACCAAAGTGGGGCGCTACCACCCTTCCAATGATCACCGTATGTATCATAAATATGCTTCAAGGCTCGCTCAATCTCCTCTTCGAAATAGTACGCTATGCCGAGGCGCTGAACTTCATTAACTAGTATCAACAAATCTGTATGCTTGAATGGATCATCCAAAGCCCCCACTATTTCCCTCCTCACTTCTTCTCTTAAACCCTCAACCATTTTTTCTACCTCAACCTGATCTTCTGGCTGCATTTCCAAATGAATCATCACCAAAGTAACAGTTCATGAGACGTGACCGCTCGATTAGATCTTAACTCTAATGACATACACACACATACATGTTGCTTTTAGCTAAAACTTATATACTCGTATTTGCTTGGGTTTGCATAATAAACACATGTGCCTATTTCAACTCATGGTTTAACAACGGTCGAATATAATAGTATATGCATATGTTAGTAGTTTAGGTTACGCTACAGTTTTGTAAAGCTTACAAGATCTAAAATTCATTTTTATACAACTGAAATACTCGTAACTAATGGTTTATCTTACAAATTAACTCGTATTTCAACTTTGCAACGCAAACATATACTCATTTGAAATGAGTCATTTCACATGCACATGCATGTCAATTTTTTTTCCTTGTTTGTATGTACGTACCTCTTCATAAACGAGAAATTGATCTCCCCAAAGGCTAGGATGAAAATTTGCTATGGGACGGATAACTTCATTTTCTCTTGTAGCCATGTATATATATCGAGTCTGAATATTGATCTTTTTCTACTTTTGTAGAAGCGGTCGAGACATTCTATTTATACACAAACAGTCCAACCTAGCTACTACCAAACTTTAAATAAATGAAACGAATATAAACATATCTTTTAACAATTTAACACATCTATTGTTAACTTTACTTTTTTACATAACAAATCATACTTATCAAATTTGAACAACTTATCCTTTATATAATAAAAGAATTATGTTATTTCATACTTTTTATAAAAAATAGGGGTTGTATAAAAAAAATTGGACTAATCAGATTGCTTCATTTTGACACGTAAGTAAAATCGAACGATGTGCTTTGTTTAAAAAAAGTCAAAATTGAATATAATTTAGTCAAGATTAAAAATTTTAGTGGAGGATTTTGATAGAGACAAAAAAATTATAAAAATATATGTGTCAAATTTATGAAATTAAAAACTTAAAAAAAGAAGATAATAGATAAAACTTTAGTGGTTGAATTTTAAATAAAGTAAATATTGTTTTAAAAAATCAACAAATCACATGATTATAAATACTCAAATAAAATCACAAATTGTTATATATTTATGTTTTGAACCTTAACGAAATCAGGCAATGCAATAGACATATATTATTATTATCTGGAATATAAACATTTGAATGAATACATGTCGACATTCGTGTGAGAAGAAATTAAATGGACAAGATGTTACATACTACAACGACATATATTCTTAGAATGTCTTTATGTGCTACTAAACAGACAAAATGTCTAGAAAAAGATTACTAATATTTGATTAAACAAATTCAAATCCTTTAGGCAACAAAACTTTATACAAAATATCAATTGATATTATCACATAATGAAAAATTATGTAACACTCGCTTGCATGAGTATTGTAACTATTTAAATACAAAAACTTTAAAATTGTTTAATATAATAACATTAAGCATTACAAAATTGTGAATTCCAAATTGTCACGACATTTAACTACAAAAAAAGAATCAACTAGTATTTCACTATCTGCTTAAATTGTGTACGTGCACTGTTGATGTAAACAGTTTGTTGATTAACAATTAAAATATAACATTTAGAATAAAAATATCAAAAATAAAAAGAGTATGAAATAAAAAAAATTTGATGTGAGTTTATATTTATTTACACAGGAATAGTAAAAAGTAATATTGTTAAACATATAAAAATTAGATGTTCTTAAAAACATATATATTCTACCTAAAATCGCAATAACAAATAACTACTTAATTAATCTTTTCTTTCTGAGTCACGTCCGTGCACGGGTATTAAAACTAGTTAAACAATAATGTCTTTTTAATTCGATTGAAGAGTTGAGCTAATATTACAATACTTTTTATATATACTAGTAAGAAAGTTTTTAAAATTTATTTTTAATGTACCGAATAATTTAAAAAATAAAACCATTAAAGTATATTTATAATACTCCAAAAGAATACAAGATTTTAAGAGAATTCTTTTTAATTTGCCCTCACAACACGTAGGATATTCCAAATAGAAAATATTCAAAAACTAGACATGAGTTCAAAATGATATTTGTGCCTAAGTAATAAACATACACTTCTACAGATTTGGGAATAAAACCCACTTAATAGAACCAAGTTCTAGTAAAAACGGCCTATAAAGGGATCCTAAAGGGTATAGAGCTATGTTCCCTCTTATAAAACTGCGCTTTATTTTTAAAACACACAGACCATGTTCTTGGGGATGAAATCAGGCTCTATTTACGGGTATAGAGCCATGTTTTGTTTCAGGATAATACGCTTCATATTGGAAATGGATAGAGCTATGTTTTGTATAGAGAACCATGCCCTAATCTTAATAACTAAAACGACTACTTACCAAAATACCAATACCAACGGGTTGCAAGACCCAATAATCAAAGTTTTTGCCATTGTTTGCTTTAGTTTTCAAAACCTTACATTTATTACACTATCATATATCCTCATTTCTTCAAACATTCATTAATAATCTCTATAAGCATTGATTGATGAAGTTTTGTTCATTTCAAATCATAAATGCGGTGTGCATACATTGATTATACTTACTTATTATCAAAGTATTAATTTTCTTTACATACGTCTACATGTACATAAGATAGGCATATTGATAATCTTAAAAGATTTAAAGCTATTAGTGTCAAGTATAAAATTACCAATGTTACTAAGATATGCATACATATGATAGCTAAGAAAACTATTAATGTCAAATATATAATTACCAATGTTACCGCTCTTTCTGTTTGCATTAAAAAACTTGAACAAAACATAGAAAGTGATAGTTTAAAGTTGTACTAAGAAAATTTAATTTAATTTATCAAAAAAGTTGTAATTAGTAAGATTCGAACATGCACCTCTTTCCGCAAAGCATTAAGTGTTAACCAACAGGCTACACCATAGAAACTTATTTGGACCTAACTAATATGCTCCCAACCTGTATGATGATAACCCATTTGACACCCTTATTTATATATATGAATATTTGTTTTATTAATTTGTAACTTTTTATATTTTTAGGATCGGTTTTTGGAAATCGTTTGTTACATGGAACATGCTACTAGCTTGATTAACCTGGGCAGATAATGTCTATTTTTATCATTTTTAGACCAATAATAACATTTTTGTAACATCGTTTAATAAAAATAAGGTTATATATTTACTATATATATATATATATATATATATATATATATATATATAGGGATGGGTTCTAGAGAAAACCTCATGTTCGTAGAAAACTTAGAAAACAAATTACGAGGTCTATTTTGCAACATTTCAAAACATAAGGTAGATACTGAAAATTAAAAAAAAAAGCGGAGGGTAGATTATGTAACATCTCATAACTTATATGTTTTGGGGATAAAATAGATCAAAACACACACTAATACACATTTATCACACACACAGACACTTAATAATCTACCTATGGCGAAGAACAAATAAACAGATCCAAAATTAAACCGATGAAAAGCTCGAATCACATATAATCACACACACTGAATGGAATCGCTTTCCAATGGGACGAGCGTCTTGGATCAAGAACAGTTATTGGTGGTGAATGCCGTTTTATCTCCTGTGGCGGCTAATGGTGGCGTCTCCGGTCACAAATGGTTACGGGTTAATGACAACGCCGCGTGTTGGAAATATTGGCAGGCCAGTGGCGACGCCACCAGTGAATGGTGGTGGTGGGTTACTGGCGACACCACCTGTTGGTGGTCATGGTGGTGGAGCAATGGCGTCGCCGCCAGTGGCTGGTGGTGAAGCAACTTGGTGAAACCAAGTGTGCTGTCTTCGAAGTTGCAAGAGGGGATGGATTATGCGTGTGGAGCGGGTGGGGAGGATTGTGCTGCTATTAAGCCGAACGGGAGTTGTTATGTACAAGATTCAGTTGTGGCTCATGCTGTTGGGTCAAAAGTTGATGAGTCAAATCACTATGGAAACAAGAAGGACCAAATATGGCATTAGGAGAAACTTCAAGCTGGTGGACAAAATACAAGAAAGTTTCCCCTGCTACAAAACTTTCCACTGTTGTGAAGATTCCCCTGCTATATATTAAAAAGATGGAGATTTGGTCAAGTAGTGATAAGAATGAATAATTCTGTTTTGATTTAGTCATTATTATCTATTTAGTTTCCATGTATCCCTGGGTTCCTTAAGTTATAAAAGGAACACCAGACCGTAGGTTTATTCATCAGTTCCTACTACTCAAATGTAACCTACAGAGTCTTTGATCTCTAGGCATGGGATTCAATGTATACATGCCTAGAGTTGTTTGTGTTAATCATCAATAATACAAACCCTTTGGGAATCTTTCATCTCTTAAACATCTTGTTCATGATTATCATTCAATTCCGCTATGTTAATTCATATGAATGTTCATCATCCTAGATAAAATGGTTTTTACTATTTGAGTCTAATGATCCAATGGATTCAACAAGTGGTATCAGAGCGGGTGGCTCGATATCTAGGTGAATCAATATGTTTTTCATATTTTTGTTGTTGCTGTGAAGAAGATAGTGATGTTTAGGGTTTATTGAGAGGGTTAATTCCTCAAAAACCTAAAAATTAGTGAAAGATTTTGTGTTGCTGACAACGTTCAAAGGTGTGAATATCTTTTTCTATTGTGTTTTCGTGACATAAAGAAAGAGACATCAGATCTCACGTTTTTGTTTTTATTACGTAATTCGTTTATTCACTGTCACACACCAGGAGGCGAATGAGAAGAAAAAGGGCTGCTGTGTTAAATATTTGCTATAATTGAGTAAAAGAGTATACAGTCCAATAATTGTGTATTGGTAATGATGTGAACGGCAAGGACATATGCATATTGTTTGTCGTTTGTTGCTCAAATTTATGAATGATACATGATTGATTCTCATTGGTCTACTGAGAATATTGGTGGGGTTCAAGGAGGGGTGTCTCGTGATGTATTTATGAGAGTTGAAAATGACGTTCAAACCAATTTGTTTGTCATATTCGTTTGGTCCTAAGAAACCAATTTCATATGTGACAAATTCATCATCACGTGAGGAGTTAATATTGAAATAGTCTTTTGAAATTAAGTAATCCTAATGGGTTATTTGAGTACATCAAAAGTAGTACAACAGGTTGTGGTCCCTAGCGGTTGTGGTCCATGATTTGCTATATACGTAGGAGGAAGCAGACAATGAAACGATATTCACAGTAAGGTATATTTTTTTTGCAGGGTATATTTTTAATTCCCTGTTTTTATTTATTTTCACTGTTATAAATTCATTCCCACTTCGTGGGTTTGGCACAGTTAATAACAAAAAACAGTGGCATTAAAAGTTTCCCCTGCTTTTGAAAATGTCCCCCCTGCTTTCATTAAAAGTTCCCCCTGCTACGTTCCCCTGCCTTCAATAGTTCCCCCTGCTTTCATTAATAGATTCCCACTGTTTTTGAAAGTTCCCCCTGCTGTCAGATATGAGTTTTGGGACAGCAAGGTTTTGGAGTTCGGTATATTCACAGTAACTGGTCTTAAAGGTATAAAAGGCTTTCATATTGATTGTTTACATAGTCATGAAGGTAATTGACTATTGGCTATTTGAAGATGAAGTATAATTGGTTGAGTATGTGTTTTATTCATGCTTTATTCCGTAATGATGCATTGACAAAAATACACAAAGGTATGAGATTTTTCTTAGGTTGCTCTATGCTCATATTTGCTAAGATATTGGTTTTTGTCAAGAGCCTCATCCACTCCCTATACATTCTGAGATGTATACGTTCGCTGTTATGTGGATATTACATGGTATAATACACAGATTCGGGTTTTTCTACTACTACATCAAATAGGTGATACTGAATTTTCTTCGCTTATGATTATTACTTTCAAAGCCTACAGAATTGAAGATTCATAAATGACTAGCACATTTTAAGGGGAAGCTATATTGTTAAAGTGTTAGTCATTCACATATGACACTGAAGTGAAGATTTATGCTACTGCTCATTGATATTACTATAACTAATGTAAGTATCTACTGCTCAAAACCATTTTTTATTAGGAACACTATCCCCTATGTGCTTCATGGAGGGTATTTTGAAAAGTAGAATACTTGGGTTTGATGTATGATATTGGTTAGTAGTAGTTGAAAATCAAGGTTGTTCACATAGAAGACCCCTATTTGATCATGTCAAAAAGGGGAAGTTGTCTACAAAGAATGTTCAGCCTGTTGATCTTTGGTGTTGTATGTTTAAGGGAAAGTGTTTTGACATCATCAACTAGGGGAAGATTGTTGGGTCAAAAGTTGATGAGTCAAATCACTATGGAAACAATAAGGACCAAATATGGCATTAGGAGAAACTTCAAGCTGGTGGACAAAATACAAGAAAGTTTCCCCTGCTACAAAACTTTCCACTGCTGTGAAGATTCCCCTGCTATATAATAAAAAGATGGAGATTTAGTCAAGTAGTGATAAGAATGAATAAATCTGTTTTGTTTTAGTCATTATTATCTTATTTAGTTTCCATGTATCCCTAGGTTCCTTAAGTTATAAAAGGAACACCAGACCGTAGGTTTATTCATCAGTTCCTACTACTCAAATGTAACCTACAGAGTCTTTGATCTCTAGGCATGGGATTCAATGTATACATGCCTAGAGTGGTTTGTGTTAGTCATCAATAATACAAACCCTTTGGGAATCTTTCATCTCTTAAACATCTTGTTCATGATTATCATTCAATTCCGCTATGTTAATTCATATGAATGTTCATCATCCTAGATAAAATGGTTTTTACTATTTTAGTCTAACGATCCAATGGATTCAACACATGCTTCGTATGATTTTAATAGTTACTGGCAAAAGAATAGGAAGAATAAGAAGAATGGTGGAATGTGTGGGTTTCAAGGGACTGCTATGGTCATTACTTCAGATCCGAGTACGAATCCTTCTTCCATTTTCGAGTTTAGTTGAGAAGTGCATCTTACATTTTGATATTCATACGTGTTAATTACTTAATTGTGACTAGAATTATGAGGCAACTAATAAGAGGGTGTTCGGAAATTGGAGAGAATACAAAGAATTAAAACTACCAATCTCAACTTCCAAACTCCTCCTAGATTTCGACCCGATTTAAGCATGGGAGTGGGAAGTTCAAATTTTTAGGGTATAACTGTTTGTCTTAGGTTACGTGTATGGACTCCATTAAGCCTAACAAATGCGACTTAGTATAGTAGGTATAGGGTGTGTGTTAGGTTTATTGTTTCTTGTTGCATCGGCATATTTCTATATTATACATCCACTATTACGGGTAGTGACTTGGTGCTGCTACTAATTGCTAGATTCAACTCATGTTGGTCGATTATCCTAAATTTAGCAAGTCATATGCCTCGTATCTCAATTGGGTCAACAAGAACCAAATATATGGATACAGGTAAAACATGTGTATAAAGAGAGAATATCTCGTACAATGCCACATCTAGTTATGAAAAACAACAAATTGGATGATTTCTTGCAATTTGTTGATTGTTCTAAACTCGCAACAAATTATGAGTCCTTGTAGGTTATTGAGGTAAGATAAACTGTAGGACCAGATTGTATATACATTAGTTGAATCTAAGTTGCAATTTCATGAACTTATTTTTGTGCATCCGTTTATATATGTTCGTGCATCAGTTTACATATTTTCGTGCACCGGTTAATATATTTTTGTGCATCAGTTTATATATTTTTTGTTCATTCGTTTCAGAATTTCAGGTGTAGAAGGCAAAAAAGAAAATGCACATGAGCGGTGTTGAAAATTTCAAGGATTCCTCTGAATCGAGCACAATATCATCTTTGCCTTCTACGCGTATACTAGTAATTCGGGTAAGCTATGTGCATTTTTACCTTCCAAGATTATGCATCTTTCTTTCACATCTAATCTGACTTGATTTGGTTTTTTAGGATATTTAAAATGGGTGTCAACAATTTATGGACAGTGGGTTTATGATGATCACATTTCATCAAGATAATGTAAGTCTCTTTGGGTAAAGTAACTCCAACTGTGTTTCTCATGTGTTCATTCTCAGCACGGTCTTCATTCAAATACAAAATATAAAGCTTGTATTGTGAAAAATAAGTAGTAGAATCATATCAAACACAAGTATGCAAGATGGTGTCGAGGTTCTGAATATTTTTTCCGGAGGTGGTAATGCTAGTGAGGTCAGCTCTTATACTTATTAATTTATACAGTAGTAACTTGAAACTCAACAAATTAACTGCATCCTAAAAAAAACTATGGTACATACGTCCCTTGTGGCTTAGTTAACAATAAAGTTTGAGAACCTGTCAACGGTATTATGCTAAGAAAAAGCGTTCACCCCTTTTTTTTGTTCGACTTGGTAATTGTAAATCATGCTGATAGGAATTCTTAGATAACGAGAACGAGGTCAAAGCTCCAAGATCAGAATGCTCGCGGTTCAAAATCTTTTGGTGACATCCATGGTACCTACCAAGGCTACTGATGACAAAACCACACTCTACAAAGCTCCTATAATGATAGCTACAATCGTCGTCAGGAACCTAATGCTGATACTACCCTACTGCCCCACCATACAACATCAACCTTCAAAAACGTCCACTGCCCCCATCATTCGTACCAAGAGAACCTATAACAGGTTATCATGGGTCTGACAGAGGAAGGATAAAAGTCGAGTCAAATGTAGTTCTAATGTTAATGTAAGAGTTCACGACTTCTGAATTTGACAATATGGTACATGAAATCTTCAATATTTGCATAACGTGACTTGGAATTTTGTATCTATAATTGGTACACATCTTATCCATTTGTATCACTTCTTTATTAGTATATCGTTGTATGACCCATTGTATAAATTTGTCTCATTTGACCCATTTATAAGAAAATGAGTTAGAATAGTATATAGGTTTATATTATTTGTTTAACTTTAAACTTTTTTCTCTTGCAGCTCTATGTTTCAAGAGTTGAAAAAATATAAAGAAAGGATTTCTTAAAAATTTTGTTGAGAGTGCCAAAGAGACAATGAAGCGAGGCTCGTGTCTTTCAATCTCGTAGGTGGTGGTTAATGAAACATAGATGGGTTTACTTATCCATATGTAAAAAAGTATTGAGTTATACAATATATGGTGTAGTGGCATAGAAGGTCTGCCAAGCTTATTGCTGATAAACCAGGTATATAATCGACTTTGCCTGTTCTTGAATCCATGCGATGTATTTAAATAAAAAGATTATATGTATACTGTTTGCATCTAATATATGATTTAAGAACACTTCGAACAGAAATATAATCCTTTAGTAATGACAAGTTTATGTATTGTTTCTTTTGATATTGCAACAAATGGGCGTTTGGGTATTATAGAAGTGTGTAATAACCATTTAGGGTGTTTAGGTAAGTTTGTTTTAGGGCCTACAGTCATATAAAGCCTTGCACATAGACCATTAATCACCCGTTCATCAAGTAATATCAGCATAGATAGAAAAACTTAGTTCATCAAGGTCACACTGAAAAATAGTATATGTTTGTTAAGTAAAATATCTTATTGTTTAAAATAGTTAAATGTTGAATAAAAGTAGCATATCGTTGTTAAATTTAAGGCGTGTGTTGCTTTCTCTTTTTTACATTTACTTCTGTGACATATATTTTGTTTAGTTACGGCATCTATTTGATTAATTAGTTACGACATCTATTTGATTTATTAGTTACGACATCTATTTGATCAACTAGTTACGACATCTATTTGATTAATTAGTTACGGCATCAGTGTGGTGTATGAAACAGGCATATATTTATTAAAATCAAGGCATCGGTTTGTTTATGAAATATGCGTAAACCAGATAAAACGTATACTTGTACGTTTATCTAAAGTACACATTATGCTGCAGGCTCTTGAGATTTTTAGTTTACTCATAGTATTTTGAAGAGAATTTATTATTTGACTCTAAATGAAAGCGAATTTTGTTTATCTGAGCATAGGTTAAAAAAGTTAACTAGTCAGAATATTATAAAGAAAGAATTTCATTATTACCCATCTGGTGCTAAGATATGATAAAAGAATATTATAAAAACTCTATTTGAAATGCCTTACAAAGGTTGTGAATATGCTGTAAAGTTTCAAAAGTTGCGATCATTGTTTTCAAGATATGATAAAAGACAGTTTTGATAGCGGGCTTGAATTATTGGTTTACAGTTGTATCTTAGTAGTGATTCCCTTGACTAATTTGTTTGTGTTTCAAGATGGTAATATCGATGCCTTATGTTCATTAGCTGGTTAGATCATTATCATCCGATAGATCACTTACAGATTACAAAGAGGTCAATCTTATGCTCTGTAAGTATCAAAAGTTGCGATCAGTTTTTTCATCTATATGATGTTCAGGAACTGAGCCTTAAATAAATGGTGCAGGTTTTGGTATACGGGTCAAAACAGATTGGGGTTGAAATGGGTCTCTTATTGATTGGTTGTTTAAATTCAGCTGTTGCAATTTATGTATTATATAATTATTGGAAGTTGGAACACAAGATTATAGAAGTAAAATAGATTATATAACTAGTTGCTTTACTTACTGATTTCTAAATTTTTTATGAATTTAAGTGGTGTTTGTCATTCCCTAGTTTAACCCGTTGGCGTAGAACCTTACTGATCTTGTTGTTATACACAGGTAAATAGCAAGTTTAAACAAGAAAATAAGTTATAAAAGCTATGAGGAGAAGAATCCGGCCAGTATAAAATAAAGAAATGGTGCAAAATTTGCTTCACTGTATGCAACAACTTGTGTCATCGGAGAAAGCTACAAATCACTTCGAACAAGAAGTTGATGCAACAGCTTCAACTTCATTAGAACAAACGTCTTTTTCATTTTCGAGTAATTGTTTGTAGTGTCTTCGTGCTAAAAATAATTGTTTGTAGTCTTGATTAGATTTGCTATCTTTTCACACATAAACAACACAACTGAATGGAAGATTTTTTTGAAACACGAGTAATAGTTAGATAAAGTTAGTTTAGTGGATGCTTGAATGATTAAAATATTGTCTTAGAAACTAGCTCTCGTAAATCTTAAAAAAGTGCTTAGACGTGCTTATCATTAGATATATTATTGCTTTACATTTTGTTATAGCTAAAACAGATAAAATGTCATAACTGTAAAAAAAGAAAAAGAAAGAGAGATGTACGCACAAAAAAATCCTGAGCGTGTAACCTGAGAAAAAAAAGTGACTGAAGTAACTTCCAATGATTAACAATAATTTGGTGAAAAGTTACAGAAATAACCCTTAAAAAATAAGAAATGACAAACAGCCCTTGGACTTGGGAGGAAAAAAAGGGAATGGAAGAAGTCTTGATCCAATGGTTGGGAGGAAGTTTTCTAGGTTTTCTATTAAGATGAAATTTTCTATTGATCCCATCTACATATATATATAGGAATGGGATCGAGAGAAAACCTAATCTCGGTGGAAAACCTAGAAAACTAAATTGATGCCCTAAAAATAACACGAATGCACTAAAAATTTGTTCATAGTGCATCTGTTTATTGCATTTCGTTTAGGGCATCTGTTTGATATTTTAGTGCATATGTTTTAGTTTTCTAGGTTTTCTACCGAGGTGAGGTTTTCTCTAGAACCCATCCCTATATATATATATATATATATATATATATATATATATATATATATATATATATATATATATATATATATATATATATATATATATATATATATATATATATATATATATATATATATATATATATATATAGTGAAGAGATATATATAAAACCTATTTTAAGTGTAGATTATGTAGAACTTTTAAAACGAATATGTACCATTGGATCAGTATAATCAAAGGATAAGATTAAAAATGACAAAACTGCAATATAATCAAAGATTAACGGTTCTTTGTTAATTAAACAAAAAGTTAAAAGGGTATTATAAGCAGTAAGCTTCAATTAATCTAAAAAAATTGTCCATTTATTTAGAAAATTGATTTGAGATGTCAGTTACTTTCTTTATCTCTCGCACTCAATCATTGCTCCTTCATACCCTAGCCTAAAAAAAATAAGCTTCATGTTTGTTTGATCTTAAAAAACAAAATATCATTGACTCCTTTTAAATATATAGATCTACATTCAAATTCCAAAAGTTAATTCCAGACCCAAAATGCTAGATGAGGAAGATAGCGACAGCACATGGATGATTGTTTGTGGCGAAGGTTGTGTAATGGAGGACAACCAAGGAAGTTCCGATGAAGAAAGAGGACACTGGCGATGACGGTTGAAGGAAAAAGATGACAGAGACGATGGTTGGAGAAGATGATGGCGGCATTTAGGATGGCAGCAGCCTTTGGGTTTTTTGTCGACGACGGGTTTGAGAAGGATGACGACGATGGGATTTTGACCTTTTGTAAGTGGGAAAAAGACCAAAATGGTCACAATCCTCACGTCCAATCTATTACATGGTCATGACTCAAGATTTTTTACGTTAAAAAGTTGATTATTTTTTAAGAACAGTTTAGCATTATTTGTACAAAAGTTGTTCACTTACGTTAAAAATTTGATCACTTTTGAAGAAAATTTATTACTTTTGTACAAAAGTTGTTCACTTACAAAATTTGAGCAGTTGTGCATTTGTGTATGACCAAATTTGTCAAAATCTTGAGTCATGACCATGTAGTGGATTGAATGGAAGGATTTTGACCATTTTGGTCATTTTCTCTTTGTAAGTCAATTTTGTACAACATGGATTTATGTAAGTCAAAACTAGTGTACTATTTAACCCCATGATATGAATAATATATTTGTTAATTTGTAAAACATCAATTCAAATTGATATATTTATTATTTTGTATGAGTTAATATGTGATGATCTAACTTGGTCAAAATCTATTTTGTACGAGTTAATATGTGATGATCTAATTTGGTCAAAATCTATTTTGTACGAGTTAATATGTGATGATCTAATTTGGTCAAAATCTATTTTGTACGAGTTAATATGTGATGATCTAATTTGGTCAAAAAGAGTGTACCGTCATTTTCTTTTTCAAAAATGCATTTGTCATTTCCATTGACTAAGATTGCATACGTCTTTTAAAAAAAGATTGGAGCTTGTAATTAGTTTGATGTGTGAGTCTTTACTTAAAGTCTTGGTTGTTTATTGATGGAGTGAGTTTTATGTAGTTTTCAAGTCCAATCATTTTGGCTTTTTGTATAAATGAATCTGGAGTACTAAAATACATAGATGTTTGTATGGAACTTTTTTCATAATGGTTCTTATATTTGATAGTAAAAGTGTGAATACATGGACTTGTGTATTTAACTTTATTTCTGGAGTATAGAACTTTCATAAAAGCGTCCATAAATGTTCTCGAAAGCGTGTATATATATTTTGGAAGACTTGCATAGATGTTTTTTAATCCTTGCACTTATGTTATAGCAAATTTGATAATACTTTTTTTTAATTTGTAATTTTGTTTGTTAATATTAAAATGTATATGTAAATATACTTTGATGCAGTAGTTTCTTTGAATTAATTATAACCTGTTTTTTTGTTTTTATATATGTTTTAGGGATAATGCATTAAATTTTCACATTTAAAGTGTGTACAATTTTAAAATCCACACTTTCTCCTTGTGTGGGGATATCTAGTGTAACGTAATTATTGTGAGTTGTCACACTCATTTCCGAAAATATGTAGATAGACTATTCACACAATCTAATGTGAAGAAATAGGTGTTATTCACATTTTTGGTTGTGAACGGAGGAATAATATGCATACCGAAAACTATGGACAAAAGTTGAAAATCCCCACTAAAGTGTGAAAAAATAAAGGAAAGTCCACACTTGGAAGTGTGAAAAAAAGACGAAAAGTCCATAGTAGAAAGAGTGAAAAAAAGTCCACACTTGGAAGTGTGAAAAAAGAAGAAAAATCCACATTGAAATTGTAAAAATAAGTGCACACTTGAAAGTGTGAACAAGAAAGAAAGAAAAAGGAACAAATAAAACCACACTTGAAAGTGTGAACAAATACCAAATTCAAATATTCATTACAAATAATAAATTTAAATTCCAAATTTAAATTGCATTACAAATACCAAATTCAAATCTTCATTACAAATTTAAATTCTAGATTTAAATTGAATTACAAATACCAAATTAAAATCATCATAACAAATACCAAATTAAAATCTTCATTACAAATACAAAATTTTAATTCCAGATTGCACATTCTTAACGAATTCCGAGCCATTAGATTTTGGATAAACCTTTTTAGCAAGTTGTGGCTGAGTTGATAGATTTCTTGGACTTAGGTTCTCAAATGTGGAAGCAAGAGCAGCAAAGGCTGGAGATCTGCTCCTCATACGAACACGCTCAGGATTAAAAGTTACTTTTTGAACATCGTGGTTTTTCAACAGCTGTAGACCTTCCTTCATTTGAGACAACTGCTATTCGATTTGGTTTTTGAAGACATAATGTAGTAGTAGATATTTGATCAGAGAACTTACAAGCTAAAAGGTTTTGGAAATGTTTTGTTTAACTATATAAAAATACCTAGAAAAAATTACATGCTAGAAGTCATTATAAACATTATAAATGTTACTTACATTGTTCAATGTTGAACGACCTCCATTTTTTAGTATGGAGAGTTTTCGTTCGAATGAGTGTCATTAATCTGTATAAGTATTCAAAGAGTGAATAATTTCTCTAATATGAGGTCATGCTAATTTTATAATACAAGTAAATCACTTACACACGACTTAGATTAATCCCATGTAAAAAACAAGCAAAAAATATGGCTCACTTACTTACATAATGACATATAACGGAGCGTGGAGAGATAGTTTCTAGAGTAGAAAATCATGTTTCATAAACTTCTGTTCATTGAATGTCCCAAATGGGTATGTGTGTATGGTATGTAAATTTATGTATGTTCGTATGGTAGCTAAGTCATACCTCTCCAATAGCTAGCACTTGTGTTCTAATCTTTGAATCGAACTGTTGCCCCACCCAAACAAAGATGCTGGAATGACAATCAAGGATATATATGTCTTTATTCGTCAAATCGCCCTGGGTGAAGTTGTATATTTCAAACACCTTGAAATAGCAACACAAATCAGTCTTTTGAAGAAAAACATACCTTAATGATAATAGGCAATCCAGTAACATAATCCAAGTATTCCTTCAACGTGTATATGAATGGTCAATTTTATCTCCAACAGATCAAACTGAATAAAGTATAGGAAATTAAAATGGTCTAAAAAGAAACCAACCTGTATTTAAATTCAAGTCCAGTGTAAACCAAAATAATTATTTTTTTGAGAAATTACGCACCTTAAGATTTCCTGAACATCATTAGTTCCAGCAACAAGCAATAAGAAAAGAAATAAGTTATCATCTTTTATAGTAAAATTCTTACTAATATAGCTGGCATGGAAATTATGTGTCTTTAAGTATTGATTCAACCTTTTGAAAATGTGTAGAACAGAACTGGTTCAAAAAACACCCTCCAAATTGGTCCGGATTGAAACCAGAACCAAAACAGTATTTTCTTCGAACTTGAAATAATGACATGCATACTAGTCTATGAGAGTTAATTTTCTCTTGTATAATTTACTAAAAGTATTACGACTCAAAACACACTACATTTCAAATATCATAAATGGACTTACCCTTTCAAGTTGGATTGCTTCGTGCAAGTTCCATTGGAAAGTTCTTCCTTCGTGATAGTTCCATCGAAAAGTTCCTTATGTGGTATAGAATTCTTACTAGATTATATACCCACAGGTTTCATGGATAGAAATGAAAACATTGAAATTAGAGATAACTTCAAAATCAAGATGCATACGTATTAATCTACAGATGCATATAAAATATTCACAAGACATATGAGGGTGTTTGTATTCCATTATTAGGTATCTTGTTCACCATTTCTGCATTTTTTTCAATCTTGTTATGGTGTAAATATATCTGTAAAAACAAAGTGTAAAATATGGTTTAGTATAGGGTCATGGCGGTTAGCTCTCTACGCAATTCGGGCAGTCAAGCAATCATGAGCTGATAAGATTTAGAGAAGCAATAAACCAAGCATTCAAGACACTCATATGATGTATCTATTTCAAGGACTGTCGTCTATTGTTTGAACTGTTATCGTCAATGAAATTCACAACATGGAAAAGTCAGAAACATTATGTGCACAAATCACACTTACTACCTACTAACTTATAAATGAAGTGGAGTTAATTTATAATGTGTATAATTAGTTCTAAATGAGCAACTTCAAAGTAACACACCTACTGATGCACTCCAAATACACCTACTTATGTGTATAAATAGTAAGAAACTGTTATAAACAAAAAAAAACTGATATTAGCGAAAGTAAACTATTTCCCTAACTCCCACGTCCACAGAAAATTCACAAGCATATACATTTAAAATTCTTATACACAGAAAAACTAAAAATAGTTAGCGAAAGTACTATTTAATTTCTTGTGATCCACCAATAATCTTGTTCAGTTTATAACAAATAATAAACTATATCAATGCTACTGAACCACCAGAAAAGGATGTTAGGTAGAGCGTTAGTTGATGATAGAATACTTGTAGAAACGACGACATGGTAAACGATATCTTTAGCATTACGGTGATCACCAGGTGTCATATATTTAGCATTACCGTGATCACCCGGTGTCATATCTTTAGCATTACGGTTATGACCTGGTTTCATACCCGGTGTCATGTCTAAAAAAGTTGAGTAACGTTTTAAAGCAATGCCAACCACCCTCTTGTAACACATATAAAGACACTAAAATGCACTAACCAAACGCTACGGTACATGGCAAAACTAACCTATCAAGCCTATATATGAAGTTTTTTCATGTAAGTTTATAGATCGATTGTATATACCTTCAAAAATGAAAGAATCCAAATTAAATCATAGAATTGATTTTAGAGTGCTATTTCATTAAACCAACAAAAAATTGGTTAAGCCTTTCAAATGAATTCTTCATATTATAAGAAAACTGGACATACAGGCTTGAGATGGAAAAATGGATGGATCGCCATGTCGGCTAACAACCAATCCATCATATTCACATCTTCTATTCTACAAATCGCCTAAGCTAAACACACTAATTTAACAAAATACAAATCGCACTTCCATCATATTAAAATTTTCTATTGTACATCTCTTTTCATAATAACCAAATGCAGAATTAGCTAAACTAGATAAAATAACCAATTTCAAACTTTTAACTGATTTATAAAATCAATTTCAAACTTTTAACAAACTTTAAGCACATACTAACATCAAACTTTTTAACTGATCTACAAAATCGATTTCAACTTTTAACACATACTCATACTAAAACTAACAAAATAAGCGCAACCTATTGGACAAAAGCACATAAACAAGCATTTATTGTCCTATCAACTAATTAACCATAACATTACATCAAATACTCAAAATTCAATGCAACATATTGGAGAAAAGCGCTTAAACAAGCATTTCACTCTACTATCAACTAATTAACCCTATCATTACATCAACAACATACACATCAACTAAACAACTCAAATTAAGCACAACATGTTCGACAAAAGCACGAGAACAAGTAAAGGCGGAACGACTCTAGTCGAAACCGCTTCTCTAAAAACTTCCAATTAATTGGAACATTATTGGACCAACAGATATGCGAAACGAGCAGTTCCGCCAGTTTCACCGACGAAACTGACTCGCCGGATGATAACAGAACAGAAGATAGCTCAATTGACTAGGTTAAAAGATTTGTGGCGTTGAATTGATCTAAGTTTTTTAATTATGTTGTCCCATATGTTGGTGATTGGTGGTGATGATGACATCATCAGTTACGCATAGTTAAGTGTGTGTGTGTGTGTGAAACTGGGCGGTGATTATGACTGTCACGGTTACGTGAGGGTTTAATTATAAATGGGGGAAATGAAATGAAGGTGATGTATACTCGTGTTTATATAAGAAGGTGTGTGTTTTTTTATTTGATACAAAGTGAATCAAGTATTTTGTGAAGTGAGCAATTGTGAGAACACGTGTTTTCGAAAGTTCACACTTTTAAATGTGTAAACTTGACTTACACATTTTTAATAATTTTACACACTTTAAAATGTAAAATAATATTTATTTGATTTCTACATATATTTCTTACAGCTAAATGTGTAAGAAAATTTTGTATATGTTTTGCACACTTTTATGTGTTTAGAAAACAAAATATTTTTTCACACTTGTCACCGTGAATGTTATCTAACCACATTTTTAGACGTGAATTTTTTTTCTTTACGATAGAATGTGTGAACTTTAGTTATTTTTCTCACTTAAAATTGTATATAATTTCTACACAAGTTGTGAACAACATGAAAAAATTATTTAGACTTTTACAAGTGTGAAAAAAAAAATGTACAATTGCCAATTTTTTTAGTGATCATCCGATTGAGAATCTATGAGTTCGAATCCAACGAGCACGGCATAAATATTGTTGTACCAATTATTTCTCCAAGAAGTCTAAAATTAGGCAAGCACAAACATGTTTTGTCTATACACATTAAATGAAACTACATCTTAGAAGATCATGCAACTGAAGTGACAAATGAAAAGAAAAAAAAATAACAAATCCCCTTGTACCACATTAATGCTTCACTAAGAATGCTATCATGGCAAGATATATTATGAAGTTTACATTTAGTTTCCACTTTTACCCATATAGTTTCCTCATTAACACTTGTTTAAAGGAGCGATTAACCATATATTTGGATCTGTGACAGTTTCATAATCACTCATGTGTCCCTCTCTAATTACACTATACAATAATGCTACCACATTTGGGCGATGAAGATGGGAAAAAAATATGCTAAACATTGTCCTATTGTGTATTAGTTACGCTAAAACATGCAAAATGTATTTAAAGCATATGTAATGCTCGTTACAAACTGTCTCATCTTACAAATTATGTGTAAGCTGGCAAAAACATCATGCTAAGATGAAATGCCCTGAGGTAATGACTCTTGTGAAAGTTGCTATTGTTGTGATTGTGATTACGATTATGATTGTGCTTAGTTGTCCTAAAAGTTGAAGACATATCCTTGGTTGATTGGATGGCAATACCAATACTAGTTTAAATATTGCATTAGATTATTGCAATCTGTGTATATGTAACTGGAAATTCATGTGGATTGTGACTACTTTATGTCTTTATCTATATGTGTTTTAATGTTAAAATATCGATGGTTTAAGATCAGTAAATTTACAAAATCAATGAGTTCCTAGGTTAGCTTTATTAAGAAACTGGTTAACAAACCAACCCACTTCTCCGTCTCTCGACGCTTTACTTTACTTCAGTCAAATGAATCCTGAAACTAGACGCACCCTAAATGACGATGCATTAATTGGTCAAGAGCATAATAATGATGAACCTTCATCATCATGATGACGAGTTTGACCAATATTATGTTATCTATGTTGATTGTATGGCATTTTATTGGTTACAAGAGTATTACTTATTTGTATGGCATTTGGTTGTTACAAGACAATTGGAACGAAGATGTGAAAGAATGTTGTTGAGTAAACTTGTATCATAGTACCAAATACGTATAGGTTTTGTTTGGTAGATTATTTCTCAGAGAAATTTAGAAAAAAATCTTGAAAATGTAGCAATTGGCTGCTATTTTTTTAATTTGTTGTCACACCTAGAGACCACACAGCCGTCCCTAAAATGTGTAGAAGATAATTAATATTTTGATCTTAGGATTGACGTCGTCGTCCTTAAAATTATAAGTATTACAACGTACCACCGTAAGACGTGATAATCATATTAGACCTAAAATATTTAATGAAACAAACACCACCTTAGAGTAGTGTTCGTATTCTATTTTCTTCATCCTTTCCTTTGAAGATTGGATTACTCAATTCGCTTCTATCACCTTTTGGATGTTTAGACTGGATTAAAGTTCTGCTCATGACTAATCCACCCCTCGCCTCCTACCAGAGGATCACCATCCTGCACTAGGTTCCAATATTCCTTTGAACACCGAAAACTTTCCATTAGCTTATGTAGTGGCCATCGAGCATAGAAACACTAGAATTCACATACTTTCTGTTACATCCCATGCGATAAGTTGAGTTCATATACTCTATTTGCGATGGACGATCTTGTAAGAATTAGCGAAAGAGAGAGATTAATATTAACGAACAGAAACTTTGTTGCAACTTTTATGTACGATCTGGTTCAACAAAGCAAAATTACAAATAAATATTTAGAGAGATTAATATAAGGGTCAATTCTTGAAATGCCCCATGGTGTTATCATGTTTCCCTTTTTGCACCCACCAAATGAGATTTTCCCTAAATGTCTTATGCAACCTATGCAACCTATGCAACCTATGCGACTTGGATTAAAATACAAAAAGTGTACTTTTAACTTTATGACACATGTCAGAATGTGTCATAAAAAGTACATATGTGTAAGAACTTGTCTCTTATGCAACTTACTTTGTTTTTTATGCGACTTGTATTAAAATATAGTATTTTAATAAAAAGTAATTTTTAACAAAATCTTTTAAATTACTTATTTTATATTTTAATTTTATGCAACTTGTACCTTTATGTAGACAATGAAGTGACATATGACTAACTTACTTTTTGATAAAATCTATAAAGTCTTTTTATGCGACTTGTATGTATTAAAAAATAATATAAAGTACCATGTGAATATGTAAAGGTAGGTAAGGTGTAAGTCTTTACTTATGCAACTTTTATTTACATTTTTATGCAACTTTTAATTAATAATTTAAAAATATAAAAAAATAAAAAATTTAATTAATATTTTTTAGAAACTAAAAAACTTAAATAATATTTTTTAAAATCTTTTTGAATAAAAGCTATAAATTAAATTTTTTTAATATTTAATAAAAATAAAAAATTTAAATAAATTTTTTATAAAATTAAATTGAATAGTTTAAGAGGGAATATGTGTATTGAATCATTGAATGTATAATTTAAGAGGGAATATGTGTATTGAATCATTGAATGTATGTCGTTGTGTTTTAAACTAGTAAGTTATTGATTGAATTGGAAGAGGGTTTTCATTGTTCAAGCACGAGTCTTTAACTTATATGTATATGCGACTTTCATGGTCACCCCTAAGAGCTCCTGGTATGGTAGTTCATGGCTCAAGCAGCCATGGGCATAACGCGAGCTCCACAGCGCCAGAAACTACAACGTGGCTCGCGCCGAACTTGACAGCCCAAAAGTATGGGTATAACGCGAGGCGACGACGCGAGATACTGTACCGCCCACCTACTTTTCCCATAACACCACACCAGACACCAAACCACCAAACCGTATCCTGTGCTCTAAGAGCCCTTGGTACAATGTCCCACGGCTTGAGCCATGGCCATAACGCCAGACCCATGGCAACTGTGGGTGGCTTATGGCCTCTCAAATGGTGGCCATAACGCGAGGCTACGACGCGAGACACCACACCGCAGCTCACGTGATGGTCTCGTGCCGTAATATTTTTAATTTTTTTTAATTTTTATAAATGTATTAAAGGTGGGGCACTCGTGTTTACCCTTTTGGGGCTTTCAACGACACCGGGCCTGGTTACAGGATCCTTATCCTTTTAACTAAGTTCTTCATAATGATTTGCAGTAAATCCTTCTTTAATTGTTCAAATCTTATAACCCTTTTAGTTGACTACTTGACTAAAGCTCATGGTTTGAGTGCATGGATGGATTTTATTTCTTTAAGAAGACATGAATAACATGTGGCTGATGAGAATGATTTTGTCTTCTTTAGAGATTGTAATGTGTGTTAGTTCGATCTTAACATTGGCTATGCTGGTGTGTTTGGCGTAGAGAGCGGGGAGCGGTGATTTTAATGCTTGTTTGACAAGCAAAAGTTAGCTTTATATTTTCTTTCGGACTGCTCCTTTTTTCCATAAAGTAGCATTTAGGAGTTGATTTTACTGCTCTCACCGCTCAATGCTACTTTTGCCAAATGCACCCATTGATGTAAACTTGTAACCGAAAGAAATAGGAAACATTATAATAGTTTCCACTTAAAGTAAGAAACCTATTCTGATTGTTGTTAATATATCGTCTTTATGTCCTTCCAGTTTACGCAAAAAAACCTTCAAGTGAACAGTATCACAAATCTTTGAATAAAATAAAATATCACATATTTGCAAAAATCATCAAATATCATTTTCACTATCAAGAATCTCTTTTTCATTAACCACCACCAAAATCTCAATCATCGTCATCTTCAATTTTTCAAGTTGTAACAAAAATTAAATCCAAACAAAAAAAACAAAAAAAAAACCCAAAACTACTACCGAATATCTAATCCTTGATAAGTTTAAACTTCTAATCCAAACCTCCCGCCACCACCGCTGTTATGATTTAAGATTCGGTTAGGGTTATAGATTTGGGGGTTTTTGGTTCGGTGAAGGATAATGCTATGAAAATGATGATAAAGTGCCAGATCTAGTTTGGTTGATGGTTTTCATTCTTGCTGTTCTTAATGATTTAGGGGCTAGATCATAGAAAATGTACCACTCACTTAGATTCATTGTAGTTCTTCATCTCGATGGTTAATGTTATTGGGGGTGTAGTCGTGGTGGTGTTATGGCGGTGACGTCTTTGTTTTAGGTGAGAGTATTGAGATGGTGGTGATGGAATAAAAAAAAAGATGAAGGGGAGATAATTGTGGGATCGAGAGAAAGAAGATGGGGAGATAATTGGTGATGGAATAAAAAAAGAAGATGAAGGGGAGATAATTGGTGATGGGATAAAAAAAGAACATGGGGTGATAATCTGGTTGATATCTTACTGTAACATTTATTAGAAAAGAGAATTTAACATACGATCGTTAGTTAAAAGGACTCATGTTGTAATAAAAATAAATGGTTGTTAGTGTAACCTGCTCCACGTAAGATTTACAGGTTGAGCAGGTCACCCGATACATACAAAGATTGAAATTTGAAAGTTTAATGATATAATGAGAAAAAAATAGTAGACTACATACAACCATAAAAAGTGATAAGTTTAATACATTTTTAAGTGATTTTCCCTAAAAGTTTCAATAAAAGTTGCATAAGTAAAGATTTACACCCTACCTACCTTTACACATATTCACATGGTACTTAATATTATTTTTTAATACATACAAGTCGCATAAGTAAACACTTACACCCTACCTACCTTTACACATATTCACATGGTACTTTATATTATTTTTTAATACATATGTAAAAATAAAAATAGTTGATTTACAAATTTACAAATATAAAAAAATTAAATTTATTATTAAATTATATTATTTTTTTGTTTACAAAATTTAATTTTTAAATTATATTAAAAATTTAAATATTTATTTTAATATTAAATATTTTTTAAAAGTTTATAAAAAATTTAATTTTTTTAAATTTAATTTTTTAAAAACTTTAATTTAAAAAAAAATTAATTTATAAATTATATTCAATTTAATTTTATAAAAAATTGATTTAATTTTTTTATTTTTATTAAATATTAAAAAAATTTAATTTATAGCTTTTATTCAAAAAGATTTTAAAAAATATTATTTAAGTTTTTTAGTTTTTAAAAAATATTAATTAAATTTTTTATTTTTTTATATTTTTAAATTATTAATTAAAAGTTGCATAAAAATTTAAATAAAAGTTGCATAAGTAAAGACTTACACCTTACCTACCTTTACATATTCACATGGTACTTTATATTATTTTTTAATACATACAAGTCGCATAAAAAGACTTTATAGATTTTATCAAAAAGTAAGTTAGTCATATGTCACTTCATTGTCTACATAAAAGTACAAGTTGCATAAAATTAAAATATAAAATAAGTAATTTAAAAGATTTTGTTAAAAATTACTTTTTATTAAAATACTATATTTTAATACAAGTCGCATAAAAAACAAAGTAAGTTGCATAAGAGACAAGTTCTTACACATATATACTTTTTATGACACATTCTGACATGTGTCATAAAGTTAAAAGTACACTTTTTGTATTTTAATCCAAGTCGCATAGGTTGCATAAGTTGCATAGGTTGCATAGGACATTTAGAGAAAATCTCATTTGGTGGGTGCAAAAAGGGAAACATGATAACACCATGGGGCATTTCAAGAATTGACCCTAAATATAAAGTGGGACTAATGCATTATGGTAGGACAACTTCTTGTTCCTGTGTAGTAGCGGAGATCTTTGTTGGAAAACCCTCGACACTGTTATGAACTGAATTAAACACCTCACTTTGGTAGTTCTCAAGCATAAGTATTATATATTGAATAGAAACTGGGGGCTATTATATAGCCATACAGAACAATAAAAGTGCAACTGAATACATCGACGTGCTGCACAACTAACAGCACAAATAATAACGTTGCTTAGAAAAATTTACACCACGCTTTCCCTACAAGTCACAGGGATTATTATTGAAAAGGAAATAGCACAATTAGTCATAGACTAAAACTTCCCAACAGAGACGAGGTAACCTCTTGAGACTTTGCCTTCAATTCATGCACGACTCATATACTCATAGCATGAACGAAATGAGATTTGATGCAATCTATGAGTTCTGGTCCGACATTTGTGAAAGTATCCTTATATTTATACAAGGTATCGATAAAGCATGACAAGTTGATCACACGCATCTTGAGAAACATTGGAATTTCTTTGCATATGAGTGACTCCCGATTCAAATCTTTCCACGCATCCTCAACTAGTGTGTTGAGCGAATCATAAGCATGCTCCTCCGTCACATCGTGTTGCTTCATGTAGGTTTCTACAGAGGATGGAATATGCCCTCCAACTCTTTCTTTCTCTTCCTACAAAAGTTTTAAATTTTATGATTTTATTCATTCCATATGCTTCTTGATTCTGTAGATACTTATAATGATGATCAAATATATATGTACCTTATGACCAACAATATCATCCATCGTCCTACAAATGACACATGAAGCTTTGATGAGTGGAGGATTAGAAAGAGCCCACTTGAATGCATCTTCTGGCACTATATCACCCATGCCAACAAAACTGGCAATTGTGAGCATTTTGTAGCCAGAACTAACAAATGTAACTGATTTGTGCTCCTCCGCAGTCGGTACATATCCTTCGTGTTTCCATCTTGCTTCTGTCATATAGCTTCCAATGAACTCTTTCATCTGTGCATATCAAAATAATTGTATTCACATCTATGCATACAATTCAATTGTCTTAATGGCGTTGAAACGTACCGCCTCTTTAGCATATTTAGTATGATTTGATGTGGCCTCCTTTGCCATAATGTCATCCATTTCTTCATACAAATCCAAGAGGCCTTTGTATATTAGTTTCATGTATTGGGGGAGTGCATCCAAGCAGGTAAGTGACCACCTATAGTTGATGTAGAAGTATATTATAATTTGGTCAGCTAAATTAGGTCGATTACTAGTGCATGTTTATACCTTTCAACTGCTTGGGTGAAGATCTCAAGTTCATCATAAAGACCATACGCGTCATAAGTGTCGTCTAGCATTGTTGCCATTGCAAACACTTTTGTTAAGAAGATCCTAGCACGAGCATATTTTGGCTCATAGTATGCACACAATGCCCAAAAGTAATTCTCGACGAATCTATTTCTCATGTAAGGTATGTTTTTTGTAACATCAAAATGTTTCCACCACCTACAGTAAGTTAAGAGTAGAAATGCAACATCTATGAGTGATATTTAAATATTCAGTAACACATAGATAAATTTTTACATCAAAATAAAGAGCTAAGATTATATACTTGAATAGTTGGCTAAGCTCTTTCTTGTGCATAGATTGAAGCAAGTTGAACCCTAACTTCGAAAGCCTTAGTAACGACTTATTATGAGACACTTGTTGTTCATAGAAAGGTATGTAGTGCAATGCATCTACTCTAGGTAACCTTTTACGTATAGGCCGCTCTAGTGCGTCTTGAATGTACTTAGAAAGAGTAGGGTTGTTACTGCGAAGCGAATCCTTCAGCATCTTATCAAGATGAGTTTTTGTAAAAACAAGAGCATCATCTAATATTACTTCACCATCAACCCTCATATATGCTGCCTCATACAACTCAAGCATGCCATGAACATCATTGGTTAAGGATTCCTTAAAAGACCCTGTGTTATCCTTGTACTGATTCAATATATCTGTTTTAATGGTTGTAGAAGAGTGTTAACATTCTTTTCATCAGGATAAATAGATTAATTTCATATGCATCAATCACAAATAGCTAGATGCACTAACCACATGAAACATAGAAGCCTTGTTGTCTAAGGAGCCGAAACCACAGTGGTGCGCTACCGCCCTTCCAATGATCACCGTATGTATCATAAATATGCTTCAAGGCTCGCTCAATCTCCTCTTCAAAATAGTAGGCTATGCCGAGGCGCTGGACTTCATTAACTAGTATCAACAAATCAGTATGCTTTGATGGATCATCCAGAGCCACCACTATTTCTTTCCTCACTTCCTCTCTTAAACCCTCAACCCTTTTTTCTACCTCAACCTGATCTTCTGGCTGCATTTACAAAGGAACAATCACCAAAGTAATGGTTTACTAGACGTGAATCGATTACATCTTAACTCTAATGACACACACATGTAGCTTTTAGGTAGAAGCTTAATTAATATTTGCTTGCGTTTGCACAACAAACACGTGGCCTATTTAAATTCATGGCTTAATAAACAAGGTTCCAATTATAGCATGCATATGCTACAGTTTTGTAAGCTTACAACATGGAAAACTTCTATCTTATACGATGAAATACTATGTTTAAACATAGTATTTGGCAATATTAGCAAGATTAGCAAGAGCTAGAGCATGGCCAAAACATTTCATTTATATCTCATTTTTTTTACATGCTTTTTCATGTTAATAAAATGAGACTTGTTTTTAAGAGTAACAAACTTATGTTTCGATAAAATCTCATAAATTTATGTGCCAAATATGCCCTAAATATGGTTTAGCTTATAAAATAAGTCGTATTACAAATTTGCAACATAAAGATGCTTAATTTCACATGCGTGGGTCAGTTTTTTTTTTCCTTGTTGCTGCATACGTACCTCTTCATAAATGAGAAATTGATCTCCCCAGACACTAGGATGGAAATTCGCTTTGGGTCGAATAATTTCATTTTCTCTTGAAGCCATATGTATATATCGAAAGTTTTTTAGTTGCTTTGAAGCATTCATACACAAGTGTAGCATTCTATTTATACACAAACAGCTGGCTCCCTTTACACGCGGTTATTTCGTATTCAAATTTTTAATAAATGAATATATCTACAACATTTTTTAACAACGTATAGTATTAACTCTAGGGGAAAGACTGAATTTATTTAATGTATTTGTTTAAATTAACTAATGTACGTAAGATACTTTTTTTATTTCGGATCTACGCAAAATACTTTCAGATACTTACTAATCTAAGCAATATTGACCAAAATATGACTTGTTTGACCGGTTACCACTTAAAAAAGTTACAGTTTGGTCCTTTGGTCTGCGTGGACTTCTACCGTTAGTCCTTTAACATTGTTTCATTAGAAAACATAGTAATGATACCTTGACTTTAATACACATATTTTTATACACACTTTTTATACGTGTTAATATATACATGTTTTATACGCGAGAAATTCTGAACTTTGACAGACGATTTTAACGTCAAAACTTATCTCGTAAACTCCGAAAAACTCACGTTAAGTCAATGTATACGTTCTCTACATCTTTCATGTTTTATGTTTTTCATGAAAAAGACATTTAGATGGTCTAAACCCCGATTTAAAACTATGACAACAATACTAGTATTTTCGGTAATTAAGTAAATCCGAATTTCGACGATCTTGGTTAGTGCTAAATACTTACTTTGAAGTATCTAAACCTATCAATAACTAAATATAGACATTCTATACGTAAAATATTATAAAACAAAGTGTAAAACTTATAAAAATAGTAGTATGATAAAAATAGAAAATTTAATAAGTGCACCAGATCGATTCCATTACGTATCTAAAAAAAACCTGTGAAAAGAAATTGCTCGAAAAATTTCTCGTTTAAGATTAAACTCAAACACAAAACATGTGTCTAAAAATGTGTATCGAAGTGTGTGTATACAAACGTATATAAAAGTTGTATAAAAAAAGTGTGTATAAAATTGTGTGTATTAAAAAGCGTAATTTTTTTTATAAAATTGTGAGTATAAAAGTTGTATAAACCGTGTGTATACACACATTTTTATATACTTTTTTATACACTCCTTTTTATACACGTTTTTATACACACACTTCGATACACATTTTTAGACGCATGTTATGTGTTTGAGTTTAATTTTAAACAGGAAGTTTTTGAGCAATTTCTTTTCACTATTATATTTTTCAGATACGTAATGGAATCGATATGCGCTTATTAATTTTCCATTTTTTTATCATACTACTATCGTTATAAGTTTTAAACTTTATTTAATAATATTTTATATATAGACTGTCTATATTTAGTCACTGATAGGTTTAGAGACTTAAAAGTAAGTTTTTAGCACTAAACGAGATCATCGAAAGCCGAATTTACTTAATTACTGAAAATACTAGTATTGTTGTCACAGTTTTAATTCGAGGTTTCGACCATCTAAATATCTTTTTCATGAAAAACGTAAAACATGAAAGTTGTAGAGAACGTATACATTGACTTAGCGCGAGATTTTCGGAGTCTACGGGATCAGTTTTGACGCTAAAATCATCTGTCAAAGATCAAATTTTCTCGCCTATAAAAACGTGTATATAATTGCACGTATAAAGAAGTGTGTATAAAATCGTGGATAAAAATGTGTGTATTAAAGACAAAGTATCATTACTAAGTTTTTAACGAAAAAATGTCAGAAGGACTAACGGGGGAAGTCCACGTAGACCAAAGGACCAAACTGTAACTTTTCTAATTGGTAACCGGTCAAACAAGTCATATTTTTGTCAATATTGCGTAGATTAGTAAGTATTTGAAAGTATGTTGCGTAGATATGGAATAAAAAAAAGTATCTTGCGTACATTAGTTAATTTGAAAAAAAAATGTTATATAAATTCAACCTTTCCCTTTAACTCTATCATTCTTTACCTTTTCACAAAGCAAATAATGATCTTCTTATTTTCTAAAACGACAAGTTAATAGAGTAACATTAAATTGAGCTGTATGCAAGACTCGATTTTACTTAAGGGGATAAAATCATTCCTTTTTACTGTCCCAAAAGGAAAAACTCTTCTAGTACAAATCGGCTAGGGCTAGGTATTAGTAGTCGGAAGGGAAAGGTTGTACTAACTATTTACGGGTGCGGTGACATCGTGATGCAATCATATCACATCTTAACTGGGCATGTATATTTCTAGGCTTTCATAGTTTTGGTTTGTATATTCATAATGATACCATGCTTTAGGGCGTCCTTAAGATATGTTTTCAGATACCGCTATACAATTACAACCGGTATTTACTCAATGGATACAAAACACCCACGCTTTAGCACCTAGTGCAACGGCGCCTGGTGCGACAGCAAGCACTAGTTTAACTTGGGGGGCGGGGATTTAGTAGCAGAATTTTTTTGTTATAAACTATTTTAGTTAATCGGTATTTACTAGATACCAATGAGATTTCATATTCGGCTCGGATACAAGTTAGGGAAAGTGTGAAGTGCACACTCGTTGAGCTAACATGTTTTCGCCCACGACAAAGATGACCCCTTGTTTGTGTCCTTAATTTCCCGCCAAAACCCAGTCACCATGTCTGTTGGTGAAAAGTTGTAATTGTTCGGCTTTAACCGCCTATAAGTGCACTTAACTATCATATTGATATGTATATTAACAGTCATATTGGTCTCGTTTCCGACATATGAAAATTACAATTCTTCTTTGTTCTTGCTTTGATCTCTTGTGCACAGAGAATCAAAGGGTTTCTTTTTAAATTATATCGATAAGAATTTCGTGTAATTCAGGCACCGATATGGTCGAATACTTTATACGAAAAATGAAACAACACAATTCAAGTAAGATATCCAATATCATCACACACACTAACCCTATATCTAACCCCACTGGAAAAATCGAACCCGAAACTTCCTACACGTGGTCACAACCTTCTCACCAACTCTAGTAGGCATATGTTGGTACAACGCAAATAATATTGATCAGAAACTGGATGGCTAACATGGGGTTGATATTCTCTTCGTGAGATGATTCGAACTCGGGTTGAGAGACTTGGTGCCTCGGTGGCACGCAAGATACTCCGCTGCACCAAACTGCCGTTCAAAAAAAAGTATTGATCAGATTTTGTTTGATAAATCCAACTAATTCGGCTTTTGGAGCGGAGCCACAAATCGAGAACAACTCCAACAAAAATCTCGGCAATGGGTGGGTTATACAGTGAACGTTTGTTTGGGTGGGGGAGAGATTATCGAAGTTTGGATGATTCTTTTTCTAACAATTAACTATTCAAGTAGTCATGTACTAAAAAAAGATAACCCCCTATGTAGTCAAACGAAACAAAAAAATAAAACTATTAAGCTCCAGCTTCAAAGTTTCGAATACTAGAAAATTTAAACTCATAATTAATAATAAATTTAGATCACAAACATCAAAGAATCATTTTATAAAAAATAAGTACATTTTTAAAACAATAATACATATCGTATAAAATATGGAGTAACAGAAGTCTATGTTTATGTATAGTTTTATTAGGGCATAGACAAATTAAATTAGGCGTATACTTCTTTTGTTCAAAATGTATTGTCCTTAAAAAACATAATTTTAAAAAGTGAGACAACTACAGTCATCAACTAATTAAATATTATTGTCAGAACTTTCTTTTAAGGGGGCTGTGCTCCCCTATCCCTCAAAAGTTATAACCATGGTTATTAATGTCGAGTGACACCAATGCACAAAAAATATTTAAACATAAGTGCTTATTAAACGAGATATGGAATAAATAATGTATAAATAAATCTCACCCCGTCATTTCTATTATAGAGAATGAGGGAGGAGAAGCCTAATCCTTGGTAAACAAGGAACCTACATTATTATGATCCCTTAAGGTTGAATAATGACTACGTGGTTAGGGATAATGAAATCGGTATTTAGAAATAGATATAATGATGAACAGATGATATTCGAAACGGAAATATAGACATAAACACAGAGGTATATCATATATGATAAAATGAGCCACAAAGTCGTAAGGCCTTAGCTAAAACCATGCAGATTAAGCTTTATAGTATTTGACTGGAACATCAAAATTGAAGGTAGAAAAAATTATAAACTAGATCAGGTTATCATACACGATACTTTCAAGTATCATATAGGATACTTTTGAAGGTTTATGAAATTCATAACAATTATAAAAACATAATTAAAGATCAAAGCACGTAATAGCGGAAGCGATATAACAATATCATAATAATAACACATTAATAATTAATCGAATTTAGGTTACGTACATTTTGCAAAGCAATTCCAACGAACAAGAACAAATCACCAATTTAGGGTTTATGAGGATCAATGAATAATCCCTTACCGTTTTGTTAATCGATCCAAGATATAATCTATAGTGAGATTATATTACGTTCTTGTACACACGTATAATAACGAGTTAACCGTAATACTAGTACGTATAAAATGAGCTAAAACGTATAGTGGAAAACCGACCCAACAACCCTTAGAGAGGGGCTAGGACTCTGCCAAGAAAACCAAACGAACCCCTTTGAGGGTGTTCGTCCGATCGTAAGAAAGAGGGGAAGAGAAAGATTTGTGGGGTGAAGAATTATGAGGTACCCCATGTGTTTATATATGGTACCAAAACTTGGAGACCAAGACAAAACGCAAATTAATAAAGAAATCTTTTTCGTCCCTTTTCTCTGGTCCACGATCAGAACCCACCCAAGGGGTGTTCCGGATCCTTCTTTTCCTCTTCTATAATATTCTACGTTAACCGTTATTCCTTATCTTTTAAAACTTAACGGCCGTTAAATACTTAAAGCTCGAGTTAATTATTAAATATATAAATACATTTATTAATAAGTTAACTCTTTACGTATTGTGTGCAATCTCGAGTTCGATCCTAACACACGACTATTAAATTTTACGTCCATAAAACTTACAACTTTCAAGTATCATATATGATACTTTCAAGTATCATATATGATACTTTCAAGTATCACATATGATTTCAAAATTAGATATGATACTTTCAAGTATCACATATGATACTTTAAAAATATGAAGTAGAAAATTTGATACTTGAAAAATATGAAATAGCTCAGGTTATAAACACATGATACTAAAAAAAAACAAATTAGATTGCATTTTCAAATATGATACTTTCAAGTATCAAATATGATACTCTCATGTATCACATTTGATAAATTGAAAAATGTGGCTTTGTGATGTGTCAAGGGTTTTGGAATTGTGCAGTTTATAGCCTAATGATCCAAATTATCATCTTTATTAATTATTGGCTAGTTTTTATATTTTTAGATAACAAAGAAGATGTCAAACCAATTCGCAAAAGTTAGCTAGATTTTTATTGAATTTTAATTATTTTAACTAGACTTAACGACTCATTAATAGCTATATTTGTGCATTTTTGCAATGGAGAAAGTTACATCTGAAGATGAACATTTTCTTGACTCATCTGGTGATTCGTATGGTGTTTTATATAGTGATTCATCTACTCATTCATCAACTTACTCATCTAGTGATGATCTAACCAACTTCCTACAATCTAGAATCTTGAATGCGAATTCCCTTATTGGCTTCATGAAAAAAAAACAACCAAGTGCCTATCAAGACACAGGGACCAGAACAACTACCACTTGACGTCAACTTTCCACATCCACAAATTACTTCAAGTTCAAAAACAACCGATGCATATGCTCTAAGATCCTTAAGGTGCATACAAGAAGAAGTAGCTGTGAAGATTCCATACAGTCTGACTCCTATAACCAATGTAGTTTTGGGATAAGAGCCCCAAAAGCATAAGTTGGATTTATTGGTCTTTAACCTTAATTTAGATCTATTTTTGGATATAATGTAATGGAAAAAACATGTATGCACTTGACTTAATTTTGATATTGTGACTTTAATGGATGCTTTTTTAATTATTTGTTAATGTTTTAATCATATTTCTCATGAATAGTTCTTAGCTTTTATTAGTATCATATATGATAACGCAATATCATATATGATAATGCATCTAACTCTTAAATTAAGCCATATATGATAATGTATTATCATATATGATACTCAAGAAAAAGTTGGATATATTAAACAAGGAATTCGCTGAATTCATATTACAACAAAGAGTCTCCATAATTAATAATTAAACACTTGTTCAGAAAATAAAAAACATACTTTTTAACAGTATCATATATGATAACTCAAACATAATGTAATCTAATGTAAAATCATATATAATATACTTCTGATATCATATATGATAACCACTTATACATAATCAAAAGATGCAAACAAACATTATTATTGAAACTACTCTTCTTTTTCAACAATAAACTCTTCCTCAAACACATTATCAAATAATGAATTCATGATTAACGCCACTTCATCTTGATCCTTAAAACATATTCGTGCACGTCCTCTTGTTATAATCAGCATCCCTCTCTGATTTGCTCCAAATCGGGCAGTTGCAAAATCCTTATATGCTCATTGATGCGTTCCCACAGTCTGCAATTATACAAGAGATGAAAGAATATATTTGATTATGGTACTGAGCTATGTGAAACATAGTTGATTCTCAATTATAAGCCACATACCACCCACCATATCCTTTAAATGAAGTATCATATATGATATATCAAGCTTAATTTAGCCTTCATCTATCATATCATATTTGATATGCATGTCATATATCATATATCATATATCTATCATATATGATAAAGGAAGTATCATATATGTACATCAAGCTTAATTAAGCCTACATTAGCAATATAAAAATTTCTAATAATACAGCTTATTCACATGAACATAAAATTATTCACTTACTCAAATAATTTGATAATTCATTTAAAAAAGCTAATAAGCTAGCTTATAATTCAACACAATAAATCCAAAATCATCTTATTAATAATCTTATTCATAACTCTCATCTAAATCAATACCTTATTCACACTAATCAACTTATCCACATAAATCACCTTATAAGCTAACTTATTTATTAAGAACAATGAACTCAAATAATTCGTTCAATATAAGCTAGTTAAGAGCTTATAACTATGATGATGACAGATTAATAAGCTAAAATAACAAAACACCTCTAACCAGATAACTGATAAATTCGTGAAGGATTCATGTTGATGGATTCGTGATGGTTTCATAATCATCGTTTCGGATTCGTGATTGATTCGACACGATAGATCCATGAAGTTAGAGAATCTGTAGAGAGATAAAGAAGATCGGGGGTAGAGAGAGAAAGGGGACACGATGTGTGTTTTTTATGAGAAAGAAAGAAGAAAAAAAGGTTTATATATTGAGCGGGTGAAATGACAAGAATACCCCTGCAATCTACAATGAGGATTTAATCTCAACCATAGGATGGTAGGGAGATAAAGGTGGGGATAAATCTCCCCATATCTTAGATAAGTTTGATATCTAAATGAACTTAAATCCCTTCTTAAGGTTATTGTTAAACTAAGATATTAAACGATTCTGGATTTGTGGTTGGGCTTTTTGTTGGGTCAGTATTTACTGACCCTGAAGTAACTCTAGGATTTGAATATAAAATCCCTCTAAGTGTTTCATGCTCAGCAGTAAGGCCAGTCTGCTGAAGGATGACCAGAGGAACAAAGTTCCTACTAAAGACTTTAAAGCTGAAGAAAGTTCAGCACTCCTCTTCTAGTGAACTTAGAAGACAAAGAAGTGTTCGCTTCAAATACTAGGCGGTCTAGTTGCTGAAGAACAAGGACTGAAGAAGGGCTTTCAATTTAGTTTGGTTTGACAATACCAAACTGAATGATGTCGATCTCCTCTAGGATACTGTAGACTCTTCAGTATTGTGATGGTTTGCATTAGGCGGGAAAAGATAACTTTAAGTCAAAGTAGGTTGCTTGTATACTTAGATATAAGTACAACCTTTATCTTTTTTAGAATAGTTTAATATGTACTTTGTACTGTTTATCCAACATGGGCATCAACCACCCACTAGATAAACCCAAGCATTGAAACATGAAAAATGCAAACCCTAATTTACACTGCCTATATAAGGAGTGTACATTGGGAGAGAAAGGTTAACCAATACAAAAGCTTAAAATCTAGAAAATCTTTCTCTCTCGATACCAACTAAACCATATAGCCAAGATGCATATGAACGTTTAGATTGGAGCTTAGACTTTAACTTTTGTTAGACGTTTAAGTAGAAGAGATCAAACCCAGTGTCATTCGACCACTTTGTTATTCCGCAAAAAAAGTGGGTTATAGATTCTTTATTTGATTCTAATAAAAGTATATACGTTGAAAAGTATATTGGTATTGTTGTTTTAATCTTTCATAGTTCTTATATATTGTTTATACAACACGCTTGAGTCGAAGTAAAGAGTTATTATTTAAGATAATAAGTAATAACGAATTACTAGGGACCAACAAGTGGTATAAGAGCAGTTTGATTAGTTAAACTCTTATTTTATTAAACTGCTCACTTAAAAGTTTTCAAATCAAGATCCAAAAATGGCTCAAGTTATACCACAAACCCTAGAATATAGGGGTGGCCAACTCAATGTTGCTCCTATACTAGAGGTAGCCAACTTTACACATTGGAAGAAGAGGTTTCTTGTCCACATGGTTGGAATTGAACCTCAATTCCTTGGAATCATTGAAAATGGTCCTTTTGTTCCCATGGTTGGGGACAATAAAAAACCTGAAGCACAATGGACTGCTGATGAGAGAAAAGCTGCTAACCTAGATCAGCGTCTCAAAAGTCTCATCATTTTTGTGCTCCCAGATGACCAAATGAATTCTGTTGTAAATTGCAAAACAACCAAAGCAACATGGGAGGACCTTATTCTTTACCATGAGGGACCCTCTGATGTAAAAGAAACCAGAATCGTGGATTTAAAGCTTCAATATAACACCTTTAAGCACAAAGAAGAGGAAACCCTCACATAGACATTCACCAGATACAAAGCACTTATGAATGAACTTGTGAATGATGGTGTTGAGCTTTCAAAACTTGAAATCAACACAGTTTTTGTTAATGCATTGCCAAAGAAGTGGCTCAGTTTCTGTCAAAGCTTGAGAAATGCTAATCACATTAAAGATTATGATCTAGCCTCTCTATTTGGGAAACTTAAATATGAAGAAAACCTAGTTAATAGGATTTATGAAGGCTCAAGCAAGAGTGAAGCATTAACCATTGCTACACCCTTATCCACAGCTTTTTTCAGTGAAGCTGTCATTCAAGACTACCAAGATAGTCTTGATGATGAGGAAGACACTAGATCCAGTGAGGAATATCTGAATAACCTCAAAGAGGAATTTCATGAAAGAGCACTTCTGGCCAATTCTAGAAGGTTCTTTAAGAAAGGAGGCAAGTTCTCCAGCTCCACAAAAGCTTCAGTTGACACTGAATGCTACAAATGTGGGAAGACTGATCACTATGCTAGGGATTGTTGTTTAAAAACATCTCTCCCTTCATATTCCTCACCAGCTCAATCAAGACCATCTGGTCAATCATCATTTCAACCAAAACAAAATGCTTCTACTTCATTTCAGCAAAAAAGGGTTGAACTCAGACCAACAAAATACTTTGAGGCCAAATACAGAGAAATCAAGGCAAGATTGGCCTTATTGAGTACTGAAAACTCCTCATCTAAGACTCTCAATCAAGACAAGAACAAAGGACTTGTTGCTGAAGCCTATGAATGGGATGAAGAAGATGTTTCTTCAGATGATGATGAAATGGTAAATGTGAAAGTACTGATGGCACTTGCTGATGATGAAGGGGCTAATTCAAATGTTGTGACCAAAGAAAGTGCCAGAAATGGTGAATGGGTCAATGTCACAATAAAAAAGTACAAACTCTTCTTGAATTAGAAGATAAAGATGACATTAAATTTGTCTTTGATTACTTGTGCATTGATCTAAAATTTGTTGAAGAACAAAGAAACAATTTTCTTGAAAAATTTCATAAACTTGTTCTAAAACTTGAAGATTTTGAAAGTAAGCAAATAGAGCTAAAAGAAGCTAAACTTGATATTCTTACTTTTCAACAGTTGAACAAAGAAATTTTGGATGAAAATAACTCCCTTAGAGATGAACTAAAAGAAGCAAAAGATATTATTAAATATTGGCTTAGAAACTCTGATAGGGTAAATCAATGCATAAGTGAACAAATACCTGCTCAAAAGAAGAAAATGCTTGGTGCTGAAGGATCCTCTGACACCAAATCTATTGTCTTTGTTAAAGCCTCAGATGAGGATGGTAGCTCGATCCCTGAAATTGAAAGGTCAAGTGAAGAGAATTTACCTAATCATGACACTGGACGAATCCTTCTTCCTGAGTTTCAAGAAAGTGTTGACACTTCAGCACCAGTTGAGTCGTCAGTTACTGAGGATGACTCAGATGATGATATAGAGAATGAAGTAAGTACCCCACTTCCTCCTTTGGAGAAGCTGGCTGGTGCTGAACCCTCTACGCCACCCAAAACTATCCAGTCTATCATCAAGTCACATACACACACTCAAAGGTATTTCTTCCAAACATGTCAAACTTGACACTTCAAAGAACTCTTCAGCTCCTGCTGAAGGTTCACATATGGGAACTACCTCTTCAGTTTCAACAAATAAACTGAAGAATGCTAGATCTGTGGAAGATGAGAGAATGTCTCTTGCCATGCAAGAGATCAATGATCTTAAATTGCAACTCAGGCAGCAGCAAACACCAACACGATTTAGATATGAACCTTCAGATTCTCCTCATTTCAAGTACAAGATACAATTTAAAAGGGCTTGTGATTTATTTGGTCTAAATAACCATCTCACTGAAACTTGCCTAAGAGTGATTTATTGTACTAAATGTGAAAGGACTGATCATCGCACTTGTGAACACACTCAGTATATGCTGGCAAACAAGTGTTGATGCTAACAAATCTGAAGCATCCCATTCCAGGCGAAATATGCCTTTCCCATCATGCATTCATTATGGTATGTGCAATCATCACTCAGATGACTGCCATTATTACCCTGTTTGTAATATTTGTGGAAGTTATGACCATGACACTCATGGACATAATCGAATCATCTCACTTAGAAGAGGTATTAAACCAAGAAACCCAAGCTCTATTACCAAATGTTGTGAGACTTGTGGAAGCGATGTCCACACTACATCTGATCACAACCATATAGAGTGGTTCAAAAGAGGTGAAGCCATTCAGGCTAGGAAAGCAAAAGTTATTCAGACCTCTTCTTCTTCTAAGCAATCACACATACCCTCTACGAGAGGACCCTTCAGATCTAGAACACCTTCTAGATCTAAAACCCCCACCCAACAAAGGTGGGTTTCAAAACAAAACTTACTATTTCCTTAACTTGTGCAGTGTGATCTCAGGAAGCCTATTTGGTACCTAGATAGTGGTTGCACAAGGCATATGACTGGCACTAAAAGTTATCTACACAAGTATAAGGAGGAACAAGGTCCTAAAGTTGTTTTTGGTGATAACTCATCAGCTACTACTGAAGGATTTGGTTCAGTAAAATGCAATGATATAGTTTTCTCAAGGGTAGCATATGTAAATGGATTGAAGCACAACCTCATCAGCATAAGTCAACTTTGTGATGCAAAGTATCTTGTGCTGTTTGATGACAAAAAAGGTACAATCTTCAACTCCAGTCATGAAATTGTGATGATTGCTCCTAGAGTCAAAGATGTTTATGTCATGAACATGAACTCTACTCAGGAAACGTGCTTCTTTGCTAAAGCTTCCAACATTACCAATTGGCTTTGGCATAAGAGTCTCTCACATCTCAATTTCAAAACAATAACTCTGCTGGCAAAAAAAAATCTTGTTATTGGTCTTCCTTTACTTGTCTACTCCAAGGACAAACCATGCTCAGCATGTGAAAAAGGGAAGCACCATAGGGCCCGTTTCAAAACAAAGCAAACTTTCTCAATAAAAGAAAGTCTTCATTTGCTTCACATGGACTTATTTGGCCCAGTATCACCTAGGGCCATTTGTCATGAAAAATATACACTTGTCATTGTTGATGAGTACTCTAGGTACACCTGGGTATATTTTCTGACAAAGAAAAGCCATGCACCCGATGCCATTATGTCATTCATCAAAAGAGTTGAAAATCAAAATGACACTCATGTCAAACAACTCAGAACTGACAATGGCACTGAATTCATTAATTACACATTGATCAAATTCTGTGATGACAAAGGAATTTATCAAAATTTCTAATCTCCTTACACGACTGAACAAAATGGTGTGGCTGAAAGAAGGAACAGAACTTTGATTGAAGCAGCAAGGACAATGCTTGCTGGATCTGCACTCTCTAAGCATTTTTAGACTGATGCTGTAGCCACTGCTTGCTACACTCAAAATAGATCCATCATTGTGAAGAGACACATGAAGACTCCCTATGAAGTCTTCAGGGGGAGAATTCTAAACATTTCATTCTTACATGTGTTTTGGTGTCCAATATTCATTCACAATCACAAGAATCACCTTGGAAAGTTTGATGAAAAATCTGATGATGGTTACTTTCTTGGATACTTCCTACTATCTAAAGCATACAAAGTATTCAACACAAGAAGACAATGTATTGAGGAAACCTATCACATCACACTCAATAAAAGTTCTGAAGCTCTTACTTTTACAAATCCATCAGATGATGAACTTAATATACATGAATCTCACAATTATCCATCTGATGAATTTCATCACTATGAACCTTCTAAAAAATATCAAACAAGCAACTCAGTCCCTCATATTGATCCATTTGAAGATATGACAAGTCATACAAAAGGAAATCCTTTAGTATCACATACTGATGGTTGTCAATCAAATAATGATCAATGTCAGAATGATCAGCAAGGCAACACAAATGACCAAAATGGTCAGTCTCAAAACAATCAGCATGCTGACACACATGATCAAAATGATCAACCATATGCAGCTGTTGAGGAACAATCTGAGCCCCTTGCTCAAAGCTCTCCTATCATCTCTAGGGAATTAGGTCTTGGATATGTTGCTTTTAACCAAGAAGGAAGCCCTCCAATGATTGAACCTTTGTCCACTGAATATCCTTCAGTAGACACTAGAGACATTCCAAGTCCAAGTCCATGTCATGGACTTCCAAGCTCTAGCTCTAATCATGATACCCGTACCTATTCTCCAGCTCCACAAAAATCTTGGACTCAAAATAGTCACATACGGCTGATGAACATAATAGGTAATCCTGGTGAAGGTAGAGTCACTAAATCCATGGCAAAGAAACTGAGTGCTGCTTCATCTAGAGAACGTCTCTTTGCAAATTTTATCTTAGAAATTGAACCTACAAAGGTTTCTGAAGCACTCACACACCCTAGATGGGTGGATGCCATGCAAGAGGAACTCAATCAATTTGAAAGAAACAAAGTCTGGAAATTGGTTCCTCTTCCATATGGTAAATCAACCACTAGTACCAAATGGGTTTACAAGTTCAAAAGAGATGAAACCCATGCAGTGACCAAAAATAAAGCTAGGCTGGTGGCCCAAGGATTCAATCAAGAGCCTGGTGTTGATTTTGATCAAACTTTTGCTCCAGTTGCACGTATGGAAGCCATACGAATCTTCCTAGCATATGCCACTTACATAAACTTCACCATCTACCAAATGGATGTCAAAAGTGCATTCCTAAATGGTGACCTAAAAGAAGAAGTTTATGTTACTCAGCCTCCTGGCTTTGAGAGTAGTAAATATCCAAATCATGTCTACAAGCTTTACAAAGCTTTGTATGGACTGAAGCAAGCTCCAAGAGCATGGTATGAAACACTCTCAACATTTCTCATTGAACATAAATTTGTCAGAGGAAAAATAGATAGCACCTTGTTTATTTATAAATCTAAAACTGACACCATTCTGGTACAAATTTATGTGGATGACATAATCTTTGGTTCTACAAGCTTGAAACTTTGCAAACAATTTTCCAAGCTTATGACCAGCAAGTTTGAGATGAGTATAATGGGAGAACTCACATACTTCCTTGTTCTTCAGATTAAACAATCTGACCAAGGCATCTCCATCAATCAAGAAAAATATGTCAAGGATCTGCTGAAGAAGTATGATATCAATTGTGCTTTAGTGAAGACTCCAATGGTACCCCCTAACAACTTAGGACCTGATCTTAATGGACAATCAGTTAATGAGACTCAGTATAGAGGTATGATTGGGTCACTCATGTACTTAACTGCAAGCAGGCCTGACATTCAATTCTCTATATGCCTTTGTGCAAGATACCAAGCAGATCCAAAGGAATCACACCTTACTGCTGTAAAGAGACTCTTTAGATACCTAAAAGGTACACCAAGTCTAGGTCTTTGGTACCCCAAATCCTCAGGTTTTGATCTAAAGGGGTATTCAGATTCTGACTATGTTGGATGTAATTTGGACAGAAAAAGCACTTCTGGTGCCTGCCAATTGCTAAGTGGAAAACGTATGTGTTAGAGTGCTAAAAAGCAACAAACAGTTGCCATGTCTTCAGCAGAAGCTGAATATCTGGCAGTTGTTGGATGTTGTGCCAATGTTCTTTGGATGAAAAGCCAACTGGCTGATTATGACATAGAATATGAAAAGGTACCAATCTTTTGTGATAACACTAGTGCTATTGCAATATCCAACAATCCAGGCCTCCACTCAAGAACAAAACACATTGATATCAGATATCACTTTATCAGATATCACATTGTGAAAGGGGACATTGAATTACATTTTATCCCCACTCAATATCAATTGGCTGATATCTTCACCAAACCATTGGATTAACCAACTTTCAAAAGATTGATAATGTAGCTTGGTATGCTGAACATTAATGATACAAAAACTGAACCTTCAACATTCACTGAAGAAGCTTGAAGGTTCAACATTTCTTAAAAGATTTTGATTAATGTTAAGTAGCATTGTCTGAGTAAAGGAGTGTGTAATGTCATATGTCTATTTCACTTTATTTGATTGTGTATATGATTTCTTGTCGCCTTATCTGATTCACTAAAGCTGAACAAAAAATCACCAGTCATCAAAAGGTTCCTTCAGCAATGCTGAACAAATTTTTAATACAACTGAGTAGCTAGGCCTGAGTAGAGGAGCGTGCAACGTCATATGTCTTGTTCACTTATGTGAACATGTATATGGGGTTTTGTCGCCTCATCTGACGCACTGAAGCTCACAAGTATTGCCATCAGGTTCAGCATATCTGAGCAACAGCATTTAAAACCTATCAATCATGTGATTCAAAAGAGTTAATGGCATTAAATTTCTTGTGAATAAAACAAACATTCTTTCAAAAAGGTGTCATTTTTTAATTAAGGAAATTTCAAACGTCTCCATCCATAGTCAACAACTCCCTGACACATGGGGCGTTTCACTGTTCAAAGCAACAGAAAATCATACATTTTTGCAGAACATTAATGAGAAAGTTTGTGCCAAATGTTCAAAAGAAACCCTAAAAGATTTATACTTTTTTCAAATGGTTTTAAAAACTTTTTACAAATCAGTTAAAGTTTTTATATAATCCCTAACAATTGGATTTCATTCCACGCTTACAAATCTTTTCATCCAAAAACACACACAAACTCTCTCTCTTTCAAAACACACACAGAAACATCAATGGCTGAATCATCTTCCACCCCCAAGATTGCCAAAATCACCCTTAAACCATCCACTCATGTTAACTATCCCATTGATGATATCATTTTCAAACCCAACAACATCACCTTGCTCAAACCTGAATCCATTAAGTCTGTTCCTGGGGAACAAGTTTTGACTTATCTATCCAAAAGTGTTTTAAGGTATGCTTTATTTGAGAATCCTGGTATGATGTTTCAAAATGTGCTAAAAGAATTTTGGTTTACAACAGAGGCTTCTAACAACAAGAAGTCCATTGAGTTTGATTCTACCATGATTGGGATTCATGGTAGATTTGGGTTAAAGTTATTTAGAAACGTTTTGGGGTTAGATTATTTGGAAAACCCTAATGAGTATGAAGCAATACATGATGATTTTATGGTTGTCAAAAATTTCTTTAAAGAGATTGGGTATACTGAAGAAATTACTGAAAAAGGGGGGGTTAAAAAGAAGTTCTATGCCACCAAGATGGAAATTATTGATGTTCATTCTTATTGAATGTTTGGGGGGGGGGGGGGAAATTGGAGGCCTTGACCAGATCAACAAAAAAGATGCTATTATTTTATACTGTCTGGCCAAGTGTGTCAAAGCTGATTTTGGGAGGCTTATTTTTGAAGATCTCCATGGGAAGCTGGAGAAAAAGACTAGAGAGAAAAACGTTGTGTACACCAGATTTCTATCTCTCCTCTTTGCTGACCATCTTGGAAATGACTTTTCAAAAATCAATGGAGAGAAACTAATTTTTAAGACCTTTGATCTCACTCGCTGGAACATTCCAGTCAGCACCATTGATCCTCCTCTTACACAACCCATGTTGGACATCTGCTCAGCAGATGGTCCAGTAGTGTACAAAGCTCCCAAAGATACTTCTCCAACTGGATAAGGGGATCTAAAAGGCAAAAAGCCTGGAGATTCATCTAGACCTCGTAAGAAGCAAACGTCAATTAATACCAAGAAGGTTAGACGTGAGTCCAGAAAGAGGAAAACCCTCACAAAATCTTCCTCAAAGAAGATTGATGATGATTCCCAAGGCCATGCTTTGAAGAAGACCAAGTCCCTGGCCAAGGACAAGAACCCTAGCCAGCCGTCACCTTCAGTCTCTACTAAGGTGATATGCATAAAAAGGCCCAGCAGGCAACCCATCTCTCAACCTCTTTAGGAGAGAAAGGTGAAGATGGAGCTCACCTTTAGCTCAATAGTGTGGATTAAGCATTGGTAAGTACTTTCATTTTGAATAGAAGTCATACTTCATTACCAATTTCTATCACTTGTCACTTTGAGTCTGCATTAGGAATGATGTGTCAGCAAATCTAACAGCTGATGCTGACCATGGCCTATCTGTTTCTAATGATGTAGCTCCCCCACAACAGGGTTCTACTAAAGGAACCAAAAACATTATCATTGATCTAAACTTATCAGGGACTCTTTCTCGGGATCCATCAGGTCAAACCAACCCTGGTGGTGAAGGGCTTGAAACTGATCCACACACTCATGATGATGCTCCAAAGATTCCCAAGGAAGTGCATCTCACCACTGGAGCCAAGGTGGGACACTTGCCTACGTTTGTTGTCAGCATGTCTGGAGATGATTTGGAGAAAGAACTTGGGTTCAGTGAAAGAATTCCAGTCAATCTAGATGACAGTGATGAAGAGACTGTTGATGCAACACAAAAGCCACCTTCCCCCAGAACTGAGCAGGTAAAAGAATTAACAAATCAAGTGTTGATTCTTCAATCACAGGTGGCCAGACTTAAGGAAGAAAAGGTGCTTGCTAACAATGAAATCTCAACTCTCAAAGAAAGACCACCTCCTCCTTCTGTTGAACAAATCAAAGATGTCATCATTGATGCTTTGAAGCCCTTAATCCAAGATGTGGCCACCACCACTTCCTTAAAGCACGAGATGTCCTCTCTTATGGACTCCATCAACGGTGATTCCATGGAGTTTCCACCAGAATTCACACCAGTTCCTGGCCAAGTTAATACCTTGTGTGAAGCTGCTGGGAAGTCTTCTACTAAGGGGGAGAAAAACACAATCCAGTAGCTCTTTCAGAAACATGCCCAAAAGAAGGCTCAGAAACAATCCATTGAGTCACTTATCACTGAAAAGAGCCCAGCAAAGGGTAAGGGGGAGTCATCAGCCAAAGATGATCATATGCAAGGGTTGACCACAAGTGGGGAAACAACTAATAGTGGTTCACCTCCCTTTATACCCAAAAACAAAGGAGACTTTACTCTGAATGATCGTTTGATTAAAGCTGGAGTGGCCACTCAGGAAGAACTTGACAAGTTATACAAGCTTCAGCAATAAGAAAAGCTAAGAGATCTGAAGCTAATCTTGTATGAACAGATTAGAAAAGTTGAAGTAGAAAGTGTCTTCAAGAAGAAAGTGTTATATGAAAAGTTTTGTATAACAAGGCTTAATAGAAGAAATATCTCACCAATCACCAATGTTGATATGTTGACCAGCAAAGGTGACATCAATCTTAAGTTCTATAGGGGTGATGAAACTGATGAGATACTTGAAAACTTTCAAGGAAAAGAACTTTCTTACGCTAAATGGATGGAAATGAGTGTGATGATCGAGAAAACAAAATCCAAGAGATGGGATGAATTTCGCACCAGAATCGAGCACTATATGAGAAATCATGAAAGACTAGGTGAAATTCTGAACATCAACACTCAAATTTCTCTAGAAGATCAAGATCCAATACTGGAGCTGAACAAAAGAGCAAATCTGATACAACCTGAAGTTGGTGACATCTTTGTCACTACAAAAAAATACAAAGGCTTTGTTCAATTTCAAAATCATCTCCCTGGTCATGTACTGGACGAACCAGAACTAGGAATGATTATGTTCAATCATCAATAACGTCAAGACTTTGTAGGCATAAGTGATCTTGATGAAATGAACAATAAACTTCTCTCGAATGTTCAAAGGATCTTTTACCCTCTTCATGGTGGTCCAGGACTTACTGATGCTGCTAAAACCTTCAGCATGTGCTTGCTATATTGGACCACAGAAGCTCAGATCCATTAACTCAGACTTCCATTATTGAAGAACTTAGGCCTAAAGAGAATTGAATAATTATTTGTATTGATTTTGTTGTAATTTGTAATATTATTGAATAAGTGATTATCTGATGTTTATAAGTTATTAATTGTTCAGTGCAAGTAAGAAGTTGTTATGCTCACTTACTACTGACATTAGACTTAGGCTATTTGTATATCCAAATAGGGGGAGATTGTTGGGTCAGTATTTACTGACCCTGAAGCAACTCTAGGATTTGAATATAAAATCCCCCTAAGTGTTTCATGCTCAGCAGTAAGGCCAGTCTGCTGTAGGATGACCAGAGGAACAAAGTTCCTACTGAAGACTTTAAAGCTTAAGAAAGTTCAGCACTCCCCTTCTAGTGAACTTAAAAGACAAAGAAGTCTTCACTTCAAATATTAGGCGGTCTAGTTGCTGAAGAACAAGGACTGAAGAAGGGCTTTCAGTTCAGTTTAGTTTGACAATACCAAACTGAATGATGTCGATCTCTTCTAGGATACTGAAGACTCTTCAGTATTCTGATGGTTTGCATTAGGCGGGAAAAGATAACTTTAAGTCAAAGTAGGTTGCTTGTATACTTAGATATAAGTACAACCTTTATTTTTTCTAGAATAGTTTAATATGTACTTTGTACTGTTTATCCAGCATGGGCACCAACCACCCACTGGATAAACTCATGCATTGAAACATGCAAAATGCAAACCCTAATTTACACTGCCTATATAAGGAGTGTACATTGGGAGAGAAAGGTTAACCAATACAAGAGCTTAAACTCTGGAAAACCTTTCTCTCTCGATACCAACCAAACCATATAGCCAAGATGCATATGAACGTTTAGATTGGAGCTTAGACTTTAACTTTGGTTAGACGTTTAAGTAGAGGAGATCAAACCCTATTGTCATATCAACCACTTTGTTATTTCGCAAACAAAATGGGTTATACATTCTTTATTTGATTCTAATAAAAGTCTATACGTTAAAAAGTATATTGGTATTGTTGTTTTAATCTTTCATAGTTCTTATCTATTGTTAAAACAACACGCTTGAGTCGAAGTAAAGAGTTATTACTTAAGATAATAAGTAATAACGAATTACCAGGGACCAACACTTTTTAAAATCAAAATTTTCTATAATGTAAATGTTTTAAAAAAAGATATCATGTCATATTGCATGCTTTTTCAAGTGTTTCAATTATGTATTACATCATCCGATAAGTTCTTTTATATGATTCATGTTTCCTATAGGTTTGATGAGTTTTTGTACTCATGTCATGTTGATTTCATGGTTTTCAATTGTATTTCATATGCCATGGCATGATATAATATATTTTTTCTTGTATTTTTGGGTAATTTGTTGTTAAATACTATATCTGTTTTGAAATTATTGTTTATATTAATTTTTGTGGTTATTTTTTTCAACTTTTTCTTAAATATTTTCTTTTTATCTTATATAATACTTGATAAAAACTATAACAATTAAATTATATTTAAAAACCAATCAATTAACATTTTTCCATAAAGTATTATACAATGTAAATAAAAATATTTAAAGTAATATTTAAAAGAAAAAGACTAAAAAGGTAAATAAAGGACAATAATTACTAGTTTAGTTTTTTTTAACAAAATAATAATCACATCAGTCCTAATGAATTTAGCCATGAGTGGTTTCTGTTTATGTTTAGTTATAGCAGGTAGTGTTTTTTGTTTTAGTTTGTTAATGGTGACTGGCATTGAATCTTAATTATTTATCAATATGTGTGTTTGTATTAAAGGTATAATAGATATAAAATGATGTAATTAAGTTTTAATTGATTTATTAACAAATTGGATAAATATGTCAAGTATAATGATTGAATTGGGTATATATGTTATTGTGATTTTTATAGGGTAAATATGATTTTTGAAATATTAAATTGAGTATATATGAAATTAACCTTTATTTTTAATCAAATTAGTTAGAAGCCGTGAGCATAATCGTTTAATAAGGGGAAAATATCTTACTCTATTTTTTTAAATGCTTTCATGTAAGCATTGAACATTAAGAAGTTGTTTGAAACATTAAGATTACGCATAGCGCTATGTTTCCAAACGTTTTTATGAAGAAAACAAATTACTAACTAGTACGGAGTATTATTTTTGTCATAATGTTTTTACTGGGCTCACACAATATCTATAGTAGTACTTGGGTGGCGATCAGTTGGCTACTTTTTCATTTGAACCTACTAAACTACGTAATTATTAGTATATTTGTCTTAAAATAATTGTTCGTATTTGATTTTCAAAGTATTTTTTGCAACTTTGACCGTAATTATTTTTGTGTGTGTTATATAATACTTTACGCAAAATGTATTATTGGATAGAGTTTAAAATCTAATTTTCGTTAATATAATTTTTATCGAGCATTATATAACACAAACAAAAATATTTACAGTCAAAGTTTTCAAAAAATAATTCAAAAGTCAAATATAAATATTTATTTTAAAATAGAAGAAGTACTACAAATGGGATATAAAAATAAAAATGTGTATCTGATTTTTTAATCAAGGTGGGCTTACTTTCCATCCCTCTCAAGCACGTAATAATGATAAATGCTCCTCGGATATTCTAATGAATGGTGCGATAAAATAATTTTTCTATATATATGTGCGTTTATTAAGTAAATGATTAAACTCGAATAACGATTTAGTTCCATTTAGTTAATTGAACAAAAAACAAAAGTCTGATATATTCTTTTATGTTCGTGAATGTTTTTGTTTACTTATTTATTATCCAATATTCGCATATCGCATATTTTAAGTACACACTTTAATTTAGACTACAGTGTTAATTAATTATTAAGACAAAGAATATAATTAATTAATAAACATAACTTAAGTTATAATTAATTAATCAGTGTACGTAAACAAATAAACGCAATATTTTGTATATCAGTAGTTGTTTTTTTTTTGGGTGTCTTAACATTCATTTATATTCGTTTTTGTGGGCACTTTTGGCATGTTAATTAAAGAACATAACGAATGCAAAAAAACTAGGTTTTTTTATAAAATTAGGTTTTTTATAAATAAGTGAACTCGTCTTTTAAAACATATACGTTCGATTATTTTTTATTAAAGTAAAACAAACGAACCAACATGGACTAAGAGAGGAAGGTGTCACAACAAGGCACTCCTCAAAATTTTGTCCATTCAGCTGTCAACTCAGCGCCACATCACATCAACACAACTAACTAAAATACCCCTTCACTCACAACACACCCAACCCCTCTTCATTTGGGCCCCACCACTATCTTTTATTTTTCTCTTTTTCATTTTCACACAAACTAAAATTTATTTCACTCAAATAAAACATTACAAATACGGAAATAAAAATTACAAATACGGATTAAAATTAAAAACGATACGATACGATACGGTACGGTTCGACGGAATTTAATCGGTTTCGAGATCCGAATCAGATTCCGATGAAATACCCCACGAATTCTTGATGAATTCGCGTGTCTTTTCCCACTTGATTTGCTTCGCCAACTCTTGTTTCTCCCGTTCTTCTTCTGCTAATGCTTCACGTAATGCTTCTTCATCATTAAGCAGTTGATATTCTTGTTCCTCAGTAAGACGGAACTCAGCAGGTACTTGGTATTTTTCAACAGGGTTCTCTGGTTGATGAACAGTAGGAACGGATGATTCACCCATCGTGTTTGGGTAAGGTTGTGGAGGGTAAGGTTGTGGAGGGATTGTCTCTGGTACCTTTTCCGGTGTCGGTGGGTTGTTTCGAGTAGCTTTTCGTTTGTTTTGTTTCTTGTTTCCAGAAGTGTTTCCTTGAGACATGTTTTAGAGTATGGTTTTGTGTGAGAAAAAAAACTAAATAGAAGTAGTATTTATAGAGAAAATATAGCCGTTGGAACCCATGTTAAATATAGTCGTTGGAAAATTCAAATTTAAACATAGCCGTTGGAAAATTCATTACTGAAATTAAAACTATAACATAGAAAATAAAATAACATTACTGAAATTAAAATAACATTATTTAAATTAGAACTAGAATACCGAAATTAAAATTCTCTAATCCATTCTTTTTTAGAATCCATCTGTTTTTTGATTTTAACGCCTTCTTCAACCAAAGCATCATGTATTTCATCGTCTTTGTTCGATTCTTTTTTCAAAATTTCGATTATCTGATCACACCACTCTTTTGGAATATCCTTGCAATTTTCACATGCCTCGTGCAGTTCAAATTTTGAAGATGATGCACTTTCAAATTTGAGGGATAAATCCATAATCCCTTTTTCTGTCGAATGTTGTCTTCCTTAATTAGTTTAGCAACTAATATTCTGATTTGATCATAAGTGTGTGGAGCCGAACAAGCCATTATAGTAGTATTTTTTTGATTTTAGGGAATGAATATGATTGTTAAAATTGTTAAATGGGAGAGAGTTTATATAAAGATTAAGATTAAAAAAAAACTTTTAAAACCAAACGGCTATAAAACAATCCCAACGGGTATATTTGACCATAGTGCTCGTCGTCAACACTTCGCAAAACCGAAATCCGAACGGCGAATAGGGGGTCAGTGTGGCGATTAAGCTCGACGAGCCACGACGAGGGGCCACGTCGGCGCGACGAGGTGACCCTCGTCGTGACCCCTTCCTCTCTAAGCTTCATGCGCGATTGTCAGACTTTATAGTACATGATTTTTGTGGGCCTTTTAACATCGGTTAATACACAAATAAGTTACTAACGTTTGTTTAAATGTTTACTTAAGTTACTAAAGTATTTTTGGTAATAATTAGGTTACTCAAGTATACGGATTATTCATGCAAGTTACTGAACGTTTAGAGAAATTATCTCCAGGTTACTCCTAAGGTGGACAACCGGTATAACCGGTTTCATTGTCCACGAAATTTTCATATGTTACAAGAAAGTTAATATAGTTCACGAGTTTAACAAACGGGTTACTGAACTTTAGAAAAAGTTACACACAATAAATAATTACACATATATTTTTATTCCGTCCATTTTCTTACGTATTCAACCGTTTTCGTGCATTTTGATATGTTTTGTACATTATCATCCGTTTACGTACGTTTACAATCGGTTTTTATTTATATATCTATGTCATTTGTATTCGTTTCACTAATCAATTAAAAAAGATTTTAGCAAACACAAAAATGCATCCCAAACCACAGTTACAATTTTTTAGAAAAGAATATTTATCTAAAAATATTAAAAGTAACCAAAAAAATTCTAATATTTTAAGATTTAACCTTTTATTATGATTTAAAAATTAAGATTTTAAATATTGTAATGAGTCGAAAAAAGAAATTAATTTTTGTATATAAAAAATTACGAAGTACAAAAATAATTTACATTCTTTAAGATTTTTTCTAATTAGAAAGTACCAAAAAAATATTTCTAAGGAAAATTAACGTTTAACTTCTTTTAATATTATAAATACTATAATGAGTCGAAAAAAAGTTACACCTTTTTAAGATTTCGAGAATTAAGATTTAACCTTTTTTATGATTTTAAATAAATAAGATTTTTTTATGTACGAAAAAAGTTCCATTTTGTAAAAAAAGTTAAATAATAACGTGAAGAATTAAAATAAAATCAAAATATAGTTAAAAATAATATTTTAATCATGTAAATAACGCATTTTGAGATGGCACTGCATTAGTCACCTTGATGCGAAATTTTGAATGCAACGCATTAATGCGTGCAATTTGCGCAATGATGCGCGCATTTTTAGACCAAGATATAAAGTATTTATGATATTTACCCGCAACTTATTTTATAAAAAAAGAAAAAAGATCGTATCACATAGAAATGAAAAGTCAACTGATAATAGTTTACTCATGTAAATAAAGACGAAATTATATTTAAAATGCATGTGACTTGCCACGTTAACACATAACCTGTAACAACAGGTTAAAAATACTTAAGTAACATGTATAACAGGTAACCAATACAATAGTAACCTAATTGTTACCAGAAATACTTTAGTAACTTAGATGAACATTTAGGCAAACTTTAGTAACCTATTTGTGTATTAACCCTTTTAACATTTACTTAGCTTAGAAGCATCAACAATTAGTCAATTTGTGAATGCTTTTTTACGAATAGCATCATATCGATGCAATGCGGGTAGGTACTCGATAACGATTTTTGAGATGACAAATGTAACTAATCTTACCTGTTAAATTTGTATTCAAATATTTAAGTTGTAAAAAAATTAAATCAAAATAAAATAAACTTTTAAAAAATATAAAAAAAACTAAAAATTAATTAAAATATATTAAAATAGATATTAAATCAAAGAGCATAATATATTAAAAAATATATTGAAATTAAATGATAAAAAAAATAATTAAATAAACATATTTAAAAATAAAAATAGATTTTTAATATGTTGTTACAAAAAAGATAAATAATTAATTACAAAATAATTGTTTTCAATTTAATATTAAATCTCTTAATTTTCAGACATTTAAAAAATAAAAATGTCTCAAATATTTTACAATATGATAAGATTTCAAAAAGATTTGTGAAAGGATTTTTTACATTGCAACTAAAGTTTTTTGAAAAGTAGTTCTCAAGTATTTTGTAAGGGCAAGGTTATATAGACCCCCCCCCCCCCTAAAACCCCATCCATACCCCCCCTGTTTTTTGTATTTTTTTATTTTTTTATTTTTTATTTATTTTTATAATTTTAGTTTTGTTATAAAACTGTGAAACGGAAAATAAGGAATTAAAAAAAATAAAGTTTAACAGGTCAAAACTGTTAAACTGATAAAAATACGGAACAGAAACTGATAAAAAAAATTTCTAGAAAATTATAAGGTTGGGGGAGTGGTGATAAAAACCCACGGGTGGGTTACAGGTGGCAAAAACCCACGCGTGGGTTACCAAGAACCTCACATTCCTACCGTAAAAAACCACGCGTGGGTTGCAATTCCCAGTGCAATAAAAACTCGCTACAGGTGACTTACTCACCATTCACAATACCCCAAAACTTTATTTTTCATCCCGATTTTATTTTATATAATCCTCATTTTCACTACTTTTTTTTCATATTCATCTTCTTCTTACTTTACTAACAAAAAATCATCTTCTTCCTAAAAAAACAACAACGTCCGTCCAACAAAACACCCAATCCGGCAAACGCCGCCCACGTAGAAATTCGACCGCCTCTCCACCTACCGCTACCGGAACCTTTGATCTTAACAACCCGTCATCATATCGATAACCAAACCCATATCATCAACCATATCCAAACCAACCTTACCGTAACCCTATGCCGGCACCGATACATCCACCGGTTCCGGACTCAGACTCGAATCTACCTTACCCAAACCCTTATAATTTTACCCAATTCTCACAAACTCCCGGCTTTCAAGATTTTTGTTCACAAAACCCATACAATTTTACCCAATTCTGACAAGTAACCGGACAAATTCTCGTACTTTTTGGGTTGCGGTTTTGCAAATGATTGAGGGTCATTTAGATGATCCAAGGAAACGAACCCACGATAGGCTAATATGAAAATGGAAAGGCCTCACGTGTGCCCTGCTTAAGTTTTTTGAATGTTACAACAACGCAACGCGTGCACGGGTACCCGGATCTACTGATGAGGATGTTATGAATAACGCCCTCCGTGAATTTAAAGTTGAGCAGGGTCCGGTTTCAGTTTCTTCATTGTTGGGAGGTTGTGAAAAATTCTCCACGTTTTTTTTCTCATCCTTAAATTATCCGTGTATCGTTTTTACTTATTTATGTGTTGTTTTTAGTATCCTTGTAATGTTTTTATTTTTCCATGTATTGTTTTAATAAAAGTTTTTAATAAAAGTTTTTGTTTTTAATTAATCGGTGTATCGTTTATATATGCATGCGTGTATCGTTTTTAATTAAATGTATAAATAAAAAGTAAAAAATGATAGTGGAAAGATGATGTGGAGGTGAGGTGGTAGTGGGTTTTTTTTCCTTAAGAGCATGCCCAATGCATCAAATGGGCATAAGCTTTTTATCATTTTTAAAAGTCTTTTGAGTGGCTTTTCTCCATTGCAACCAAGACTTTTTCAAAAGATTTTCCATATGATTTCTAAATCCTCAAGTCTTTCCACAAAGCTATAAGCCATTTATGAGTTATCCATTTAATGCATTTAATGCATCAAGTCATTGAAGACTTGTGCATTGTTCATTCTCTAAGAACTTTGAAATGTGAGTTTTGAGTGGGTTAGTGAAAGGAAAGAGAAAGCTGGGGTGGAGCTGACGTGGCGGTGGGTTTTTTTCTACCACTCACTCTATCCTAAGGGGACAAAAAGTACAAAATAGTGTACTTTTTGTCCTTTTTATGTGGGTCAAAGGGGTATCTATAATAACACCCATTTTGTAAAAGCTTTAATTAAGAATTATAGGTACCATGAAGTTCCGAACCCTTTGATTTAGCCCCATGGTTGCCACTTGCCACTTGCCACACCAATTAACACACGTACTTTCAAAAAACTCACTTTATCACACATAATATCCTCCTCTCTTCATTTAGCTCAAGCATTATTTATTTTTTTTTCTTTTTATTATTTTTTAACTAAAATAAATTCATTTCAAAAAAAACAAAATAGTAGAAATAAAAATACAAAATTATAAATGTATTTTTATAAAACAAAAAAAAAACACTTTTCAAACAAATTTATAAATTAAAACCAAAACTGAAAATAAACAAAAATATAAAAGTATAAACGCAAATTTAATTTTTGAAATAACAAAAAAAACATCACCAACACTTCCATCACCATTTAATCGAAAAGAAATAAAAGAAAATCATAGAAACAAGAAAACAAAAATCAAGAAAGAAGAAAGAAAACAGAAAGAAATGGTGTGGGTCGGTTTTCTTTTGTTTTATTTACGTCGTGAGTGGCAAAAATCTTCCTAACGAGCTGTTTGTAAGCAATTACGCTATGATGACAAGTGTCTGGCGAAGGCCAGCTCGGATTGGCGAATGTAACTCGTTATGGTACCTTTTGCTAATAAATGTATTGTATATTAGACTCATTTAATGCGTCAAACTTTTAAATACTTAAAATACTCTTAGGTGTCGTTTGGTTGGAGGGTATTTGAGGATATTAAAAGATATTTAAAATATTTATATTTTAATCTTTCAAATATTGTGTTTGGTACTACCAACAAAGTAATTTAAAATTCCTCGAATTGTCAAAATGAAGGATATTAAAATTACTCCAAAAAATGAGGAATTTTAATTTACTTGAAAATTATTTTTTATAAACTTTTTTTCTAGTCGTTATTATTCAGGTTTTGATGTTTATATAAAAACTTATAAAATTTTAAAAGTGTATATAAAATTATTTTTTATATAATTTATATAAGTTTTAAAAAAAATTATATTAATTTTAATAAAATTTATAGAATTTTTTAAAAAAATATATATATAAATAGTTTATAAAATTTATTGAATTTTTAATAATATTTATATAAACTTTTTATAAGATTTAATAAAAATTTTAATAAAATTTAAATAATTTTTTTATTAAGTTATTGATTTTTTTTATAAAATTTATATAACTTTTTAGAAGATTTATATAAATATTTTAATAAAATTTCTATAACTTTTTATAAAAATTTGTATAAATTTTTTATAAAATTTGTATAAATTTTTTTATAAAATATAATTTTTTTATAAAATTTAAATTAATTTTTTATAAAATTTATATAAATTTTTTATAAAATTTATATAAATTTTTATAAAATTTATATAAAAAGTGAAACTTTGATTTTTTCTCTTTTAAATAGAAAATTTATATAAAAAATACTTATTCGTTAATTGATTCAAGCCAAAATCAAACAGGCGTAAGCATTTTAAATTTTAGAATTTAAATTCTGAGGAATTTTAATATACTAGAATTAATTCTAAAATCTTGAATAAACAACCCCTTAATAAAAAAATAACCCATTAAAGTTCAGATTTTCACCATGATTAGGGTTTGTTTCTTTTTTTACATGCTTCCATATTAGGCTCTTAATTAGCCTCTTAGTGGGAAAAGAAAGATATTTGTGTGAGTGTGGAACAAGATGTTTAAAGTGAATTGGGCCCACAACTTTTCTCACTAAGAGGCATAGAAAGAAAAAGAAACACCCCGGGTGTTTCACATGTATATATAGGTTGTTTCGTTTGTTCAAACTTCTTAAGGATTTCATCATAGCTTCCAGGCATTTAGGTTTGAAAGTAAGCAAGTAATATACATCTATATAATGTTTGCTTTTTGATGGGATCTGGTATTTAACTTTAGAAGTATTGAATTTTTGTTTATAACGGCGATAATACATTGAGAGCTATGTAAAAAAGAAATTCATTTGCAGTATCTCAATTTTTTATTAGCACACATATGAACTTCTAAAAAAAATATCCATCAAAAAGTTACATGTGTGAATAAAGTAACAAACCACAATCAAACATTCGTGAAGATGTACTATTATATATATTGAAAGAAATCAAAACTATGATACAATAAAGACATTTCAATATGAAATAATGATTTTCTAGATTTCTAACTTTGCATTCGTTTGTTGACAAATAGTATGTACATAAATATATTGATTGAAGTGATACAACCACAAAAAATTTACAAAATATTTTCCACATAATGATGTGTCAAATAAATTAGTGGTTGTGATTTAATGAGAGAATTCAAAAGTAAGAGAGAAGACCACTAAATATGTGACAAATCATTTTATAAAAAGTTTTGTGTAACTTCTTTTGTGGTTTTAACATTTCTCTTAAATAAAAGCATATGTTCATAAGGGTGAGCCAAATAAATGTACAGAATTACGAGAACTAACTTTTTACTCTTAAAATGCACATGTATATTTATCGGGTTAGTTCATTAGGTAGAAATACATGAATTTTCATTGTTGTAGGTCAGTAAGAACATGTATCCTAAGACCATACACATGTATTTTTTTGTATGTATGATAACTATCTTTTCATTTGATAATATGAAAACACATGTGCACTAATCATATCGCTCATCATACTCGTATGCATAACTAATAAAACAACTATTAAAATGTTAATTTAAACGTAATAATGAAAATACATATGCATTGTTAAGAGTATTAAGGTAGTTCTCGCAGTTCTATACATTTATTTGGTTCTGAAAATAATCTTACACATGTCAACAAACGATATATAAATAGATTTATTTATTTTTTTGATAGGCAGAATGCATTAAAGAAAAACAGGATATAAAAGTACATTGATTTAAATAAAAGCATTTGATCATAAGCAAAACTAATAAAAGTAAAATCTTTATGCAATAAATATTCATACAAAAATATTATCACATAATGAGAAATCATGTAAAAATTATAGGTTTACGAAATTATTATTTAATTTATCTTTTATGTTAAAATTTCGTGCATGCACGAGTATTAAAACTAGTAAATAGATAAATACAAACAAAACACGGTGCAATGATTGAAAACGAATGGCTAAAAAAACCAGTTACGTCTACCCTCTCCCCTAAAGACCTACAACTTTGGCGACACCAAATCTTAACCCTAAAATCGCATCTCCTGCCTTATTCATAACATTAACTCTAATCTTAGTACTGTTTTTTTATTAGTACTTTTGTTTTGTTCACCTACTTTTCTTGATTCTTGTTCATTCTGTTCATCATTACGGTATTATGATTCTTGTGGTTTCTTTTATCCCAAATCGTTGAGTAAGGCTTACTGTGTATCGAATCGTGCTTTACCTGATTGGTTGACCTTATTACATCTATACATCTTTTTCGCGTAAACTTGCTAGTGGCTTGATATTATGTAGCGGTTTTGACGTGTATGAATTGAGGAATGATTTGACTGTATAATGGAAAAAGGGATTCTTGAATTCAAAAGGAAATGGGAGTGGTATCTCTTTTAAGGCTAGGGGGAGTGGTGAAAAAAAAACCCACCGCCATGTCAGCTCCACCTCAGCTTTATCTTTCATCTCACTAACTCACTCAAAACTCACATTTCAAGGTTCTTAAGGAAAAAAAACCCACCACCACCTCACCTCCACCTCATCTTTCCACTATCATTTTTTACTTTTTATTTATACATTTAATTAAAAACGATACACGCGGGTATATATAAGCGATACACCGATTATTAAAAAACAAAAACTTTTATTAAAAACTTTTTATTAAAACGATACATGGGAAATAAAAACATTACAAGGATATTAAAAACAACACATAAATAAGTAAAAACGATACACGGATAATTTAAACATGAGGAAAAAAAAGTGGAGAAGTTTTCACAACCTCCCAACAATGAAGATACTGAAACCGGACCCTATGCTCAACTTCAAATTCACGGAGGGCGTTATTCATAACCTCCTCATCAGTAGATTCGGGTCCCCGTGCACGTCTTGCGTTGTTGTAACATTGAATAAACCTACGCAGGGCACACGTGAGGCCTTTCCATTTTCATATTAGCCTATCGTGGGCTCGTTTCCTTGGATCATTTAAATGACCCTCAATCAGTTGCAAAACCGCAGCCCAAAAAGTACGAGTATTTGTCCGGTTTGTCACGGTATTTTCAGCAACCCAAATCCATGCGCGACACAAAGCTACTTCTTCCTCGTCTGTCCATAGTACAGGCGCTATTTGATTTGAGAAGTGAAAGAAGAAGTTGAATTATGTGTTTGAGAGGAAGAAGATGAATGATGATGAATTGTGAGAAAAAAAGAAGTAAAAAGGGAGATTATATAGGGATAAATGGGATAAGAATTAAATTTTGTGGGTAAATGTGAAGGGTGAGTAACTCACCGTTGGTGGGTTTTTGACTGCATATGTATCATAACCCACGCGTGGGTTTTTGAGGTGAGTTTGCGGGGTTCTTGGCAACCCACGCGTGGGTTTTTGCCATGTCAACCCCACGGGTGGGTTTTTTCTACCACTCCCCCCAGCCTAAGGAGAAAAAAGTGTTGGTGATTATCATGTTGGTTTGAATGTTGGAAATATATCTAGAAATGCTGGTGCGACACCATTAGCAGGTGTTCATGTTTTTAGTGATTCGGGTAAGAGTAAGATGAATGTAGATAAGGAGCAGCCGTCGAGTTGTACCCCTGATCCTAAGAGGACGTCTTTTGTCTGTTTATAAAAAAAATCAATAAGGTCTTAACTTTTGCACCTTTGTTTCACCGTCGGTGAATGGGATAGCTTAATGAGGATAATGTAGTTGAACCTGTGGAGAATGAAAGGGCAAATTTTCTAGTATCTAAGACGTCATATATGAGATATGTGACTAAATAGTACTACCTCCGTCCTATATTAAATATCCACATTTAACTTTTTGAGTCTTTCTTTTTCATCTTTAACCGTAAATAAATTCTTTTGTGGTATATAACACTTATAAAAGTTATACTGATGAAAAATAAATTTAAAACACAATTCATTCATATACTTTACATCAATTATTATATAACATATACAAAAATATTTAAGGTCAAAGTTGAAGAATTAAAACTCTAAAAACCCTAAATGGACATCTAATATGATATGGAAAGAGTATGTAGGAACAATAGAATTATTTTTACAAGAATGTTGTCAATAAACTATGATCCATATAATGATTATCAAGATATTTCAGACGTTGTCCGGTCTATTGTTGATAATTTTAGGATAAATGTGACTGTGTAGTAATTTCATATTTCCTTCCTGATAAGACTCTCGTCTGACCAAATCGGCTCGGACACCACTATTTTTCAATGTCAGGACGCGTTTGTCAGGGGGTATTGACATATAAATTATCTGAAACTAGGGTTGATCATACCGGACCTAAACCTGACCTGGACCGGACCGGATCGTATAATTTGGTCCGGTCCTTGGTTCGGGATTTTGGACCATTTCGATCCTCGGTCCGTCGGTCCGGTCTTGCAAAAAATCTTGTCGATTTTGCCTAATAAGACCGGACCGGACCGTACAATTTCGGTCCGAGGTTTCGGACCATTTCGGTCCTCGGTTCGATCCAATCTTAACCGGTCCGGTCCTGAAGCGATGCTCAGCCCTATCTGAAACCTAACCCAAATCCAAATTCAGTTCGTACTTGTTTAAATTTAAATTCAGTTCAAATTTCTGTTTTGCATAAAAAAAAAAAAGAGTAGAGCCCGAGCCAAAGAACCCCAGAAACATGAACCGTGTTAATTGAAAAAGGTCAGACCCATTCTAGTAGGGGTGTCCTTTATTTGGATTTGACCCACGAAAACCGAAAATTGAACCGAATCGAATTAGAATCGAACCGAAAATAAAATTCAGGTTATTGGTCATAATCGAACCAAACCGAACTACTAATTTGGTTTTCGGGTTGGGTATAGGTTTGACAATCAGACCCGAAAACCGAAATTGTACAAATATATATGTTTTATATATATTTTTTTTATATTAAATAATTATTAAAATTAAATCTTAATGTAAAAATACAATTTTTATACTTGAAATAAATGTTTTTTTTTTGCTAAATATCTAAATAATTACGTATTTTTTAAAAAATTTCAAATAATTCGGGTTATTCAGGTCAACCCGAGAACCGAATCCAAATTCGGTTTTCGGTTCGGTTGAAATCTAGTTCAGTTCGGTTCGGTTTTCGGGTTGACCCAGAAAAAAAAATAAACCTAATAAACCGAACAACCTGAGAATCAAACCGAAGAACACCCTAACATTCTAGACTGAACTTCAAATATTACCCAATTTGGTCTGCGCAAAATTACAATTTAAGACTTTTAACACCTGGGTTTATGCTATGATTTCCAGACTGCTAATAACTTAATAAGAGACTTAGTGTGTTTATATACTTGACATTATAGTACATTCACATTTGAATCATAAATCAGCTCTGTCCCAGACAATCTGTTTTGACACCATCAGAAGATATATCAAATATGCAACCAAAAACCAACAAAAAAGCAAAGACTGAACATGAAACTTTAAAATCTCCAAACACAACCGGCTAGAAGTATTAATCTTCTAGCAGTTACATTAAATAGTAACTAGTAGAACCCTAAACAAATAGCAAATGTTGCAGGGACATATTTATATGATGTACTGCCACAAAATGATAAACATAAAATACTTTCTTACTAGTTTCTCGAATTCAAACAAAACATGATCACAAGAAATAAAACTAGCCAAGAAGCTTCATCGTCGAACCACACTTCAACCACAAAACCCTATAGCAACATAGCTGCAAAAAAGATAAATACTATCAGTTGACAACCCTTCTAACAGTACTCATTTACATGTAAAAAAATATAAAATCACATATAAAAGGACATTTGCAAAAATTCTGCTTACTTGATAAATAGCTAGTAAACTAGATTAATAAAAATCAAGAAAGAAAAGCCATAGTTTCTCATGCAGTAAACCAAATTTTAAACCCGCCCCTCCGGCATGCTAAAAAGACTAAAAGTGCTAGTGCATCCTACAAGTTATACCATAGATTATCAAATGATGGATTACAACCGACAGTAAGAGTTACTCTCAATTAAGAAATGAAACTTCTAAGTATAGATTACACACGCAAAACAATCGCTTTTGCATTCATGTGAGGTGCGAAACAGTGAGCTCATAGCAAGTTATGTTTGTAGTAATTTGTATGCAGTCTGATATAAGTATCCATATTTCTTACTGTTTGTGACATGTTCACATAGTCACATACTACTTCTCAAACATTGTTCACATAGTAATTTGTATGCAATCTGATTACATGGGTAAAACACCTAACGCTAGTTTTTAAGAGCACCCTATAATTTGACTGTAAACCATAACTCCACTCTTACATTACAATATATTATTCACACCATTTGCGAGTCCAAAGATATAACAAAATCAAGTCTGCATAGTCGAGCAAAATCCTCCCAGAAATCCAAGCTTAGTGCCATTAGTATCTTAATTAAAAGTATCCAACACTTCACTTAGCCTAGTGGTAAGGTCCTTCTCTTTCAAAGACGAAGTCAAAGGCTCAAACCTCACTAGGTGTGTACATTTGAGGATGGCCAAAGAAGGGTCAGAAACAGTCCTAAGACTAACCAGGTGAGGCCACGTACATCTGAGCCAAAAAGACTCACCCTCCCCGGGCAACCCGAACAGGGAAAATCACATCCATTTACCCATTTTATTACCAATAAGATGTTCAAAGTGGCATTTGCAAAAAAAAAAAATTACAACATTTTCAACAAGAAAATCTCACACTTTTTCAAAACATGTTTTCTAATTCATATTACTCAACAAGTTTTTGGGTGAGAAAAGTTCACAGTGATGCCTAGATTACAAGGAAACCCCGTTTATTAATAAACTTAATTTCTGATTTAGGGCTAACCACGGTCCGAAAACAGACCGGATCGGACCAAAAAACGCTTTGGCCCAAAACATCACATCAAAATGAGGACCGGACCAAAATGTTTGGTCCGGGTCGGTCTGTTCAGATCCAACAAACCATAATAGCCATTATGAGTAAGACCGAACCATACCAGAAAAAGGACCAAATACGAGGAAAAGTGTGTACCGACCAGACACCAAAATAAGTTCAGCCCTAACTTCCGCTTATTTTTGTTACACCAAAACCCCAATAACACCTAAATAAATCAACCTTTAGAGGTGTTTGTTTCGGCTTATATGTGGGCTTATGAGCTTATTTGGTCGCCTTATATTTCATAAGGACCAATTTTTTGGCTTATTTAGAGATTTATGGGCTTATACAAGTTTATCATATCCTATAAAACTTATACAAACCCACAAGTCTCAAAATAAGCTGGAAAATTAGGACTTATAAAATATAAGCCAAAATCAAATAACCTCAAAAGCCCAAATATAAACGGCAACAAAAACCCTTAAATAGAATCATATCCATCTAAACAGCTAACACTGTCATACTTTATCATCTTTCAAATACCAAAATCATAAAAACAATGAACTAAAAGTGGTCTAACGAGTTTATTTGATCGGCTTATATTTCATAAGCTCCACATTTTTTGGCTTATTTAGAGATTTATGGGCTTATACAAGTTTATCATATCCTAATAAACTTATATAAACCCAGTCTCAAAATAAGCCGGAAAATGAGCCAAAATCGAATAACCTCATAAACCCACATATAAACCACAACAAAAACCCCTAAATAGAATCCAATTATCCAAAAACATATCCATTTATAAAGATGTAACTATCATACTTTATCACCTTTCAAAGCATAACAACCAATTGTACGCAAAGACAGAACCATACCAGACAAAGGACCGACTGGACCAAGGGGGTGTTTGTTTGGGCTTATATGTGGGCTTATGAGCTTATTTGATTTCGGATTATATTTCATAAGCCCCAATTTTCAGGCTTATTTCCAGACTAATGGGTGTATATGAGTTCATCATATCATGATAAACTTATCTAAGTCTACACGTCTCAAAATAAGCCGGAAACTTGGGGCTTATGAAATATAATCCGAAATCAAATAAGCTGATAAGCCCACATATAAGCCGAAACAAACACCCCCAAAACATGTCCATCCCTAATTTCCAATTATTCGCGCTTCACAAACCCCCCCAAAAAAAACTAAAATAATCAACCTCTAGAATCCTATTTACCAAAATCATATACATCTAAACAGAAAACACTATCATACTTAATAATCATCTTTCAAATACCAAAAAAAAAAAATTAAAAATTAAAAAAAAAGAATTAAAAAAGTGGGTATTGGTAAAAATTACCAGAAAGAAAACATGATGATGATTAGATATCAAGAACAAGCTCCTCCTTGGAGTCGGAAAAGTAGTTGAGAACATAAGGAACAGTACGAATAGCAACAACCCAAGCACCAAAGAAAGTAGCATGAACACGAAGCTGCTTTAATGCAACTTCTAGGTCTGGTTTTTTCACATTCATCCCTGGAAACATCTTTTCTTTTCTTTTTTCGAGGAACAAGATCTGTGTTTTTGGTTTTTTGGTTTTCTTGAGCGGAAATCTATAAACCCTAGTAATGGAGTTATTTTTTTGTAAGATTGTTTATGTGTATATTTATTTGTGGTTGTGGGTAGGTATGTTGGAGTGTTGGTCCGTCTAATGTTTTTAGGCCCATGTTAAAGCCCATCAAAGATTTTCATTTTTTTTTTTATCTTTTTCTTTTCTTGTGCAGAAATCTAATTGATAGGGTGAGAAAAAAAAAACAAAAAAACTCAGAAAAAATCGAAACCGATCCAGAAACTAACAACCGATAGTTCAGTTTTTACTTTTTCAAAACCAAAGACTTTCGATTTCGGTTTTCATCCAAAAATATTTTCATTCAAAAACTGAACCGTAAAAACCGAATCGAACCAATTTATTATATCAAAATATATATATAATATAATATAAATATATAAAACCCTAAACGAGATCAAAGTAAATATAGCGGAAGCAATTTTAAAAGATCATAATAATAACACAATTATAATTAATCGAATTATGGTTACATACTTTTACGCTAAAGCAAATCCACAAGACGAAGAACGAATCACCAATTCGGATTTATACCGTATATCACCAAGATATAGTCTAAAGTAAGACTATATTACGATCTTGTACACACGTAATACAACAAGCTAACCGTGATTCTAGCACGTGAAAACCGAGCTACAACGCTTGTAAATAATCTACCCAACAACCCTAGAGATGGGCTAGGACTAGATTATCAACACAATCGATCAACCAAGAAAACCAACCGAAAACCCCTTCGTGGGTGTGTCTTGCGGTCGACTAAGAGGAGAGGAGAGGAGGGGATTCAAGTTATATCAAGATTATGAGGGATAAAGGGATGTATTTATAGACCTCAAATCTATTGTAGCCCAAATAAATAAAAGGCAAGTCCCCCCCCCCCCCCCCCTTGGAGCCCTAACCGACCGACGAAACACCCCCATGGGGTGTTCCAGAACTTCCTGTCCTTCTTCTTTTTTATTCCTCTTACTATATATATTATTTTAACACTCGTTAATACTTAACTATTAATTAATTAACGATCGTTAAATTTATATAGTTATTTGCTCGGTTTAATTTTATAAATATAATAAATATATTTATTAAATAAATTAACTCTTTACGTATTAAGTGTAATCCCATAATCTCGAGTTTGATCCTATCACACGACTATTAAATATAAGTCCATAAACTTACAGCTCCCACTTGGACATATTTCGAATATCGTAATTACATTGACTAGCGTCTAGTTACACTTAACAATGTCTCTAGTACAACTCGAGTAAGGTCTCCTGGACAAAACCTTTTAACGATTCGACATCATTATTATTATCCTTTTATTTCTAATACAACATTAATAAGGATATGTATCTCAGTCATTCCTTTCATTAACCATTATGTTTCTCGTTCACAGATTTAGTAAGATTACCATAACAAATTTGGGTGTGGCCACACAAACATCTTACTAATCCCACGAGGGGCCCAGCTGTATTAAACTCCAAATGAAATTGGAGGAAATAAATCTCATATTGACTACGAGCAAAACTTATGAATTTTGCAACACTTCCGAAAATAATTCTTATAGCTACCAGTTACGTTTAGTGTTAGATTATTCCGCAAAGATGCACTAGATTCACAACAGTTTCCTGGTATCTCAAGTCTAAGGATAACTATTTATGTTTTTCTTAATGACAAAGACCCATAAAGAAAAAACATATAGTTGGAATAAGTCCAATATTCGATTCATCGAATATCATCCAAAATCGATCAATATACTTTCAAGTATACTCTATCACTATTTTGATTTGTCTTAATTTAATAATATTCCCATATTACTAATCGACAATGGACATTTAGCATAACAATTTATTCATGGATTAAAACATGTAAAATAGGATACACTTATTAAATGATAGAAATAAACGAAACCCAATCTTTATTTCTTTATATAATAATGTCATAACATCCTTTATCCAAATACTAATCACAGATTTATTGCATGAGTTCGCTAGCTAGTTGCAGCCCAATCGCCTTGGCATGCTTAACTACCTTTGCTCTAGGCAAAGCCTTAGTTAAAGGATCAGCTACCTTATCATCTGTGTGAACTTTTATCAATTTGATTTCATGAGCTTCAACTTGTTCTCGGACATAGTGATGTCTACGCATAAAGTGTCTGGCGCCTTTCATGACCCCAGGGTCATTGGCAAATATTATTGCGGTAGAATTGTCACAATACATATCTATAGGTTGTTTAAATGAAGGCATCATTCTAAGATCTTCAATAAACTTCCTAATCCAAACAGCTTCCTTTGTAGCTTCTGAAGCAGCCATGTACTCAGACTGAGTAGCTTGCATTGCAATCGTTGTCTATTTCTTGCTCTTCCAGTTAACTGCTCCTCTATTTATAACACAAAACTTAACCCGTATGAGACTTCGTATCGTCTTTATCACATTGTCAGGACGCATCATAGAAACCTGTCACATTCAGTTATGTGTCTGGTTTCCCTCCATATACCAAGAACATATCTTTCGTACTCCTCAAATACTTTAGAATATGTTTAACAGCAGTCCAGTGGAGCTTACCTGGATTCTATTGGTATCTACTGGCCAAGTTTTGAGCAAACGCCACATCAGGCCTTGTGCATCTAACAACATACATTATAGATCCTACAGCCGAAGCATAAGGCACCTTCTGCATGTATGCCTCCTCTTCAGGAGTTGATGCATCCATCTCATGACTAAGATTATACTTAACTTACATCAGTTGAAAACCTTTCTTGGAATTATGCATATTAAACTTCTTCAAAATCTTATATATATAAGCATCTTGACATAGACCAATTAACCGTCTTTTCCTATCCCGATAGATCTTAATTCCTATAATGTACGCAACTTCTCCTAAATCCTTCATAGAAAAACATTTACCAAGATAATCCTTAACAACTTTAAGTCTTGGAATGTTACTTCCCATGATTAATATGTCATCAACATATAGAACTAGGAATACTACACCACTCCTTTGCGATATACACGTGGCTCTTCACGATTCTGAATAAATCCAAACTTTTTTATTTCTTTATCAAATCTTTTATTCCATTGATGTGATGCTTGCTTCAAACCATAAATGGATCTTTGAAGTTTGCACACATGTCCTGGATTCTCAAGATCAGCATACCCTTCTGGTTGCTGCATATAGATGTCTTCATCTAAGCGACCATTCAAGAAGGCAATTTTAATATCCATTTGCCATATCTTATAGTCATAGTATGATGCTATAGCTATGAGAATCCAAATAGCTCTTAAGTCTGCTACAGGAGAAAATGTCTCCTCGTAGTCTACGCCAAAAGTTTAAGTAAAACCTTTAGCTACTAAACGAGCTTTATAGGATTGTACTTTTCCGTCCATGTCGGTTTTCTTCTTGTATATCCACTTATGTCTCACTACTTTAGCATTTGGTGGTGGTTCTACAAGAATCCAAACATCATTTACTTTCATGGATTTCATTTCCTCATCTATAGCAACCATCCACTTATCCTTTTCAGGATCAAGTATGGCGGATTTATAATTAGCGGGTTCACCAAGATCCCTTAACTCATCATCATCCTCTATGTTAAGACATATATTTCTATTTGTGTTTTTAATCCTTTTGGATCTACGCAGAGGAACTAATTCTGTTGGAACCGCCAGACTTTCTGGTTCTACATGAATTTCATCGCTAGTGTTTTTAGAAGGTAATGTATCTATATGACTCTCTTCAAGATCATAATTTCTCCCACTGAATTCTTGATTTAAAAGATCAGATTCAAGGAAGTCTCCATACCTAGCAACAATTACTTTGTTCTCAGGTGGATAATAAAAGTAGTAACACATAGTTTCCTTAGGGTATCTTACAAAGATACATTTTACTGATTGTTATTGGAGTTGGTCACCCAAGTCACGTTTCACATAAGCCTCGCAACCCCAAACCTTTAAATAAGACAAATATGGCTTCTTGCCATGCCATAGTTCATATGGTGTCTTATCGACCTTCTTTGTGGGAACCATATTTAAAATGCGATCAGCAGACTCTAAAGCATAATCCCAAAAGGATAAAGGTAAAGTTGTAAGATTAAACATAGATCGCACCATATCCAATAATGTACGATTTCTCCTTTCGGATACACCATTTTGTTGTGGAGTATAGGGAGAAGTAAGATGCTGAACAGTTCCATTCTCACTTAGATAATCTATAAACTCTTGACTTAAATATTCACCACCTCTATCAGAACGAAGAGCTTTAATCTTCTTTCCTAATTGCAGTTCTACTTCTGCTTTAAACACTTTGAACGTTTCAAATACCTCATGTTTATGCTTAAGTAAATAAACATAACCATAACGACTATAATCATCCGTAAATGTTAAGAAGTAGCTAGCACATTTCATTGACGTATGTCTAATTGGTCCACACACATCAGTATGTATTAGTCCAAGTAGATCAGTAGCTCTTTAAATATTGCTATTAAAAGGTTTCTTGGTCATCTTTCCAGAGATACAAGACTCACATTTATCAAATGATTCATCATTGATACTTTCCAAAAGACCTTCATGTTGAAGCTTTTGTATACTAGTCTTTCCAATATGGGCATGTCTACAATGCCAAAGATAAGAAGAGTTCTTGTCAAACTTTCTCTTCTTACTCATGCTAAAGACAATTGATTGTTCTTGGATTCATTATCATGCATGTCTATTTCAAACACACCATTCACAGAAATTGCATTAAAATAGAAAATACCATTTTTCCAAACAGAAATTCCATTATTATCAATCGTGTGAACGAATCCATTATTCAACAAACAAGAAAAGGAAATAACACCCCTAACAATTATAGCTGCATAATGACAATCATTTAAAATCAGTACTAAACCCAAAGGTAAAACTAGATTAAATGTTCCTATAGCTTCAACCGCTGCTTGTGCGCCATTACCCACTTGCAGAAATTGTTCCCCATAAGAAAGCTTCCTTTCCAGATTAAATCCCTGCAGCGTATTACAAATGTTAAAACCGCATCCCGTATCATATACCCAAGAATTTAATTTGTATGTTAAATTGAACAATTCAATCATAAATAAAGTACTTGAAGCTGCAACGCTCTACTCAGACTTCTTCTTTATTTCTCGCAATTCTTCGAGGTAAAGAGGACAATTCCTCTTCCTGTGACCACTTGCCTTGCAATGGTGACAAGTCTCATCCTTCTGAGATCTATTCTTCTTGACAAAGTTCTGCTTAGGTTTCGAATAAGTCGCAACTTGTTTGCCCTTATCACCCTTGCCTTTGCATTTCTTCTTATTCGCTTGCGGTTTTGGCTTACTCACTCTACCCTTTTGTATGGTTAGTACAGAAGGCGTAGTGGTAGATGCCTTGTCTTTCAACCACTTTTCATAATCAATGAGCATGGCATGCAAATCATTAACTGTCTTCCCCGTGCAATGCTGTTGTCCCTAATAATATGATGATAGATTAAAGAAATGAGATGGAAAAGATATGAATCTTAGAGAGAGAAAGTAGTGAGATAAAGTAGAGAGAAGGAGATGATTAACTTGTGAAATTAGATTAAGAATTATGAGATCATTCACCCTCCTAACATGCTAGGAGGGTACTTATATAGTCCACCCACATGCGGGCTCTCTAATGGACTATATATCTTTTGGGTCGGGCTTGAATAAATCCTTAGTACCTTGAAAGAGGCCTTTTAAGCTAACCATCAAGCCCGTAATGTCACGACTATTTTAACTAACTATTACAACGTTCTAATAAATATTACAATATAAACCTATGACCGAACATTCTTATTTGAATCAATATTTTGAGGCTAACATTCTCCCCCAATGTGAGGTCATTCCTCTTCGATATTTGGAGTCCAATGGAGATTTATGAATTTCGTCATAAATGAGTCTTGAACGTGTAATAGTAGTGTTGTTCCTTCATGTTGTGATCTTTGAGCCTTTGTCGTTGTCTTTCGACTTTGTCTTCTATCTTGAGATCTTCAAATTATCCTTGACTTGTCTTTGCCATCTTGCGATCTTGTGTCTTTATCCACATGCTCATACTTCGCACCATCTTGAAAGTTTGCTAACAATCTCCTTTGAATAGAGTTCATTCCTCTACATTAATTGTTAAGGAAGATTTTGATCGTCAGAGTTGCGGAAGTCTTTAGCTTTCTTGATTGTTGAATGTCTTTGGGCATGAGTATGTGGTTTTGAATCTCTGACTTTGCTGAGTACACCGTAACGTCACCTTCTTGAGACAAAACATAGACACGGACTGAATGGCTTTGACATTCGTCCTAAATCGGTAGCGTTTTACCTCCGGTCGGTGAAGACCGTTA